>JAHWFO010096610.1:578153-657741 GCA_023313115.1 Rhysida immarginata | reverse complement strand
TCTTCAATAAATTTTTTGAGTTTTTAAATTGTTTTAAATTAATTATTTAATTTTCGCATTCCTGTTTGTTTTTATATTTGTATGCTAACGCTAACACGTTGTTTGTTATTTTGTGTTCCCCCTTCCCCCATTTTGCTTATTATTGTATATTGATTATGATCCAAGACCCACTCGGGGAATCTGCATTTTTTTATTGTTAAACATTTATTGTAATGCTTCTTCATGTTTCTTATTTTACTGTTAAACATTTCTTGTTAAATAATTTTCGATACATCCCGTTTTGCTTGTTTGAATGTTTTGGGATCGGCTATTTCTCACTCTATTATCCCTGATTGGGTTATTCATTTGTATATTAACCTGATGTTTCCTTGTTTATCTTGTATTCGCTGAATGATGATCACAAGGTGACTGAAATATGCATTCAGAATAAATTGTTATTGTGGACAAGAAATTGAGGTTTTCTTTCTGTTGTTATTGTTGCTATGCGTGAGAATTAATATCTGTTTACGACACATCGGTAGGATTAAGGTCATATCGTTCGAAGACGAAATAAAAGAACTTAATGAAGTACATATTTAATGTTTAATCCTCTTTCCTTTGTAAAGTCTACAAACTTAAATGAACAGCAAATATCTCGACAGCGATATGGCTCAACAAGGTGAAGAGATTCACAAAGAAAGACATTCGAAAGGAAACGTTAATTTCAAGAATGAATGTTCATTTAATCTTGGAATTAACGAACCGTATATTATAAAGAAGTGGTAAATAAAAATTCAAAACATAAGCGAAAAGTCATATTGTAAACGCTAAACTTGCAATATTTTCCATTGTCTGTTCTAGAGAACCTCAATTATCGCTTTCCACAAGACAAATTCCATTACTCGGCAATGTGATACTTTGGAAAATACTAGTAAATCTCATTAGGGAGTTAAAATTTTCTAAGTTGCCATCTTCTTTATACATTCTCTTACAGCATTTTAAATCGCTTCAGGGCTAAGCCTTTCTTCATTGAAATATGTACATCGTAATGGCTGACATCAAATTTCACTTAATGCGCCAGAAACACCTGTGATCAATTAAGGATTTGTGAACATCCACGGATGATTCCATTAAGTCCTGCACAAAGGAATTTGCCTTCGTTTTATTGTTCTCATGCGGAACGAAATCAGTCAAGTTTAAAACGATCTTAGCGATTGAACCAACCGAGAAGGAAAGGTAATTTAAACCAACCGATTAGAAGCTAGAGTTTTGTACTGAATTGGAAAGAAATTTGCCATGCCGATATATAAAGAGCAATCTAAATACAACAATCAACCAATCTACCAACCGGTTTTAGACCTTTATAGTTAATAAAAACTTCCTCTTATCACGTTAACTCCCAAAACCATGCAGATTAACTTCTTATTTTGCTGCGCTTGTTCAATTCAACTATCCCACCCACTCGTCACTTCTTTCTCTCTCTTCTCAATCGTTCGTTCACTCTTCAATTCAGTTGTAGAGACAATTTTTTTTCTTTCAGTGTAAATAAATTTGAAATGTTCATTTTATTATTGTCTACATTGTGCTATCAAGAGGAAAAGATGCTAACTCCCCTCCCTCGCCCCCAAGAAATGAACAGTTGCGCAAACTTGACCTACGCCGAAAGGGATTTGCATCAACACGTGATCAAGAGTTTTCGTCGTGGTTTCGGCGAATTATTTTCCTTTTGTTTTGGAACTTTGTCTTTAAGTCATATGACGTGGAATTTCGTTTTTTTCTTAATAGTGTTAATAAAGAATTGAAAAGAAAAAGGAAAAAAAAAATTGCAGGATGTGCTGATGTATGCTCTGTATCAGAGCCGTTTGTAATATTGTTACCTCATTAAAGATTTTTTTGACCACTTCAGTTCTGTGCTCCCACTAGTTGGAGATACCTTTATCCCTTGCCCTTTTATTTAACTTAGTGAAATGAAGTTTTAATATACGTGTGTATGTGTGTGCCAATTTTTTTTTCCCTTCTTTCTCCCCTCCCCCAACTCCCTGGGAGGTAGGACGGATCCTTTTTCATATGAACGTGCAGCTATATTATTTTTCTTAATGTAAATAAATAATTAATTAATAAATAAGTAAGATTAAATCGAGGCGTTCTCTCGACCAAAATTGTAGTCATTGCTGCAGGTACACCCACGTTCTTTAATCACCTCCCTGATGCATTAAGGAAAACGGCTCCACAAACATAAAATTCGTTTCCAATGAAAATCAAATCCAATTCCTTTTTTTTTTTTTTTTAAATATATTAAATAAACATAAATTTAAAAGGTGATTTCAAATTTTAACACATATTTAATATCAATACGGATGTTTCAGTCCAATTAACGTCTGCAATTTTATTCAGTTCTGGAGCTAAATGAATTACATCAATGTAATTAACGCTGGTTGCCATTGATGCCCACCTGGTTTAAAGTGAAAGGAATCGCTGTTCTGGCAAATGCAATGACAAATAAGCGATTTCCACGTTTAGATCGGAGAAACAAAAAAAAGATTTCCAGCAATCATTGAGTTCTAAAATATCAATACAGCCATTATATCCAATGGATGGCAATATAATAAAGTTCACTGCAAAAGTTATAACAAATTCGGTTAACAGAGAATTCGAATTCACATAAGTAATTTTGTCATTAATGGGACATAAGCGTAATATGGTCGTTATATCTAAATAAATTTCCAGTTCATTCTATTTTTATTAATACAGAAGGTCGATTACGATATGTGGCGAATTTTTCAATTATGGAAATCGGAGAGTTAGGTGACGCGAGAGCAGTTGGGTTTTTTTCCGCGAGAAGTGTTGCCGATGTGTTTTAGTGAGAGAAGACGTAAAACATTCCGTCAAAATTAGCAGGTTTTGGGAGGACAGCAATATAGCTCTTTCCAACGCGAAATTTAGTTATTTCCAAATTATTAAGGAGTACGCAACGCGGAATTTTAGTAGAATTTCGAGAAATGGTATCATTAAATGCTTAAATGTATCAAGGGAGCAGATTTGGAATAGTATTTGCAGCATAAGGTCAGCCCAGAAAGAGTCCCGCCCGAAGCCACATTCCGGAGGTCGTCGGGAAGATTCTACGCCTTGTTTCTGGAGGAAATCCGAGGACCCAAGAAATTTTCTGGAATAAGTTGCCCAATAATTTACAGTAACTCATATCATTATTTTAATTTAATAGAAATAACTGAAGAATGGTCTAAGAGGGTTTTATCCTACGCCTTATTTCAGAGGCTTAAGTTATTGATGAAAATAGGAAAGAAAATGGACTCGAACCGGGAACCTTCAACTAATCACGCTGGTTCGAGTTCAGGCTGTGGAATCATAGTTCTTTCCTATTTTCATCAATAATCTAAAAGAAATAATTGTGCTTTATGAAAGGGTACGCGTGAATTGTTAAAAAATGTTAAATGAACTATCGCTTACCAGGTTTTACACGAAAGTTCGGGATATTACCATGCAAAATTGGTGATCCCCCCTCCTCTGTTGGTAACTTTTTGAAGTATTATTATTGATGAAAACGATCCTTGTAGGCGTGAGATCTAGCGTTAGCATTAACTCAAATCCGATTGTAATGGCGCTTACCAGGTTTTGCAAGCGAAGTCTTCAAATATTGTATTAAAAGACTCCTATATTTTAATATTAAGTAATTATGGTATACAGTGCGTACGTTGCTCAAAAAGATTTCGGAAAACGATTTGAGATATTCTCTAAAGCGCGCAACTTATTTACAAGCCCCCGTTTCATCACACTCGCTTTTGCGAAAGATTACGAACTTATTTTTAGAATATTTTTTTTAATATTAAACGAAACGCTGGCAAGAAAATAAGAAGGAGCCTTTATCACGTCTAATAAAACCAAGGAAGGAGAAGTCGACTTGAAAATGAGCAGTTTAACATTAAACTGGATGAATGGAACGAAACGAGTTCCTTCCACTGTTGCTAAGCACAATTAGTCTTGTTTATCATTTTCTAGTACCTCACTTGGTGAAAGCATGATTTGCGAAATCATTATTGCAAATCCCATCCGTTACCAACCAATAACTTTTCATAGTTCAAGTGTAAAAATTCGGAGACATTTTAGTAAAGTAAACAAATTTGTAAATATTGGTACTTAAAAAAAAAATCCACATTATTCATGTTTCTTGCCTTATATTTACATTACTTTAGAAATTCGTTTATTTTCACTATAAGAACTGAAAGGAGCCAGTATATTATGACTATATGCAGGGTTTAATAGGGATGAACAATACACGCTAAAATAAGCAAAAAATATTAGTCAACATGGATCCGCAACCTTACGTGAAGAACTGCCACTGACCACGGAAGCATCAGTTCAGCAAAAAAAAAAGTAATCATTGCTAAGAAGGTATTTTCTTTAAACACAAGGTAATTCAGTTTATTGTTTCTACCTTGTATATTACATAAGGTGTTCAAAATGTCTTTAAGCAGCTTTGTACTCTTCATTGTGAATCCTTTCAAGCAATCCCGGTTCATTTATTCAGTCCGACGTCCTTGCGCAGCAGTCCTGTTTGTGGAAGTTCCTAAACTGTGTTGTACTCTTTGCAATACCTTTCCTCAACATCGGATATTACCGTGTATTTAGGTCGTATAAAAATGACTGACACGAGCCCTCTCACGTCGTAAACGAACTCCACATGTCAGCGAAACTTCGAGAAATCTACAGCAGGGGTCTTGAGATAAGCGAAATACACAAATGGCGCTACTAGCTGGTTAAATGATTACGATGGGCGACTGTTCTTTCCGTCGCCGTCAGTGCACGCGTAGACAGCAAAGATGGAAGGCGATTATCACAGAAGAAGGGGTTTTTGTGGAAAGAAGGGGTTTCAGGAGGTGATATCCATCGTCATATGTGTCGGTGTGTGGAGATAGCTGTTCGCCTTGACGATACCCTATGTTCCGATGGTTGGCCAAGTTTAACAATGGACAGGAAACTGCAGTCAAAGATGTGAGCACAGTTTCGGTGTGAACCCTTCAACATCGCGTACGGCAGCAAATGTGGAGTTTGATTATGTCGAACAGGCGCATAACATTTGATGAGTTGCAGAACGAAACCGGGGAATTGCAGGCTATTGTCCATTGTCCTATGGTGCACTAACACACCCAAGGACTGGTTCGCCACAGCCATCCGGAAACTCCCAGGCAAATAGATGAAGTGGATACACTTGAATGAGAGTATGTCTAATTAATGCAATATGCAGTTTTTGTGAATAAATTATTTTCCATCCTGTGACTGCATTTGTGTAAATCATTTTTGTACAACGCTAGTATTGTGTGTAGTTTTTGTGCCAAAAGTCATGAAATTTACTGTGGCGCGTGGGTAATTCGAGAGCAAAAGAGTAGGCTACTTATGAAATATTGATTTGATAACTTTTTACGGATTTTCCATGCCCTTGATTCTTACCTAGCCGTTGGTAAAATCTGCAATTTAAAGACAGTTAAAACAGAGTAAGGATTAAATATTCATCTAAGAGTTTGTACTAGGGATGTGTGTATTTTCTGTATTTATGGGTTTGATTTTTAGCATCGTGCACATTTCCTAAATGAGAGATACCCTTTGAAGAACTATATTGAACAAAATTCTATGAAACTGGCATTGACTGATGGATAAGAGGACTTTGGTTTTTAGGATGAGTTTTGAAGAATTAAATCTCTTGACTTACACACGAGGCATATTACGGAGTCATTTGCTACTCTATGTGAGGTACGCTTCCATGTTGCCTGAGGCGTTCATATATCCTTGAACGTAACTTCCTTCCATTTTGACGTTCTGCAAACAACAGTGCTGATTACTAACTAACTTTATCCAGAACCGTGCCTGTTGTGAGTGAGGAGACGGAAGAAACAAGCATACGGTCAATACCTTACGTTAAATCCGCAGCAACTCAATTTGCAGATCCATGCTGTCTGAACATTTATTTTCTACGTACTTTTCATTCCTAAATTTTTGATCAGCATTTTTGAAGCACGCTGTATTTAAAGTTTGTATACGGCATTAAATACGTTTATCCAAGATTGTATGCAAAAGAAATTGCAAACTCAAACAAAATCGTATTAAAGAAATAAAACAAAAGAAACTTGATAAATTATCTCGAAGTAAGGCCTTCCCATCATGAACATACATTTAATGAGCGGTTGATTTCTTGATTTTTTGGGTGTGTCGACGAGATCCGAATTCGCGATCAGACGGATTCGAGAACCGGGAGACCTACAAAACAGCTCTCTCGGCTACAATAAATAAAAACTTCCACGATTGAGTTCGACCCAGGGACCTCGGGCATCTTTAAGAAATAATGATAAATCAATGCTATGTTCTGGCGATAAAAAATAATCATCATAGCTCGTATATTTAATTGATACCTTTAAACAACGCATTAATGTTAAAAGCATTATTTTAATTAAAAAGTTCCATTAAGAAATTCTTAAAATTTCCTTTGAAAATTTTTATAGGATTCTACAAACTTCCTCGAAGTTAATTTTACAGATGTAACCGAATTTAAACGATAGCATAAAATCAACAATGCTTCGGAAGTTTTAATCGTACCAAAATCGGTATCTCGATAGACATAATTTTCGTTTATGCAATCAGTTTAACTTGAAAATGAATCTGTAAAACGTGCCGATTCACGTCCAACGTGTAATTTATCTTCTACACAGCTGCAATTCTGATTTTATATGGTCACATTTTTTAATGCCTTTCTCTTGATTTACGACCTCTTATCGAAATGAGTTGAACACGAATATTTCATATTTGTTTGCTCGCGCTTACCAGTTTATTAAATTAATTTTTTGTTTAACGCTTTTTTTTTAATTTAAATAAATACATTAAAGAAGCTGTACGATACTGAAGAAGACGTGCATCTATGGTTATAAAAAATGATTGGCAAATTTTTCTGCAAGCGTCGTGTCTTACCTTAAAGTCATTGCTCATCTCGACTTGACAGATTCAATCTGGATCCGGACACGCTCGTAGAGTTTGTGGTGGATGGAAAGATTTTTTTTTTTTTTTTGGAAACATCTCAAAATTACGATGTCTCTTCTCTTGCATCTTGTACCGTGACCGTGATCCTCTCTCCATGCGTCGCTTCTTTGCCATCGGATTCGAAGAGACATTTCGACACACACGACAGAAACATAGCAAAAAAAAAAAAAAAAAAAAAAAAAAAGAATAAAAATAAAAGTAACTATGTGTCAAAGCAAACCCCTTTCGTGGAAATTCCAAACAAGTTAGTCTTTTTTTTTTTTAACTCCATTAAATATATACGTATATGAGTAACAAGACAAGTCTTGAGTTTAATAGATTTGTTCCTCGAAATGAACTAATTGGATTTAATAAATGTTATTATCGTCGAGAAAATTGTTAAAGGCTGATAATTAAAACCGTATTAAAAATAAAAAGGAAATAAAATTCAAATAAAGCCCCCTCGTAACCATCAATCAAAGGCCAGACTGTTAAGATAACCCTTCAGTGATTTTTAACACTCCCGGAAGTAGTCATTTTTCCCCCTTCGATAATTTTTTTTTCCTTTTTCGAGAGTGAACGTTATTTCGCTATCTCGTAACGTGCTCTAAGGTCAGGAGGATATCTCGTGGTCTTTAAATCAAAATGCCACGTTAAGGGGAGGAGAGGGAAAAGCTGGTGTCTTCAAAAGATAACGAGGCCCTTTAACGACGAAGTATGGAAGTTCGGCTACAACGACCTCGTCGTGGGTTTATAATTTATGTCACAAGCAAGGGTACCCTTTCCCCAAAACGAAAACAAAATTAAACACTTTACATTAGGAAATAGAAACGATAGCTAATATTACTCGACCATTTTTTCTACTATATTCCCTTTTGCTTTCACAAAACTCATTGCAACCGATTACTGATCATCTCGCAACACTTAATATTCCAGATGATCGTCATTCATCGATGTATGTGTAAAGCGTCATCACGTGTGTATGACGTTTCCATTCGAAACTTATAATCCCTTGATTACATACAATTAAGCGGGTCCAAATGCAAACACCCTAAACTGCTTTCAAAACGCCACCGCTTCCGGTATCCATCGATTCCATTCAAATTCTAATTTGGCTTTCATCTTCTATGATAATGCTATGTATAAACTTTGATGTCAATATATCGATTAATTTCGTTAAAGTTTAAAGATTTCATCGCATATACACATATTATGAAACATGCTTCTCTGTCAACGAAGCAACGAAATTTAGTGAAACTTATACGATGCAAACAATTTAGACGTATATTAAATTAAATTCGTGTATACATGAAAGAAGAAAAAAAAAAGCGAAAACAGAATTATTCCTACTTCCTATTTATATCCTTTCCAAATTATTATTATTAGATTTTCAGGTTTCTTATCTTAAATTTTAATTTAAGCATTTCACGCGAATGGAAGCAAGCTTTTTCTGATTGGTTCCCC
The DNA here is from genome assembly GCA_023313115.1 of Rhysida immarginata. Lineage (NCBI taxonomy): Eukaryota > Metazoa > Arthropoda > Chilopoda > Scolopendromorpha > Scolopendridae > Rhysida > Rhysida immarginata. The sequence goes on along the minus strand of JAHWFO010096610.1, from coordinate 649,278 downwards.
TCTTTCTAACGAATCCTTATGAGCATACGAAACCGCTGATGACTAGTGACCGAAATGCATCAATAAGCTCCCTACATACTATTAAACGAGTCGATTTGGGATCATTTATTTAAATACTATTTTTTATTGTACTAAAACCATATCGACTTTTCTTTTTAGAGCATGGTGTTTGCAACATTACATGAAATATATTACATCAATTACAATTACATATAAATAATGATAAACTGGAGATAACCTCCAACCACAGGTAATCAATTTTCGATTGAAAAATGGAAGGAAAAATTCTGCGACCTGGATTCGAACCAGGAACCTCGACTATTATGGTCGACGCCTCTGCCAATTGGGAGAAATTCTCGATCCGTGACCCTAGGAGCCCGCCTCCCATTGGGCTTTCGACCGTGACAACTTGGTTGTCTTTAAGACACCTTGTGACAGCTTGGCTGTCCGGGTGTCTGCGATAGCCCAATTGGTAGAGGCGTCGCCCATGGTAGTCGAAGTTCCTGGTTCGAATCCAGGTCGCAGAATTTTTCCTTCCATTTTTTAATCGAAAAATACAATAACATATTTGTTTTTCAAAGGGAAAATATTCTTTAGTAGCTTATCCATAGTATTAGAAGGAGACGTAATTACTGTGGCTTATCCAAACGTAAGTAAATGTCCTAAGCAGACGTAACCAGTCTATCTGATGATGTGTATACAATTAGTCACTGACTCAAAGTCTATGGGGTACGGAATTCCGATTGAAAATGCTACGTTTCGACATATCGTCAGCCTTAGAAGAAAAAATGCTAAACCTCAAAGGAAGGTGTAAAAATTTAAACTATCTTCATTTAGTTTTGCTTTTTTTATGCGCTGGTTGCCATGGATTCCAACCTTCGAGTGGCTTTTGAAATAATTACATTAGACTGGAGTACGAGGACTGGATTCGAATGCGTTGCTAACTTCTTTTACATTGGGTGATCAGTGGCTTTTAGATTCTGTCAAATTTTATTAACTTCATTGTAATTAAGGAGCCCTTCTCTTCTCTCCCACTCATACGTTTAATCAGATTTGACTAGGGAATGAAAACGATGGACACCATTTCAATATTAATAACATCAAAGAGTTTAGATCAAAAAGTGATCAAATTCCGTACAAACATTTCACTTATTTCAAATATTGTATAAAGAATTTGGGTTTTTCATGTTCTCACTATTTTGTTTAAGTTGTGCAATATGCATCAATAGCTCATCATTTCTGTTCTGGTTTACATACAGTAAAATCGACCATTTGTATTAAAGTGAATCTTCTTAAGAAGACACAGAGTTTATTGCCTTTGGCTTTCGAGTAAGCATGCGGCAGGAAGATTTTTAGTTGTTTTATTAATAAAAAAATAAAAAAAACACGCTCCCTAAAAAGCGAACTTCAATAGCCAAAGTGTGACTGGGCACTTTCTCCTTTTTCGATCGTCTCGTTTACCAACTGTTACCACATAGACGTTGACGTCTTTAGCATCGATTCTTCTACCTACCACAGAAAAAGAAACAACCAAGGCAACAAACACTTGATATCACAGGCAAACATTTCTCTGGCCTATATTTATAGCTCCCCCCCCTCATAACTACTTCTTAAAGACTTTAATTGTATAAATATATTCCATTTTTGTATGTTTCCCAGTTTCATTCTCTTTGAATGGTAATGTTTAGTCCCTGATATTCCGTCAGAAATGTCAAAATTACGAGCAGCCTTTTGCGCGTATTGAAGAAACATTTCTGACATGTAACGACAGCATCGCTTGAGGATGCCATTAATCGTTTGCTAGTTGACAAGTAACTATCAAACTGGCTTTGACTGCAATTAAACGTTATTTCTGTGCATAAACATTTAACATTTGGACGTTTCCGTGCCAGAAAAATACGATGGGAAGGATTTCCTCGAACAGCAGCCGTCGAAAAGGCGAAAAAGCGACATTAAAAAAATAACATCTCTGAGGGAAAATGGAGGGCGTTGATAAGAGAAGATGGGAAGAGGGAGATGAAGGGAGTAAGGGGAGACAAAAATGAAAAAAAAAAAAAAAAAAAAAAAAAAGGCGAAGGCACAACCGCTGCTGGAATTCCTTGTCTATTGGAGATCTTCCAGAAAAGCCTCCCTACAGTATGTCACAGATTTTTAAGAGCAGGTGATGACGTCACAACCCCACGCTGTTGCTACGCTATTACCCTCTCTCCTTCCTAATGTCCAAACGAACCAACTCCTTAATGAGTGACACCAGAGACGACGGGGAGGATTGAAGGGATTGGTGGCGTGTTGGGGAATAACCCCCTCCCTCCCATTATAAACGCTCGTCTCGGAGTCTTCAACGACAAATGTAGCACGGAGCAGCGAAATAGGAAATTAAGTCGGTTACCAAAGGGATTGGCTTAGTGCCCATGTCGACTGATTTTTTGCCATTTCTACCATTTACTTCCTATCGGTTGGGTTGAGAACGTCCTTCCTCCATGCTTCCCTGTCTCTGTGCCTTTTCGGTGGTGGTAGTTGCTTTCCCAATCGTAGCCATAACCCTTCCTGTTTGGCTCTCTCTTTCTCTTTCTCTTTTCCCCCTTTTATTATTATTGCTTCCCCTTCACCCTTAAAAGACTTTTGAAGAGAAAATTAAACGAAATTAACCTTGATTGGTGAGTGCGACGATCGAAAGCGTTGCATTGGAATTGCTTGCGGAAAAAGGAATTGTCTTTTATATATACAAATATATTTTTTTACCACCGATAACATCTCTACAACAAAATGAAAAATCAACCACTTTCAAGCGAATCACTATATTTTTCTCCAATGTTGTTCCAACTAGTGACACACTAGAAATTCTTTAGCACCTTGGCTGCAGGGTTGCAGCGTATCGCTACTTAATTGAGATTTTTAAAGTCAGCTTTACGGTTTTATTGCGCACAACATACTCAAAGAAAATCGAATCTCTATTATATTTTCTATCGTAAAAAGCTTTTCACTATAGTTTTTTTCCCCGTTTTTCTAAAAAATATGTCATTAAAAAAAAAGGCCGAATCATTAAATGATGATTTAGCGTCAAACTTGAATGGCGCAAATTATTTCTTAAACTAGCAAGCCAACTAAAATCAGAAAATGATTTAATGAATACGAATAGCCCTTAATGAATACGCATAGGCCTAATCAATTTCCAAGTAATAAAACAATAGCAGAAAGTATAGGCGGACGAGCAGAAGAATAAGTAACAAGAAAAGAAAATGTTATTCATGCTTGAGCGAACAGGGAAACTGCCCCTCCAGGCCCTGCACATGCCCCATGTTCGATCCGTAGGTTCAGGATGGGAATTAGTCCCTGATTGTTACTTACAACATCGGATGGCTTTATACTGTTTTTACAATGACGGTTTCACACATTGTTCTGTTGACAATTGTTCATATAACATTCTTAGTAGATTTTAATTTCAAGCACGGTCTAGAATACAATGGTCCGAAATCTCCATTGTTAATCTATTTTTAATCCACCAATCCATTGTGATCCATTGTTAATCCACCAATCACGAGTTTTGAGGACGGAAACAGCATCAACGATTAATGAAGAGTCGGATGTTAGTAATAATGAATGTACCAAGGCTGAAAGGAGAAATCAGCTAAAGGGCCCTTCAGACGAATGTCCAACAAGGGGGGGGGGGGAATAAAAAAAGAAAGCAATAATTAAGTATCAAAAAGGTCAATTTCGCGGAAATCTTAAAAATCTATCTACATATACAGGGTGTTTCAAAAATACTTTTACAAACTTTGGGGACAGGTTCTTTACACCAAAACAAGAAAAAAAGTTCATACAATCCTTCCTTTTCGAGTTAATAATGTTCGTTTGACTCATTGTGTTCGAGATGCACTGGCTGCTATCTACCGTGACAGATGGATAGGTAGAGGAGGACCAGTTCCGTGGTCTGCACGTTCCCCCTACCTCAATCCTTTGGATTATTATCTCTGAAGACACTAGGCTTGCCAACCTTCCCGGATTGCCCGGGAGTCTCCCGGAATGAGAGACAATCTTCCGTCTCCCGGGCAACCTGCCCGGGAGGTAGAAATCTTTGGGAATTGCGTTTCAAATTGAAATAAATTTACGTTTGATATACACTGGCTTGCCAAAAAAAGCCTCGATGTCAATTAACGGGAGCTGACGTAGGTAGAAACTTTGGATGTTAGCGCACACGACAACCTTCAGATACTGAAGAAGCAGTTTGCAACTAATCATTTGAAAGCCACCATGTCTGACGAAGTTACACGCGGTCGCGGAAAAGACGTTTCGGAGTTCAAGAAGGGCCAAATTATTGGACTGTATCAAGAGCAGAAATCCTGCAAGGAGGTTGTTGAAACCACAGGCATCGGAATACAAACCGTCCAGCGTATCATTAAATCGTGGAAAGAGGTGGGCGAACAAACATCCTCGCGGAAAAAGTGTGGTCGAAAAACGATCCTCAACAATCGTGACCGCTGATCATTGGTGAAATGTAATCGTAAAAAAACATCCTAGAACTTACATAAACCTTCAATAAGGAATTAAAAACCATTTCCACCCGGACAGTAAGACGAGGACTGGGCTTAAACGGTTGTGTTGCTACAAGAAAGCCTTTAGTTACTGCGACTATTCGGAAAAAAGAGACTCCAAAGACTTTCAATATAAAAATTGGATCCTGAGCAATGACGGAGGATTATGTGGTCCGATGAAAGCCGATTAATTCTCTTCCAACAAGATGGTCGCATCAGAGTTAGAAGGGAAGCACATGAAGCAAAGCACCCTTCATGCACCGTACCCATTGTTCAAGCCTCTGGAGGAAGTGTTATGATCCGGGTTTGCTTCTGCTGGGCTGGAATACGTCTCCCGGAATTGCCAGTCTGAGAGTTGGCAAGCCTAGAAGACACCTTAAACAATTGGTCTATGCAGCAGACCACCCGGATGCAGAAACTCCTCATCGAGGTGTCATGGAAGCCTGCGAAACCATTCGAAACCGTCAGGGAGTATTTGAAAGGGTGCGACAGTCCATGATTCGACGAAGTGCATGCGTGTTTAGAAGCAAGAGGAGGACATTTCGAGCATTTATTATTGAAGCTAGGTGTGGATGAGCTCCAATCACCTACGTTGTAAATTTTCATTAATAACTCGAAAACGAAGGATTTTCGAACATAAGTTTATATGAACTTTTTTTCTTGTTTTGGTGTAAGGAACCTGTCCCCAAAGTTTGTAAAAGTATTTTTGAAACACCCTGTATAAAGAAGAATGTTTGTTTGTGGGTTTGAGTGTTTGTTTCTTATACAAATCTACAGTTTCATTCCGATCTTGATAAAAGTTTTCACACTTGAACTTCAAAGCAAGATGGACGTCACTGTCTACATTAGATGTCGAAAAAATTATAATGATATTCATGATTGGTATCTCATGACCAACAATGCAAGGCAAAGTTTGCGCAATATAAATGACGTTCATTTAGTGGTGAGTGACCAAGTGGTCATCGAAGTTCCCAGGCGGCCCTCGACGATGCAAGCGTGTCAACAGAAGAAACGGCGACTACTAGACCACACAAAGTGATGAATGGCCAGGTTTGCTTCAAGACATCGAGAGCAGAGTGCGAATTGCAAGAACAGATTACCAAGTAGTGAATAACCATTCAGATTGTTGGGATTGTAGAGCACACTGACACAAACGATCACGTACAGGGTGTTGCAAAAATATACAGAAGAGTACTGCTAGGTAGCCTATTCTCTCGCTTCAGGGGCCGCTTCATAAAATGATAATTGGAAAATTTTATTTTGTTAAACATTTACGCCGAAATTGGTAAAAATGGAAATCGAAACTTCATATCTTAAATTTATATTCTGTAGCATGTAAAGACAAAAAAAATTACATCTATGGACGACAGCATATAATTTTAAATAAAATCTAAGTTTGGAATCGCTATGCAATGGGCCAGGAACTGATGTCACTACTTAGTTTTCTTGTTAACTATTAAGTATATTTAACGTTGAAGAGTATGATTATATATAGAGATTATAAAATATTATTTAACTTCAACAAGATTTAATATAAACAAAATAAAATAAATACAGATAATGAAAGTGACAACAAATCCTATCGTACAAAAACTGTTTAAATATAGGAAATTTAAAACTCAAATAATTAAGCCAATTTTCATACAATTATAAAACCTTCCATCCCCTAAATATAAAAAAATTCCTATGTACAGTTATTTACATTTATGAAAAATATAAGAACCATTCCTATTATTTAAAAACCCTTGAGCAGCACTTTAAAATATAAATATACATTTAAAAAATCAAACCACAAAATATGAGCTGCACAGTCTAAAAACCTTGACAATTTTAGCACTTGACTAAAATTCTGGTACTTGACTTGAGAAGAATTTTCTTTACATGGCTTGAAAAACAGTGTCAAACCTTGCAAGTGGCGAATATCCGTTAATAGGATAGAAAATGTCCTAGGTCCAAGATCCTATTCCAAACGAATGTCATCTTTGAAGTCAGTTGAATCAAAAACATTAAAATAAAAGTTCCATCATATACACCATGATTAACTTTTTCCAGGTGACAAACACACTCATCATCAGATTTGAATTTTAAACAGTTTTTGTACGATAGGATTTGTTTGTCAGTTTTATTATCTGTATTTATTTTGTTTCTATTAAATCTTGTTGAAGTTAAATACTATTTTATAATTTTCTTGTTAAGTGAATTAAAAGTAATGCATCATGGAGAATCTTTAATTTTTAAGTATCATGAAATAAGTATCATTGGACTGCACTTTTATTTCATCGAAATTTTTATTGTGAACTTTTTGGACCTTAATTTCAAAATTCAAATTCTTCAAGAACTTCAAAATTCAAAATTTTTCATCGTTATCATTTCATATTGTCTGTACCTTTTAAACAAGTGCCGAGTCAACAATGAAGCCCGTTTCTACGAGGTGTGAAAATTATTGCCAGGACAGTGGACTTGAGATTATTTGGACTGTTAGAAGCTTTGTTATTTAGTAATCTGTTAAATATTATTAGTTTTAAGTACCTTTTTTACTTTTTAAAGTGAAAATGTGTGCTTTAAAATATTTTTAATTATATTCTTGTAATTTTTTATGACTTTGTAAATATTTTTTTATGTCTTTACATGCTACAGAATATAAATTCAAGATATGAAGTCTCAATTTCCATTTTTACCAATTTCGGCGTAAATGGGTTAACAAAATAAAATTTCCCAATTATCATTTTATGAAGTGGCCCCTGAAGCGAGAGGATACGCTACCCAGCAATACTGTCCTCTATATTTTTGCAAGACCCTGTACATCCGCTGCCACCCAAGAAGAGAGTTCTATCATCGAAGTTCACCACTGCAGGGCGAGTGTACATCTAAAGTAAGATTACTTGACCAAGAAATTATTTAGGCTAGCTGGGCCATACTTGGAGAGGTCCATCCATTGGGAGCATTTTAAAAGAATTTTTTTCGGTTTTTCATTATGAATTTTTACTGTATTAATTCTAAGCTTTTTCATGTGTTCATTTTTAGCATATGAAGGGCAACAAGACCTAACCCACAGGAAGAAATTCTTAATAAATATAATAATTACTGCTTGTGAATTCCATTTACAATATGTTTCAGTAACAATTGCACAAGTAAACTGCAATCACAGTAAAGCAAGGCATCAACCATACAGATTTACAGATCGTTTTGAAATATAACATCACTTTTCTCAGAAACTTCTTCCTGTGGTTATTGCACCGAGCCCTTCATATATTCACATTCAGATATTGCAAAATTTCATCAAAGAGTCCGAGGCAACGCCGGGGATATCACCTAACTTATTTGGTAGCACAGCAGATCCAAACATTTCCTAAAAAAATCCCCGATATATTTTGACTATAATCTGTTTGAATGTGGTGATGATAGAATGATTGAATGTTCGCTTCCAACAATATACAAGAGTGTACAAGTGCAGACGATATAAATAGGCCACTGTTTATCGAAGAGGCAAAGGAGATGCAGGTGTCTCCCTCAAGCTCCCTAAAGGATAAATAAAGTCCCGGGCGACGCGGGTTATCAGGTAGTCTGTAATAAAATTTAAAATTTTTAAATGTGGGTCAATGTTAGCAATATTCTTTTTCCAACAACGAGTAGATAAAACCGTCTGTGTGTTTCTATTGGTCTTGGGAACACGAAACCAGATGAGTTCTAAGGATCGTGGGGCCCACAACTCATCTTTTAGAATCTTACTTAAAATCTTAGTAAAATGAGAAAAAATAATCGAACGGAAACTAAACTAAAAATTTTTCAATAACTACGTAATCCGAATAGAAAATTTTATGTTAATAACATTACCCAACAAAAAAAATTTTTTTCCATACCTCCGAAACAAATGTGGGTGTTTTTGATGTAAAATGATGCGCTGATTCCGAAAATGCCCACATTATTTTTCTGTCACGTCTAGATGTAAAAATATAATGGAATGTTTATATTACATAACACTAATCTTACTATACAGGGTGTCCAAAATAAAAACCCTATTTTTAATGGTATATTCAGATTGTACACAATGTTCGAGCAATGTTTTTCAATTGATCCAACCGTTTAGGAGATAGAGGCTCTGAAAGTGTGGAACTTTTAAAGTTTTGAACCCAATTTTATCGATGAATTTCAGAATTTCAAAAGTCCAATATTTTTCAATACACACTCAAAGACTCTGCCTCCATAGGACTGCTGCTCCCAAGACTTTGAATTTTTGAAATTCTGACTTCGGATTCTTAATGACCATCAAAAAGTAGAATAGGAATGTCTGCAAGATCCACTCTCTATCTCTTTGTCTTCATCGATAAATTTGGGTTCAAAACTTTAAAAGTTCCATACTTTCAGGCCTCTATCTCCTAATAACAAGGAATTGTGATGTGATAGAAGTTTAAACTATCAAATTTGTTTTTTACGATACAAAATACTTCAGAAAAATCCTTGAACGTCTCGGAGGTAAAAATCGTGTTGGGTAGTGTAATTGTCGTCGTCTTGCCAAATTAGCATTTTTTTCATAGGTAGTATCATCATCGTAGTTGAAGTCACCACCGATAAGTACATAGCCCGCAGAATATATGAAGGGACATATTTAGCCGTTGAAATATTTGGTGGGACATAAATACAAATTAGTAAGTCCGTCACACTGATTATCAATATCATGAGGCTTTCAATGTAATCTGACTCCGACGCAATCAATCTCCAACACAGAAGTATGGAAATTAATTCTATAAGCTTCATAGTTTAGAAGGAATTAACACTCCTCCGCCAAGGGACCCTGAATTTCTATCATTTCTAAAAAGTTGAAATTTATCTTGAAACTAGCTGATATGCCCGGCGTTGCTCGGCCTGTTTTTCATGAAATTTTGCAATATAAATAAAAACACATGAAAAATCCTTAAAGTATACTCACATGACAAAAGGCATGAGATAGGCATGATCTTCAAGTAATTTTCTGTAAAATTCAGCTATTAAGATATCGTTAGGCCAATGTTTTGAATCCAAAACTGTGTCAGAAAGCTCTTCCGGTAACGAAATAAAAAAAAAAAAATGAAGCATATGTTTCAAATTTCGTCTTCAATCTACAACATCTGACAATTGTGGAAGTATCCAAAAAATTAGACTAATGCACAAAAAATAATTTGCGTGAGATGTCAGGGAAACAAAATTCTTTTTTTATCTTAGAATGTTGTCGTCTATTATTCTCAACTGCATGAAAATTCAAAGTAGTCGACACCCCAAAATCATGACTTTTTGATTTATTCCTATTAAGTTGGTTTTAGAACAGAGCTAAATGTTGGTTTCTCAATTGATCGACAATCACCTACGTTCTCCTGGCAAACGCTTTTGCCACTTTCCTCGGCAAGGATTAAAGTTGCTTCATTAGAATTATTAACAGAATTAGCCTTACTTATATTTTTTTAGGAAACCAAAATATAAAGATCTAATATTTATCTATTTTGATATTTAATTTTCTATTAACTTGGCATTAATTGTTGTGTAATTTTTTGCAACAGCCATTAGTTGATTTATCGCTGAAACCAGTCGTGAAATATCAGACATACAGTACTGGAAAAAATGATAGGAACTTTTGTGTTTTCAACATAACATTTTTAATAATGAATTTATTTCAACGACACTGCATTGACACCACTGGTTTCAATTCAGTCAAAATATTTAAAAAATTAGTTGAGCCACAACCAATTTTTGAAAAAAAGGGTGGAAAAAATGATAGGAACTAAATGAATAATTTGTCCCCCCCCCCCCCCGCCCCCCCCCCAAACTGGGAATGTGAGACCTTCTCACCATTGCATATTAATGAAATTCTGAACAAGAAGACATATTTTTGATAAAATAAAACTTGTTCACTAAGTATCTTCAAAATGGGACGTGGTAAACAACTTACCCATTATGAGAGAGGAAAAATCATGGCATATAAAGAACAAGGCATGTCAAAAGCAGAAATTTCTCGTTTGATTGGAAGGTCCAAGCAAGTAATTTCATCTTTCCTGAAAAATCCAGAATCATATGGTACAAAGAAAACGACAGGAAGGCCTAAAGCACTTAGTGATAGAGACCACCGTCGAATTTTTCGCATGGCAAGCAACAAGCAAATTTCTGCCAACTCCATCAAACAGGCAATTGGAACACAGGCTCATCGAAGAGCTATTAATAACTATCTCAACCAATGTCCTCATCTCCGACACCAGAAAATGAAACAGAAACCACCTCTTACCAACCAGCACAAAGTCGATCGTCTTCAGCTAGCCAAACAGCATCAAACCTGGACTTCCGAATGGAACTCAGTCATCTTTAGTGATGAAAAAAAAGTTCAACCTCGATGGCCCCGATGGTTGGAACTACTATTGGCACGATTTACGAAAGGAACCAAAGCACTTTTCGAAGCGCATCCAGGGTGGCGGTTCAGTTATGGTTTGGGGGGCATTCAGTGCCAGTGGAAAGGTGGAATTAGTGTTTGTAGATAGCCGCATGAACAGCGTCAAGTACCAAAAAATGCTTCAGAAGTATCTTATCCCATTTGGACCAATCATCGGAGGTCAAGATTGGATATTTCAGCTGGACAACGCCCCATGCCACGTTTCCAAATCGACTATGGAGTGGTTCAAGACCAAAAACATCAGGGTTATAACCCCAGAAGTCCAGACCTTAACCCCATCGAAAATCTCTGGGGAATCATGGTTCGGGCTGTTTATAAGAACGGGGGGCAGTTTGAGAATGTCCAGAGTCTCAAACAGGCTGTTCTTGAAGCCTGGGAAGAAATTTCGTGCAGAACTCTTGAAAAACTAATAGAATCTATGAAGGACCGTGTGTTTTATGTGATCAACAAAAATGGTGGATTTACAAAGTATTAAATACGAGCAATCTCATGATAGCTGAAGGTGTTCCTATCATTTTTTCCACCCTTTTTTCAAAAATTGGTTGTGGCTCAACTAATTTTTAAAATATTTTGACTGAATTGAAACCAGTGATGTCAATGCAGTGTGGGCACAGGTGTGTAAAGTTTCGTTGAAATAAATTCATTATTAAAAATGTTATGTTGAAAACACAAAAGTTCCTATCATTTTTTCCAGGACTGTATTTGTTCCCACTTTTTATCATTTTCGGATCTGGGTTATCAAAAAAAAAAGAGACTCACATGACGATAAAGATGTAAAAAATAAATTATCTAAGGTGCTGGAAAAAAGTGTAGAGCCAGGATGAAAATGCTAATAAGCGTAGCAAATCCATGCTGATTTTGTTGCTTTTTTTATAGACGTGAATTACCCAGCTAGCATGCTTACGTAATTCCAATGTAAATTCCAATACGTAATTCCAACGTTAGGTCCATACGTTAGACTAACGCAGAAATGGTACGCTGTCTGATGGTTGGTTAACCGTTAGATCTGGGTTATTTTTAACATAATTCCAACATTAATATAACGTATTTCCAACAATTTTCTAAGATAATCCCAACATTAATATAACGTATTTCCAACAATTTTCCAAGATAATCCCAACATTAATATAACGTATTTCCAACAATTTTCTAAGATAATCCCAACATTAATATAACGTATTTCCAACAATTTTCTAACATAGCCCTGACATTAATATAACGTATTTCCATCAATTTTCTAACATAACCCCAACATTAATATATTATATAGAATTCTACAGAATATATTCCCAATGATTTCCTAACGTGATCCCAACATTAATATGAGAAACTGGAAAGGACTGTGGATAACGACATGACCAACTGACAACAACCTCTTGTCCACAAAAGAATTTTATTAAGCATATACGTATTTCGAACTCATTGAGTTCATTATTCAATGCCGATACAAAATTTGGTTGAATTACAGAGAATATATACAAGGGCCAGAGTGGCCATTATCCAATAAAAAGGTACAAATGTAAATTACAAAATAAAAAAAAAGACGAATGGGGGAAAAACAGTCTCTTAACATCAGAAGCGCGGACCTAGTAGAGATACTTCCTCCTGGTCGCGAACAATCGATACCGAATGCCGATTATTAAAATTACAATGAATAAAATCAAAGAAAGTAAAAGATAAACGATGATACAAAATTAAGAAATAGAGAAAATTAACTTGACTCTTTAAGCAATTTGATAAGTGTCGAATCTCCTATCGGGCCTGCGTCTCCGTTTAGTAACAGGTCGGGGTCCTTCTTGGAAATCTCCAACTAGTGTTTTTCCTAGGAAAAATTATTCGAACAAATGAATACTCGATTTTTTATCTGTCGATACTTTTTATTCGATAATTTTTAAGTAAATATCGAATAAATAATGATTAATCGAATAAAAATACAAATTCGCTAATAGATTTTTATTTTATTGAACAAAATCATCAATTACACGAATTTTAAAGAGAACAAATTACAAAATCTAAATTTTAAAAATTATTGTTTACAAATTCCAGTATTTAACATCTAAGCTCTGTAAAAAATGCCAGAAATTCGATTCCTTGACGGTGAAATAATTCTTCCTGCTTGAGAAAATAAACATTCTGACGGAACAGAGGTTGAAATTAAGCTAATATATTTTTTTGCAATACTATAAACATTGGGATAGATGAATTCCAAAGCCTATGCCTAACCGTTCCTGGATGGTTGTCATATTTTCATCCCCCTCAAAGTAATTTGAAAATTTGATTACTCGATTTTTTATTCGAAAAAAAAATATCGGTTATTTAGTCGAATTTTTTTTCACGATTTATTCGATTAGTCGAATAAATCGATTAGTTTGGAAAAACCCTATCTCCAACGTCTCAGGTCGGGGTCCTTTTTAGCAGCATCTGTAGGAAAAAAATATACATATAATAATTTGAAACTATACACTAAAAATTACAAAAGCATGCAAAATAATAATAATAATAACTCAGAATGGCCAAAAATTCATAGTGTCCCAAAAGTATTGATCGTGGTGACGATGAATTAAATAAGCTATAAAAAATAATCTCATATTAAACGAACAGCTTCCATTATTATTAAATAAATAAAAGTCGTTTTCTAATAATACGATTATTATTAATGACTCTGGACAAGTAATAATAGTCTTATACGTATGTACAGTTTATCCTACTTGTTAAAATACAAGTAAAATTGTTATTTCTATTTGTACTCAAGCAAACACAAGGTAATATGAATTTCAGATCAAAAAAGATTGCATACCTTATATGATTATTCCGTAGGAATAAGAAAACAGCAATTTCTTAAAGAGAAATAAATATTGTTAATATGATGTGAAAATAGAATCCCACAAAATAAGTGTTAAAAAGTTACACCAAAATACAAATAATTATATTGAAACATATATAATAGTAAGTTATAACTTACTTTTTTTCTTGGAGAAACAAAAAAGCAGGAAGCGAGCGTAGATGTCAATCTTCAATAGTCGATCAGAGACGTTTGTAAAAGGCGCGCTTTCAGTCAAATTAGATCAGAGGCGCTTACTTTAACGGTCTCTGAATTAGATGCTGCATTGCTCTTCTGCGCATTTTTACTGCGCACATACGTCAATTAGTTAACATCCAATAATGGATCGCCATTTCATACGAGCCATGAGTGAAATTATATTACGATTTCCCAACGAGTACCAAACGTAGGAATTACTTAACATCTAACCGTTATCTAACCGAACACTTTAATAACAAGATCTGGACATTTCCATTCTCAGCTCTTACGGTTTACCAACCTAAATACCAGTTTCCAACGGAAATATAACATATGAGTGCTAGCTGGGTAGACGATACAAAACGTTGTTTCCAGGAGCATTTAACAACGAATAAGGAACCAAATGCAAATTAACAACCATTATCCCAACCTAGCCACTTGCAAGTTGGAAAAAAAGTTTAGAGTCTCACGTTTAATACCTGATAAAGGCACCCTTTTTCTCAATGACCTTTGTTAATCTGTTTGTCATTGATTCACTGAGTTTCACTAACACTCCTGGATCAAGGTTTTGCCATGCTGCAGTGATACTACACTGCTTTGCAATGAAATTGCCCCACCAACAAGGAGTTATCCGACTTTATCCATATTTAGTGTGGGGGCGGGGGTTCGTCTACCTCCGACTAGTAAACGATTAGATGCATGCTCACGGAACATGACCATTTAGGTTGATACAGGGTGTCCGGGTGCCGGTATAGGCTCATCAGTTGACATCTGTGCGAGACGTTCCATGCAGTAGGGAGGAAGCAATCGTCTCGTGAACGTACAGTACTGTAATCCGCACAACGGTCTCAATACCGCGACGACGACAACGACAACCGTTGACGCAATTAACGGACTTTGAACGAGGTCGGATTATTGGCCTCTCCGAGGCTGGATGGTCAACCAGACGGATTGCTGTCCGTGTGTCGCGTGACGCACGGACGGTAGGCCGATGTTGGAGGCAATGGCGAGAGGAAGGCACACATGCCAGAAGACCAGGCTCTGGGGCCCGGAGAAGCACGTCAGCTCGTACCAATAGACGGATACTGCGAACAGAACCATCACCCTGCGGCAACTGCGCGACAACATCACTATTCCCGTGACAATGTCTGCCAGGCGTCCATTGTTGTGTCTTCCTTTGACACCTGAGCACCGCGCGATACGACTGCAATGGTGTCGTGAACGAGTGGACTGGCGAATGGAATGGCGCCCGATGGTCTTCAGCGACGAATCCCGCTTTTGTTTGGACACTAACGACAGATGCGGACCGGTGTGGCACAGATGAACACTGCATCCGGTATCGCCATCGTGGACCAACACCCGGACCATGGTCTGGGGTGCCATCGGCTACGATACCAGAGCGCCTTTAGTCACCATCCAAGGCACCCTGACGTATTACTGCCCTTTCTGCACGGTACGTCCCAGAGATTCTGCAGCTCGTATTACTGCCCTTTCTGCACACCATACCCAGCGCAGTGTTTCAGCAGGATAACGCCAGATCGCACACGGCAAATATGAGCATGGCATGTCTGCTTGATGTCAACTGCCTGCCATGGCCCGCGAGGTTTCCAGACCTATCGCCAAATGAGCACGTGTGGGACATGGTGGGACGTCGTTTACGATCACCCCGCAATCTCCATGAACTGACACAGCAGGTTCATCAGACCCGGGGAGACGTACTCCAAGATTATATTCGCCACCTGCATGATCACCTACACCTGCGGCTGGAACAATGCATCGCCGCTAGAGGTGGTGCCACAACCTACTGATGCCGCTTTCCGTTGGGACACCCTGTACAAACGAGTGCACGTCTTGGCTCCATAGCGTAATAAAGGTGTGTTCAGATGTATCTCTTGCTGTATACCTACTTTTGGCTCATTCGAATAACTCCTTGTGGGTGGGGAAATTTCATTGCAAAGCAATGTGTTCACCAATTCTTCTTTATTACTGTGCTGACGGAAATTGTTGTATACAGAACGCACTAAGGTTCCCCAAATGTTCTCCACTGGGTTGAGATCTGGACTCCGGGATGGCCAGTCTAGAGCAATCACAGAATTAGCATCAACCCAGTCCTTGGTTGAGGCCGAGCTGTGAATCGCAGCATTGTCCTGCTGGAAAATCCATTCACCCTCCGTTATGAGCAGATTATCCGCCAGAATATCTTGATATGCAATGGAATTCATCCGGTGTGATACGAATGCAATAGGTGTATTTCCGCCAGCAGCAAACCCTCCCCAAGTCATTACTGAGCCACCTCCAAACTGTCTCTTTGAGAAGAATTCCTTTTCATCTCGAATATCAAGCCAATAGTACTTGAACCCATCTGGTCCGTCCATGTTGAGCTTCTGCTCGTCTGAGAACACAACATTCTTCCACTTATCACCGTACGTAATGTATTTTTTAGCAAACGCCACACGCGCTTCACGACAAGCTGCTGTCAGAGGTGGTCTTCCTTCCATTTTTGAGTAATGCAGATTTGGAGAAGAATGCAACACATTTCGTACGGTTCTACTAGTGGACGGGAGGTCTTGTTCGGCAATAATCTGCGAAGAGAGGTGCTGATGACGAGCAAGGCTTCTTGATGTCTGGATGTTTCATTTTGTCACTATGGAAGAGGCACTTGGCCTACCAGATCTGGGTGCCATTCCATGTTTATCTGGATTTTGGAGAAATTTGTTAACAGCTGATTTGGAACGTCCAATTTCTTTCGCAATTTCAGATCCAGTCTTTCCGCATCCCTTAAGAGCAACAATTTACCCTCTTTCATACTCTGAAAGATGTTGTTGCCCTTTTGGCATCTTGTATATTGGTGTTATATTACACAAACAATGTGGTATATGCTCTCATAGGACGTTGCTGTATACTGTCATCACCTTAAATAATCCTTTCAACTAATAAAATATGCAAGAAAGTGGACGACTCTAAACTTTTTTCCACCTTGCAAGAGGGTAGGTTGGCATAATGGCTGTTAATTTGCATTTGATTCCTTATTCGTTGTTAAATGCTCCTGGAAACAACAACGTTTTGTATCATCTAATTCACAAAATCAGCATGGATTTGCTACGTTTATTTGCATTTCCATCCTGGCTCTAGATTTTTTTCCAGCACCTTATATCCACTTTCGCTATCCTCTCTGAAAGTTGGTTATTATCACATAGGTGACAAATCTAATTATCTCTGAATCTTTATGCAGGCTGCATGATGGAATTTTTGGATTTGAAGTGTACTTCCCAGAGCATTTGAGCTTCGGCTGTTTACCTCTTATGTGCTTAGAGCTTTTAGGACGATTCCCTGCTGAACCTTGATTTGATTTTTATTTTTGCCATAAAATGACCAATAAAATTGATAAAACAAACAAGCGGAGCAAACAAACGGCATCATGTGTTCACCAATGCGACACCTGGCGACCCTGATAATAAATAAATAATTCAATTCAATTCAATTCAGTTTATTCGTTCAAACAGCCGAAGCCAAAAAAGAACAAAATACATGCAACAAAACAAACTTAAAAAACAATGTAGAAAAAATAAAAACATAGCAGTTAAAAATATCAAAAGTATCCTGCAATCTATTGTAGGTGGACTGAATTCGAAAAAGTGGGGATCTTCGAGCATGTACTTTTTTCATAAGCATTGGATTGGAGACGCATCAATGTTTCTCGAGAACAGAGCTGAGGTACTCGTAAAGGAATTCTTGAAATAATATCAACATCAACTGCTCCAGAAATGATTTTTCTTAAAAATGGTCAAGTCATTTTGATCACGTTTCATGGTGAGAGATGGTGATACTGTTTGAGAGGAAGGATATTTATGATTCAGAAATCTCAAAAAGATTGATTGCACTACAAAGTTGGGTGCATCCATTCCAGATCGTATAGTACAGTACATTAATATTGGTAAAACTAGATGAAGAAAAGTATTCTTCTGAGTGAAGCTAGCACTATTTCGCAGAATAGACCCGAGGGCCCTTTGTGCTTTTTGCTTAACATGAACAATTTGGTCATGAAAAGTGAGTTTTTAATCAAATATCACACCCAAGTCTCTAACAGTAGTTTTCTTTAAGATCAATATTGTAAGAATAAGTAATCGGACAACGTTTGGTAGTAAAGGTGCAACTAAAACATTTGGAGTAATTAATAATCAAATGTTTTTTAGAGGACCACTGGACCAATTCTTGAATAGCATTCTGTAAGATAAGTGCATCTTTTTATAAATTTTTGTGTCGTCCGCATACATGAGTACGTTTACTCCATGGAGGGCTTGTGGTAGATTGGACGTAAAGACATTAACTAGAAGAGGCCCGAGTACAGAACCCTGAGGCACACCAGTAAAGATGAGATTTACCTGTTCCAATAACGACGTAAGCTTTACGATCCGTAAGATAAGAGTTCATTAGGTTAAGAAGATTGTCTCTTAGCCCATAATATTGCAATTTCTTACATAACAGATTGTGGTCTACCATATCAAAGTCCTTACTTACTATAGTCGAAATAAACAACATCAATTTGACTCGTCTCTTCGTATGCTGAGAAAGGGTCTTCCGTTAAAAATTAAGAGATTAGTTTCTACTGACCGTCCAGAGAGAAAAGCATGTTGAGTGGCAGGAAGAGAAGATCTAAAATGAAAAACAAGATATTTATGCAGGATGATGTCAAAAACTTTGGATATACAAGGGAGGATAGAAATTTTTGGTCTATAGTTTTTCACAAGATCTGAATGTCCACCTTAAAGAATAGGTGTAACCCTAGCTACCTTCGAGATAGATGGATATACGCCAGTGGATATACAGGAATAAGCAGTTCACTTACTCCTTTAAGAATGAAAGATGGAATGTCATCGATAGAAGCAGAAAAGGTATTTTGAACTTTCTAATGGCTGTTTTCATATCCAAATGTGAAATTTCTCCAAACATGCAGACAATCAGGAGTAGAAAGATGATCATCCATTTCTTCTATGCTTGATAAGTTTGAAGCAATTAGAGTCGAAGGAGTGTAGAAGTGTTTAGCAAAGCAATTGCATACTGCATTAGGTTCATTTAGGACATTTCCATTTTCAGTAACGAGAGTAGTGCAATCACGATGCACTTACTTTCGCTTCGAATTGACATACGTCCAAACATTACGGGGATGATGAAAAATATTGGCTTCAAGCGAATGCACATACTTTTCATAGTCTTGAGCTTGTTGTTGTTTTCAGAAAAACATTGGTAAATGAGAGGATCAGTTGACGCTTTATATTTTTTGTGTAAACGTTGCTTTTTCTTCATTAGTGAAATGAGTTTTAAAGAATACCAATTAGGGTAATGGCGATTTTTATCAGTTACCTGGACTATAGGAATATTATTTATTTTGGTGTAATTTATTCTGGAGGATAACAGCTGCTTCATTGGGATCATCATGACATCATCCCAATTTCCGTGTGCATCATCATGATAAAGCTGAAAATAATTTGCTCCACGAAGGCCCCAACGTACAGTGGAGTTGCAAAAAGAAGAAGAAAAAGAGGGCCTAATCGTAAAGTCCGCTGTAAATGGTGGATGATATGAATCAGGTGAGACAAGAGCCTCAGTATTAGGAACGGATGAAACTGAACAGGTGCAGTCCGTAAGAACAAGGTCGAAGTAAGATCTCTCAGTATTTGAGATAGTATTAACTTGAGAAAGATTGCAGACTGAGAGAAGATCATTTAGCAAAGAGTCCTTTAGGTGACAATAATAAGAGCCGGAAACAGTATTTATGTTAAAGTCACCGAAAACTGCAATGGGGCCATTAAAACGAAGAATCATATCTTGCATATCGTCAAAAACTTGGCGAATCATATCCGCAGAAAGAAGTGGAGGAAGGTAAATGCAGCCAATAAGAAGTTCGCGACCGCCGCCAATGCCAACCGTCACCCAAACGTTGTTGATATCTCGGATCATGGAGTCAACAGGTACACAATGGATGGAATGAGAGAGAGAGCAATAGCAGTACCCCAGCCACGGTTTCCTAGACGATCACTGCGGAAAACAACATACTAGGTTCCAAACAGGGAGCTAGAAGAAATTTCTTCTGTGAGCCATGTTTCAGTAAGACAGATTATATCAAAATGGGAAAGAAGATGATTCGAATAAAGCTCAGAGACTTTAGTTCTTAATCCTCTACAGTTTTGATAATAAACTAACAAGATTTAATAATGCCATACGTTTCATTCTCCGATTCTGGCATATCATCTGCAGTATTACTAGTAGTCGAGGTAAATTCTATATGACTAGATTTGTCTTTTTCACTATCAAAGTCTTTTTTATTATCAATGTCATCCAAATTATCAATAACAGTACTAGAGGAAGGAATGGTAAAAGAATTATCAACTGCACCCTTATTTTTTAAGCTTATGCTCTGAGAGGTCTTTGTTAGAAGAATGTTTGGATTTAATCTCCCCCTGAACGTCATGATCATTTCATTTTCTGGCCATATGGATGGGCTAAGAAACATGGAAGCATCATTGTCAAAGACAGAGATGTAGAATGAAGAGTAAGATGGAGATTTTGTGGTAAGTTGATAACATACGACCCTATTTTTGGTGAGAGTAGACGATATCTTTTTCGGTGGTATTAGGACACATCCTGGTAAGGAATAATTTCTTAAAAATTTTCCTCTCACGGGGGACAGCTTGATCAACTTGTTTAGCTGAGCCTCGGAGAGTTGATGTCGTATTAGTTCCATAAATTGGAGTTGTCATAGATTTAAATCGTGTAGTATTTTCAAGACTACCATTGTTTTTTGTTATCACTTTGGTAAACTGAGTATCTGAACCACTATGATTATTTATGATATGCTGAGTTAGAAAAGATCGTACAGGGCCATCTTGTCCTTGTGAGTTGTAAGAAGTCTGTAGATTACATTGTGGAGCAGTAGGGAGTACTGGCTGGCTGAAAACAATAGACCTATTTCTTGACAGAATATGTTGTCGGACTCGTTCATTCTGGGCATCAATAATGGAAATGTTTCCGGCTAAATGGGTCAGCTCATTTGAATGCTTTTGCATGCATTCATGTAGTTGTGCATTATAATAATAATAATAATAATAATAATAATAATAATAATAATAATAATAACTCAAATTCAAATTCAAAATTATTGAAAATATAAAATTTACAATGTATAAAATATAAAATTACTCACAAGGAGAGGGGCCCAACGAACAATCGAGTTTTTTGATGCACTTTGGTAGGATGGTAGTCTGATATGTCCTTTTCGTAAAACCAAGTCCGCAGCCTCCAACTTGGCCTTATTTTCGAGAAAATCCCTTTTAAAGTCTGTGTTATATAACTAGTGTAAACTGTACATTGGCAATCATCGCAACAGCGGCAGCCGAACGGGTAACGTCGTGGCGTACGAACCGTAAGATCTCGAGTTCGAATCCACCCGTGTTAGGCTTTGTTTTTTTTTTTTTCTTTTAATGTTTTGTAACTGTGCTATCGTCCACTTTAGAAAAATGAAAAAAATATTTTTAACAAGTAAGAGCAATAAGGAAGACATTTTCAACTAATTATGCTAATAATATCTGTTATAAAAGTATAAATAATTCATAAACATATATCGATTTTAAAGAAAAAACAAATTTTTTAATGTTTAACTTTTCATTTCTTCTTATGTTCGGGTTTTGATGTCTTTGCTTCTTGCCCATATTGGGCGCTATAATAAAATAACATAAAATAATCGTTTTAACAAATAATTTCCAAGTTGTAGAATATTTACAGTTAGGCTTGTCGAATACAACGTGCTGGATGGTATTCTTCAAAAAAACATTTGAAACGCAAATGTGTGCGACACCAAGAACATTGGATGAATGCAGGACTAATCTTTTTCATGCATTCCGGAAAAGAAATTTGATTTACATTCAAAAAATTTTCTTTTGTAGGCTTCAATTTGGCAGCATAGCAGGCGTATCTGATATAAATACAATCAAATGTTACATATATTGCAAGAAATTATATTTTTACAAAGAAATCTGTACACTATAATTACTGTCGCCTCTTTAAAAGCAGCGTTATAAAAAAAAAAAAGCCAACGCCTAGACTGGAACCCACGATCTCGTGACTCGCACGCCACGATGTTACCTGTTCGGCTGCCGCTGTTGTGATGATTACCAAGGTACAGTTTACACTAGTTATATAATACAGACTTTAAAAGGGATTTTCTCGAAAATAAGGCCAAGTTGGAGGCTGTGGACTTGGTTTTACGAAAAGGACATATCAGACTACCATACTACCAAAGGGTATCCAAAAACTCGATTGTTCGTTGGGGTCCTCTCCTTGTCAGTGCATTTACCAATACATATAAAACAGTAGTCACCCATGTTCCGAAGCCCCATTAGGACTTGTATGGAATGATGGGAAATTAATAAACAAGATATATAAATCAAACTAAAATACACAATCGTAAAAAATTACAAAAAGTAAGATCTCTTCCTAGAACCTATTATACAATATAAATTACCAATACAAAAGAATAATACATAGATAACGGAAATTTTTATTTAGTAAAAATTAAATAATAATAATACATAAATATTTAATAATAATCATTTACCAAAAAATTTTTCATATCCAAATCTGAGGTTTACATTACATTCAAATTATTTTTTTGTATTCTTCCAATATAAAAAACTTGATTTAACCAAATTAAAGGATGTTAACTTAAGTATCCATTCTGGTATATTATTAAATAGGTCTGGGTTATAGAATTGTCTTCTTCGTTTTCCATAATTAGTAAAAATTTGAGGTATATCAAATTGTATGTTTTTTCGTAACGAGTATTCTTGCTTCCTGCGTTTTAGGTAAATACTATATATTCAAATAATATTAATAAAAATAATAATAATAATAATAATAATAATAATAATAATAATAATAATAATAATAATAACAATTCAACACGCAGAAATAACCATACAATAATAATCCAGTTGCAAAATAGTCGCGCAGACAGACTTTTTACAAAGACATAACCAGGTAGCCAACATCTTGCATCAACATCCAGCTAAGATAAGCAAGTTTAGGGAAATCAACACTTCATACTAAAAATATATCCCAGACACAGTCTTAAAGAACACCACACATAAATTATAATCTGACAGAGCTATAATCACTGACAAAACTATCTCTCATAACAGAACAGACATGACTCATAGTTAAGCAAAACAGTGACTAATACAGGGTGATTCAAATCGTGTGTAAAACAATTTAAGGGGGTATTATAGAGGTCAAGGTAAACACAAAAAGTCCTATTAACATGGGTTCAATTTTTTTGTTTGTTTTCAAGTTACAAGAAATGTTCAAATTGGCCTCCTTGAGCCTGAATGCAGACATTGCATCGTCGAATAAGTGACTAGTATACGTTTGTCATTACCTCATGATCACGTCTAATTTCGTCAGCCGATGCTATTATTCTGGCCACTAATTGTGCCCGTGTGTTTATCTGGACACTGTACACCATTTGTTTCAAATGTCTCCACAGATAGTAAGTAATCCAGTAGATTAAGGTCCGGTGAACGAAGTGGCCCTGCTATGGGCCCATTGCGCCCAATCCATTTGTTAAGCCATTCAGTAGCAACTCTACCAAAATGAGGAGGGGCTCCATCGTGTTGGAACCACACCTGTTGACGGATTGCAAGAGGTGTATCTTCTAAGAGTTCATGCAGTCTACATAAGAGATGAAGAAAGGAAACTCCACTTGTCCACAAACATATATTTAATACACCATAAATGTATACATTTCGGTCACTAAGTGACCTTCTTCAGTATGATTCAGGTTGACTTGTTCAGAGTCGGTATTTATAAGAAGGAGGTACCAATCAGGGAGCGGAGCACCTTGATTTGGTTTACAAAAAGCGGGTTAATTAACAGGATTGGAGGAGAGTCAAACCACTCTACAAAATTATACAAAAATTATACAAAAAATTATACAAAAAGTTTTGCAGAAAACAGAAATCTCTAAAATAAATAGGTACAATCGCGTTTAATTAACCCGCTTTTGTAAACCAAATCAAGGTGCTCCGCTCCCTGATTGGTACCTCCTTCTTATAAATACCGACTCTGAACAAGTCAACCTGAATCATACTGAAGAAGGTCACTTAGTGACCGAAATGTATACATTTATGGTGTATTAAATATATGTTTGTGGACAAGTGGAGTTTCCTTTCTTCATCTCTTATGTATTCTAGTATCCACAGAGTTTTTAAGGTAAGTCTATTCTCTCTATTGAGTTATTTATATTCATGCAGTCTGTTTTCCAGGAAATCGGCATATCTCTGGGCATTCAGACGTTCCTGCAGAAACTCCAGCTCCAGTAGTTGGCCATTGAAAATGCCCGCCCACACATTTACATTAAAACGTCCCATTCAGGCTCAAGGAGGCCACTTTGAACATTTCTTGTAACTTGAAAAGAAATAAAAATTGGACCCATGTTAATAGGACTTTTTGTGTTTACCTTGACCTCGATAATACCCCCCTTAAATTGTTTTACACGCGATCTGAATCTCCCTGTATAATTGATATTTCCATTCCCAATACACGTCATGTACAAAAGACATACACAGACAAAATCATTAAATATACAGATCTTGCACATGAAAGAAAACGCCTTTGGGAAACCAACAGATTACACATTGTTCCTATCGTTCTTTCTGCCACTGGAGTTATTCAAGCCTATCAACACTGACTTTAAACCCACACTTATTCAAATCTTACAGAAAGCCACAATCCTAAACACTTGCCACATAGTAAGGAAATTTCTACATCCAGGCATTAATACTCTCATGAACACGCAATTTTTCCCTTTCCTGTATTTGAGACCCTTAGGTTTGGCCCTTTCTTGGGTCCGCCTCTGGGATTTCGCTTCCGGACTTGATTCGCGTTTAGTAGTAAAAAATAAGACAAAAACAACACTAATTACTCTAAAATGATGTAAGAAGTAAACAGCTAAATCTTAAATTTATTTCGGAATGATGCAACGCATTAAGAACTTCAGTCACTAAAAAAGTCTAATGTCAGTTATCCAAATTTATATTGAGCTCTAGAGTGTTGTACTTTTATTCAACCTCAAAAAAAGCAACTGTTAGCTGAGCATAAGTTAAAATAAGATAGATTATGAGTCCCACGCACTCAGCTTCTTTATTGATTGACGCCAAAGACTATTTGACAGTCCAGTATTGTCATGGTTGATTCTCACAATTTCATCCATGTAATTTCGTTGTTAACACTTGCCGTTGGTGTTATCTCTTAAAGCGAGACTGTATTGCCAACGAGCGGCTTTGTGGGTGGAGAGTTTAATAAACTCAGGTCAATATTGTAGATGCTAACTTTTTCAAAGAGGAAATAATTACTTCCAATAATGTCTCCCTCCACATCTCGGGGAGGTGGATTGGTTTGTTTACTCGTAATCTAGAATAATCGAAAGATGTTATCAAATTTACGGTCACGAAAGTAAACACAAAAATCAAGTCGAGGTATTAAAAAAAAAAAAAAAAAAAAAAAAACCGGAAGGGATGAAAGGGAGGGAAGATGAGGAAATAAACCAAACACAATATCTTAACGCTTATTTATGTTTTTCGAGCCCAACTGAAGGATATTAAATCACTATTTATTTGCTTGGTCACGAGATCTACGAAGGGATTGTTGACGTACCTCCTTTCCCGCATCCCTCCCCCTCATCTCCACTGTTCTCACTCCATTAAAAACGAAAATGGCCTCGGCAAAAAGAAAAAGACCTTCTTCTCTTTCTTTCCTTTTTATTTGGCACGCGACGCATTACGCATTGCGCGCGAGCGAGCTTTCTTCACCCAACCTCCAGTCACGTGGCTTTCATCTCGAGCCAAGTGGCCTTTTACGCTCGACTGCCAATGACGACGCAGAGGACGCTCCCACTCCCCCTTTCCCATATTACCCTCGCTTCCTTACCCCTCCTCCTCCTTTCGTACGAAAGAGACGAAGCAAATAACGGCGAATCGTTTAATGGCTTTTCATAGTGGTCTTAAGTCACCTCGTACGATAGCCGTCATTGTTGCAATACATCTACTTTATTGCTTCGCACTCCACTTACTGCACAGAAAAATCACAATTATATTATAGAGAGAAATGTATACATAGTATTTAATTATTATTATTATTATTATTATTATTATTATTATTATTATTATTACTAAACACAGCTACATCCTTCTAGGGGCTCAGAATCAGGAACATTAAAGCAGAGAAGCCATTCGATTCAAAACGATCCTTCGGGCATGAAAGATAATGATTATAACTAGGGTTCGGATTATATACACTGAAAATAGCTCAAATATGCACTATAATATATATCAAAAATTTACTTTTACACGTTGCTTTCATTGTCATACTTATCAAATTAGATGGTAAAAACGAAAACAATTATAACCAAAGCAAAAATTAACATTTATTGACCTGAACAGTGATTTCTAAAAATGATTCAGCTAAAAGAAAGATCGCTCGTGTAATTCAGCTGCATAAAGGGAAGTTACTGCCTGGTTCAGACAGCAGCCCAAAGAATTTTATCTTACGATCGGACAAATGCCTCAATGTACAGGGAGATTATGCGGAGAAATAAAAGTAGTTTTCAAATCAGTACTCGTATTTGTTTCATTTCTATATGCATTTGTTACTAACTTACTTACTGACTTCCCCTCGTAGATTTTATAATATGGAGAAAGACCTCTCTACAACAACTGAACTGATTCGTAAATACTTGAGGTTGGTTCGTTAGTTTTTATGGGCACATCAACAGCTAGGTCATTTTGCGCCCTTTCACATGCATAATAACTTTTCACAACATAGCTATTATCTTTTACGCATTCCGGGAACAAATACAAACATCCCATGCCCACGGCGGGAATCGAACTCGCGACTCGACAGAATCGAGAATTGGAAAGTTTACGCCGCCAGCGCTCTCGGCCATCGGGCTGGCTAAATACTTGAGGACACCCCACACTTTGAGAACTGGTTTGGGAGAATAAAGTGTGACCATCGGTGGTGAAGTCCACTGATGCACTTTGGCAACGATCAACAAATGGTGTCACTATCGATAGCGTCAAAGTCCTTGGATTGAACGGATATTGCACTTTGCACTATTTTTAGCAAAGTGATTAATATTTTAAATATGCATTAATATGCAACAATATTCAAAATATGCAACGGCACTAGAAATATTCTAAACTATGCGCTACACCCAGAAATACATATTAGATGCGCCAGGAAACTTAGGTCAGGAGGTCCAGAGTGGGCTAAAGTGCTTAAAAACATCATTTAAGGGCTATATAAATAATTAAAAATAGGTAGAGTTCTCACGCTGTAAGGTGAAATGGAAGAGTTCACTTTTTCGCGCCTAATAGGTAGGGACGTCATAGAGATAGTATACTTTATATCCACATGCGCGATCTGTGAGCGTCTTTTTTATCGCTCAAGCCTTCTGCAGCTTATCATTAAGAAAATTAGAGCATTTAAAAAAAAATTCCCCACCTATTCCTACCAATAGAGCGCGATAAAGTGAAAAGTTCTTCCATTTCACCTTACAGTGTGAGAACTCGACTCCTTTTAATGAAAAGAAATAGAAATAAAATATCAAAAAAAACCAAAAAACAATTGATTAATAAAGGCCACCTACCTAATGTGGAGAAACACAAATAATGAGGTGAGAATCTTATGGAGATCTGGTTGATGTGTTTTAGGTGACCTTTATTAATCAATTGTTTTTTTTATTATTTTATTTTATTTCTATTTCTTTCCATTAAAAGGAGTACAAGTTTTTCATTATTACAACTCCTTCTCTCATATTATCATTTAAGGGAATTACTAGTTCGGGGGAAAATATGCGTTATATCAAAATCCGAACCCAATTATAACAGTTCTAGTGGTTTACAAGTCATAATTATATGTTAGATTAGGTCGCAAGTTGATAACGGATCCCACACGTCAAAGGTGTCAAAAACGTAAAAATCTTTCTGACAATAAGAGACGATTCGATTTTAAATAAATTTTAAATCGGGGCTTAATGAAGGAGACAGGATGGTTGTTATCAATCAGCGCTCTAAAGATTTCTTTCAAATTCCCTTTGTCTATGATACTGGTAAGTGATGGCAAGCCCAATTGGGTACAAGCAGCAGTCATTGGTGTCCTGTATATCTATTGAGAGAAAAGACCCTCCTGATTACGTTGTTTGAAGAGTAGTGTATGAGGCAGAGAGAGAGGCCCGTATTACGCTGGCATATTCTAACTTCGAGATGATCTTGATTTTAATAATAATTATCAGTTTTCTCTTAAAATAATATTTGTCGTGATGATAATCTTTTCATGATACAACGCCGTTCTACTAAATTGCCAATCTGGTCAACATGAAGAATAGGGAAACAGTCCCCTTGTCCATAAAAGGCTGTACCTCAAATAGTCTTTAAAAGTTAACCTCGAATCAAAGATAATAACCAAAATTTTGTATGTAACGACGGATCCTCCATAGACGGCGAAATGAAAAAATACGAAACTTTTATCTGAACCATTTTTTTTCAACTTGTTACAGATGGCGCTGTAAACGCGAAAAATCAGATTTTACGATTCTCTCGAGAAATGCATTTCTCACCAAAAGATAAATTGGCGATTTGAAAAATTTGGAAAATTTGGAAAATTTGAAGAATTTTAAAATTCGAAACACACTTCCAAAGTCTACTTCGGAACGCTGAGATCAATTCCAAATTGGAATTGGAATTTCCAATGTTAAAGACGTCGATTTCTTTATTATAAAGTTTAAATTTCAACTATCCCTCATTATCGTATGTCGTAAGTAAAAAATCCAAAATTGTGTTGCATAGGTCGTACGCTGAAGTCGACCAAAATCATCGTCTTCTGAGGAAAAACAGTTTGACGTTGCACTGCCGTTCACTGAAGATCCTCACCTCAATACCCGTAAATATATGACATCAGTCACAGAATTTTGAAGAAAATAAAGTCCCACCCTTACAAAATTCATCTGATACACGAGTTGAATGAAGATGACTTTGATCGACGTTTGGATTTTTTGTGAACAAATGATAAGATGAATTGATGACGATCCCACTTTTCTCACCATCATTATTTTTCCGATGACCTATCCGGTCACGTCAACAGACATACCTGCGGATTTTGGTCTGACAGCAATCCCCACTAATCGCTTGAAGCTCATACGCAATACCCTAAAAAATTGAACGTCTGGGCGGGAGTGCTGAACAATGCAATAATTGGCCCATTTTTCATCGATTTGAATGCTGCGAACCATGAGAATATGCTGCGGAATCAAGTAGTTCCAGAAATCAGAGAAACTACAGAGGATAAATGGTTTCAGCAAGATGGTGCAGCATCGCGCTTTCCTTTAACTGTTCGACATTTTGTGGACATGCAATTCCCTGAACGATGGATTGGGAGAAGAGGCGAAATTGAGTGGCCACCTCGTTCCCCCTGACTTGCCGCCATTGGGCTTTTTCTGAGGTCACTTAAAAAGCCGTTTTTACAAAACGAAGCTAACCACATTGACAAAAGACCATTGACAAATCTGCACTTATTGAGTCCAACTTCATTAGAAACGCTGTAACCGGATTTTACTGTCGAATAGGGCACTCATATCCAACAAGGTGCGCAGTTCGAGCACTTACTGTAAAACATTCGATATATGCAAATGTCTTAGCCAACAAAAAACACCCGGATGGTGAGAGGCGAGGGGACTACTAGGGAACTACTAGGTACTGTTCCTGGGTAGCGAACGTAGTTTATTTATGGACCGTTTTCATACTCTGAAGTATGAACACTTTAATTCAGAATACATTACAAATCCGTAGTAAAAAGTAAGGTTCCCATTCAAAATTTTGAACATGTCCCCCCCCCCCCTCTCATCCTTGACTCACAAGGGAGCGCGGGGAAGGGCTTGACAAGTTGAGTAAAAAGTAGTGGCCGACTCGGGAGGGGGAGGGGGGGGGTTAGAGTTTGATGAATTCTGGGCGAAGACCATTTACCACAAGGGTATATCGCAGTTTATTAAGAGAAAAGAGTGGGAAGAAACGTCAGTACGAATTTGAATGCCATAGACATTGTGCCACCTGCACCAGCCAGTAAAAATATGGCAGAAAAATTGGTGACACGCGGGCTCCTTCGTCACTATTGGAAAAAGGGGGACCAGTGCACGAGCAGTAGCCGCCGAAATTTGCAGGGTGGAAGGTCAGGGTGTGACCAATGAACGGACAGCACGACGGTGGTTCTCCCGCTTTTCGTCTGGAGACATGGACCTGGAAGATGCGCCAAGGAGCGGAAGACCCAAAGAAGTGGACGACGCAGCCCTACGGCAACAAGTGGAAGCCAACCCAGGCAGCACCAGCCGTGGACTAGCGGCGGACATCACAATCGAGTGTGGTTCGACATCTGCACGCCATGGGAAAGGTCAACAGGAGCTGCCGAGTTGTCCACGAGCTGACGCCCGCGAAGAACATCGCTTAAGTTGCAGGATTTGGAGGGCATCGAGGTTCTGCCACATCCAGCATACAGCCCCGATCTGGCACCTTCCGACTACTATCTCTTCCGGTTCATGGCGCACTTCCTGCGTGGACGGCGCTTCGCCAATGTCAGTGAGGTTGAAGATGGCGTGCGTGACTTTTTCGCCCAGAAACCGGAAGAGTGGTTTCGCGAGGGCATCCGCCAACTGGCTGATCATTGGATGAAGACCATCGAGCATGATGGACTCTACTTTGAAGATTAGCAATGAGTGGTTCCTGTCTGGTGCCCATTTAAAAGTTTGCGCGGTGATCGGCCACTACTTTTGACTCAACCTCTGTAGTTCAACTGTACAGCTATCTTGAAATTTTTCATCGTCTCTTGTTTATCTTTTGGTGAGAAGTGCATTTCTCGAAAGAATCCTAAAATCTGATTTTTCGTGATTACAACGCCATCTGTAACGAATTAAAAAATTGTTTCAAATAAAAGTTTCGTATTTTTTCACGTAGAATCCGAGTCTTCAAAAAAAAAAAAAAATAGGGGTTTCTATTTAAGATTTCAAAGTTGCCCCCGCCGCCACCCTCATGGGTGGGGTGGGGGGTGGGGGATCGAGCTTGGGATCATTGGATAGCTTTTTGAAATATATTAAACGTGTATTTTGATTTTTCGATCCGTTGTGTATTTCTCGAGATATTCCACTGTCCGGATGTTTTTGTTATCCTGCAATAATCTAACCACAATCACCTTTGTCATAATGCCCCACTTCAGGTGCCATTGTAACATCTCACTCTTAATTATCTTGATCCAACTGATTTTAAATTACGGCTAACTCAATTTGACAATCCCCCTTCTTCATTTTTCTTAATAAGTAATCAACAGTAAGAATAAATAAATAAATAAAGACTGGAGACAACCTCCAAACTTGATGTATTAATTTTTCTCTCGAAAAATAGAAGGAAAAATTCTGCGACCTGGGTTCGAACCAGGAACCTCAACTATCATGGCCGATGCCTCTACCAATTGGGCTATCGCAGACACCTGGACAGGCGGGCACCTGGCGGGCTTTCAACCTTTGACAACTTGGTTGCCTTTAAGACACCTTGAGACAGCATGGCTGTCCAGGTGTCTGCTATAGCCCAATTGGTAGAGGTTCCTGGTTCGAACCCAGGTCGCAGAATTTTTCCTTCCATTTTTCGAGAGAAAAATTAATAGTAAGAATGTTGGGTTCTTTAAGTAAAAAAATGGCAGCAGGTGATTTATTTTAAATAAAATAAGCAAGCTCAGTGTTAAAGCTAAAGCAAATGCATATCTTTATTTCAAGAAAAACAAATCATTGAGGTAAAGCAAAACAGAACAAAAAAGAAAGAATAGAAAACTAAAGACAAAGTAAATAACAACACTTTAACCACAACAAAATTTGTGGTTAAAGAGTTGTTATTTACTTTGTCTTTATTTATCATATCCACATTTTCTTCCCATTTGTATATTTATTTCTGGTTTCCCCAGGAGTTTATACTTTTATCAAGAATAGAAAAGCTTATCAATACTCGAAGAGAATGTTAAAATAAAAGTGGGTCATTCTCACGTAAATAGTACGTGTGATGTTTCAATTTTTTTTTTTTCAAAATTAACTAATCTAACTTAAATTAATGTTAAATAATAGCTTATAGATTGAATTTATCTGTATTGTAAAAATTAATTAGTACTAATATGTGATTTTCATAGTTTTTTGATTGGTTATGGGAGATTTTGTCCACTCTGTTACACATCTATTTGTTGCATTAAATTATGTAAATTCGCTTCTTTTTCAAAACATTTTGTGCAACACAAACAAAGGAACATTTATTTTATATAAATGCAAGAAAATTTTATGATAAAGAGTAAATTTACATTTTTTTTATAGTTTTCATGCTTCAAAATGCAAAATTGAAAAAGTATGTGCAAAAATTAGATTAACATATCAAATAGTCAAAATTTCACTATTCTGGGTACAATTCCATCTATCTAAACAGGTTAATACTCTTAATTCAAAATTTTTGTTGGTTTTTTTAATTTGAAATTACAATAAAAACACTTCTGTAACAAAGTGGACATAGTTGTAACAGAGTAGACACAACTGCTGTAGACAGGATTAATCTGTAACTTTATGAAAGAATAACAGACAAACATCATTCTACTTTCACAAATTTTGTATTGAATTTGTTTTTTACATATATCAAGCTTTGATATAAATTATATTGAATATAATTCATGAATTTAACATATACCTTTTGTATAATAAATTTTATTAATTGACATCAATTAAAATTATATTGGGATGTTATTATTTTTTTATTTTTCATTTTTTGTTTTTATTATTTGTTATATTTTTATATCAATATGGCAAGATCAATTAATCAATCAATTAATTAATGGATCTTAATAACATTTTACATATTACATATTCTGATGCCCGAGTACGCGGGTTCGATCCCGGCCGAGGACGACGAGGATTTTTCAGGGGTAAATCCTGAGATCACGCACTTCCTTCGGAAGGGAAGTAAAGCCGTTGGTCCCGTGTAGTCGTTTGCCGGCTGCACGTTAAAGAACCCTTGCGAGGCAAAATTTGCGGCCCCTATAACGCCGTCCTGAAATGACCATAGCAGTTGAAAAGGACGTTAATACCAAACAAACCAAACCAAACCAACATATTACATACTGTGTGCAAGTAACAATATAAATGTAAACGCACTGGCAACGATTGTTTATTGCAATCCATGCAATGAAAATAAAACACATATGACAAAAAGTTAAAAGAAATAGTTAAAGAATCTCCTTCCAAAAACCAAGTTTATGACGAACGTCAAGACTACCCAATATGACAATTTGACAGAATAAATAAAAGTTCAAGTATTTAGGAGAATTTAACAAAACGGATCAGTAAGATGAAATCGGCCTATTTCCTCACCAAAGATACCTATAAGAAGTCAATATCATTCAATGCTAAACTTTGGCACTAAACAACAGTAATACGCCCAGAAGCACTTTATACAGTTGACCCTGATCAAAAAAATGTTAACTCAAGAACTGAAAGTAGCTGAAAGAAAAATATTAAGAAAAATGTTGGGGCCAATATTTAAAATACGTCGCGACAATGAAATATACACACATACTGAAAAAATTACTGATACTGTACCGTTAAGAAAAGGAGAATAGTTTTTTATGAAAATCTTGAAAGAATAAACCCCAATAGGCTCACAGGAAAATTTTCAAATATATGTCAAAATTGAAAATAGCCAATACTTGGATAAATGAAACACAAAAGGACATAGCAGAATTACAAATTTCAGACATATAAAAACGTACACCACATGAAACCAGGATGGTATAATCAAAAGGCTTTCGGGAAAATATAAAGAATTATAACGGCGCATTTTGGACTCCGGAAAGGAATAATAATGAGTTGAAAAGAACGTAGTCCATTGCGGGTTATTCAACAACACAACAGCAACGACGACAAAATAAACCTCATTTGTCAAATGAATTTGAAGTAATGATCATCATTGAAGAAGGAACTGAAAATTTTTATATATGTCCTGAAAATTGTAATTTGCATCCTGAAAACAATGAACGGTTTGATTTGATCAACAGTTTCCAGATTTCTCTCGGTTCCTTAAGCCTTGGATCTAACAATTTCTTTTACATCCTTCATTTATGTAGTGTATAAATCTGTGGTAGGGCATTTATAAAAGGAACTGAATAAGCATTCATTCCTTCGCAGCAAGCTGCGCTTCACCAGTCAGCCTCGTTTTCGATCAAGTATGAGCGCGGCCATAATCTCGCGCTTTCTCGTTTGAAAAAGGCCCATAGGCAAGCATAAACTTTCTTCTCAACAAAACACAAACAAAGATTCTCATTTTTCATGCAAAAACATGATATGTAATAGAGTGCACTAATAACAGAGTGAACAACTAAAAGAAGCTTTTCTAATAAAAATAAGAAAAAGCAATAACTAAGAAAATAATATTAAATTTACTAGTTTATATGCAATTTCAAGAGAAAAGAAACAACAACTTTTTTTTAACCCTTCATTTAAATGCAACATAGTGGACATTAAAAAACTCAAATTAATTATTCGAGAAAAGGAATGAGTCTTATCTTGCTTGTAGACTGTGGAATCCAAAATGACTGACTACTTGGAAGTTGTACTACTTAAGTCATCTCAAAATTGTTGCCAGATTCAATTTAATTTATTATTTTATTTTTGAAATGGCTGTAACATAGTGCACATTCCAATATACAAAAAATGTTGGGACACTACTAAGGAACAATTTTTCTTATTCAAAAAAATATCTTTTAATGAATTTATTGTTAAAATTATTTTTATGTAAGAGGTGCAATGTAATTGATAATTTATATAGTTGTAGTATTTAAGCAATTTCTTAAATAATGTTTGAACTCTTATGATTTGAAGTTGGGACATTAAGATTTCTCCTACTTGTTCTTCAAATAAAGTCAAAAAAATTAAGACTTTTATAAATCACTTAAGTCAAAACAATAAATATCCGATTAAACAGAATTAAATGAAGAATAAATAAAAAAATATGTTTAATTGGTAGCATTTCTGAAATTTTCTCAAAAAAATTCAAAAGTAGCGCACATGATTTGTACCATTTTCATGAAAATGACCCAATTACTTAAATCTAATGAATGATTTAAACTTGCAAAAGACACTTTAAGAATTTAAATATGGTAGATCTGAAAAAAAAAATCAATCAATCACTGATAAGCAAACAAGCAGTTCAATTAACTAATAACTCTGTGCACTCCACTGGAATTATACTTAATCTTTCACCTTAACCAATTTTAATTACTATTAAAATCCCAATATTCTTAACAAGGTTCTGCTTACATACATGGTTTGTCGAGATGCTAAATCCACTTTGAAATCACAAATACCATCGCAAAATTTACTTACTTATCACACACGACGGGCCATAACACTCGCAAATTGACACTTTTGAAGAACAGACGATACAACTTTTAGGAGGATCCGAATCAATCACCTTAAGAGTCAATAACAATCTCAAGGATTGAATCTGTTCAAGGTGAGTGAATCTATTCAATGTGAGCTCTACAGGTTCACTCCCCTTTTGCTGAAGTTCTTATCGTCGTAACCTCTTGGAAGTTCTATGATGCTCTCTCTCGTCGTTATACTGATGTTCCGTTTAACGCTGTGGCACTGATGTCTCGCTTCCATTATTATTTCCGATGAGTCCTTGTTATTCTTCTACTATAATCTCAATATGATCATCTCATAAATATGCAAATCTCCTTATTATCAATTAAACAGTCCACTCCTTCCTCATAATGATCACTCAATCCGTCTCAAAAGAAAAAAAAATGGAAAAATGTTAAACCAAAGAATCTGACAAATGTTAGCCAGATTTACGTTGACACCCCACCCTGATTAAGTTTAAATTTACGGGTAATGCAGATCCAATTAATTTTGACGAGGTGCCCCTTTCACTCAAAACTTTCCCAGTTTCATCTTATGTGGTGAGATACTTCTTAACATGCATTCCAATGGGTAAATGAGAGGAGAAGCATTAATTTAAACTTATCAAACAACAATGGAGTTTGCATTGCTGCAATGATAACAAACAACCATCGTTCTCTAGGAGACACCGAGCTTGGTGTTCCCGAGTCCCACTTGACTACATTTTCACGTCTTCTCAAAATACCATACCACACCCCCTTCACTCCTTCTCTTCCTTAAATAGAGTGCCACTTCCGGCCTCTTCTTCAACACGAACGAAATCGAAAGTGAAGTCACTTACGAGAAGAAACAACTTAATATCTCACTAAATACTTCATTTCTTTCAAATATGAAAGACTCTCTATGTATATTTTAATTCTCAAAGAAAAGCACCATTTACCTAAAAGACAACAATATCTCCCTTTTCATCTAAACAAATAAAAAGCACTTCCACAAACTGCATCACGTGTCACTCCACGATATTTCCTCCCAACAAAAGAAAGTTTATTATCCAATTTTAGAATATTCACTTCTTCTCAATCTAAAAATGTATAATCAAATGACTCCATGAAAAACTCTTACTATATGTATATCTCATTAATCGTACACTAAGTATAGTATAAAAGACAAAATATAATATCCCATCCTTCTCAAATATAATCCACTAAGTTAAACACGTGAAACGTCACAACACCTTATATCGAGGCCATCGAGTATAATGGTATTTTCAGATTGTACACAACATTTGAGAAATGTTTTATTCTTGGCGTTTTTTCAATTGACTCAACCATTTAGAAGAGAGAAGCATTGAAAATGTGGGTGGACTTTTAAAGTTTTGAACCCAATTTTATCGAAGAATACAAAGAGGTAGAGAGTGGGTCTTAAAGGCATTCCTATTCTACATTTAGATGGTCTTTAAGAATCTGAAGGCAGAATTTCAAAAATCCAAAATGTTTTTAACACATAAACAGAGTCTGTGTATGTGTGCTGCAGTTACAAAAATGATACGACGGTTTGAAGCCACGTGTTCTTTGGCTGCGCATCCAAGAAGTGGCCGGCCTTCACCATCCATTGCTGTTAACCAGAGAGTCGGTTTGGCATTTCGTATAGCATGTATGGCGATCACTGCGAATTATCCTTAAGCGATTTCCGTACAAGTTGCAACATAATCATGAACTGACACCTGACGACTTTATCACTCGCCAAGATTTCGCTAATTGGGTATTCAATAAAATGAAGCAGCAGCAGCACCACTGGCTTTTCACTGTGCTTTGGACCGATGAAGCACGTTTCACACTTTCTGGTAGTATTAACACACACAATTGCAGTGTGTGGAGTACGGAAAACCCACATGCATTTGTTGAACAACCTCTACATCAGCCAAAAGTTACAGTCTGGTGGGGCTTCACCGCTGATTTCATAATCGGTCCATTTCAATTCGAGGAAGTCACAGGGACTGTTCTAAAAACAGTTACCGTCATTAGTGTGCGCTTTGCAGCACTGTCACGGACCATCATCATTCCAGAATTGCAAGCGCGACAAGCACTGTATACAGTCAGCGTTATGCGAGATGGCGCACCACCGCTGCGGCTGTGCAACGACTGCTCCGCTCAACATTTGGGGAAGCAGTCGATACTTTCCGCATACATGGCTGCCCAGAACGCCCGATCTGACGCCTTGTGACTTTTGTCTATGGGGATACCTGAAGTCAAAAGTGTACCGCGATCAACGCACATCATTGGCAACATTGAAAGATTCCATCTGGCAACATGTGTCTGCCATATCGAGAGAAATGTTGCTTAATGTGGTGTCTCGTCTGACGACTGTGTTGCTGAATGATGGACAGCATGTTGAACATTTTAAGCCAATATTTAATCCGGCATCTTGCAGTCTGAAAATGTGCATAAACTGATGTGTGTACCCTGACAACGCCATCTGTTGCTCAAAAATCGAACAATTCTAGCATTAATTTTTTTTTCTGGAAAAAAATCCGACTTCATTTCAATTGTTTCTGTGCAAAAGAATTTTTTTATCTGCATTCGTGTGCGAAATATTGAGTTTTAAAGTTTTTCCTGACTTTTGGATCACCCAATATACAGTCCTCCCTCTATATAACGGGCCTCTACATAATGCCAAGTCCATATAATAAAGTTTTTTTTTTTCCGGAAAATAAAAGCCGCAGTCTGCAGAATGAGTCTGCAGTTTTTATTTTCCGGAAAAAACTTCGTTATTGGGCTTGCCTTTATAAATTTGGCGTTATGTAGAGTGCCGTTATATAGAGGGAGCACTGTATACAATCTACACATTTTTTAATTATTATATTACAGATCTTCAAATTACCATTGGATTTTATTGATAATTTTATGTACCCGAAAATTGATAGCTCTGCAGTTTATTTTATGTACCCGAAAATTTCAGAAACTCGTCATGCAAGCTTTCTGGCGCACTCTTGTTAACTTCGTTTAAGATGTCATTAAGAGTGGTTTATGTGAACGCTAGTTCACACAATCAAGAGTCAATCACTCAATTTACATCGTTTAAGTATTAAAAAAAATCTAGTTTACCTACAGGGACTTTGAAATTTACTTGCGTACATCAAGAGGGAAAAAGACATGCAAGGTGAATTATTTATAATGCCAAAGCAATTTATTCCAGTTAATCTAAAGATGAAAGATTTTCTGAGCTGATTTGGTTCTCGATGATCAGCAAAGTATATTTAACATGATGACATTCGTGAATATGTATTTTTGAAAGTATCTTTAGATGAAAATTTCCCTAAATTATGCAAATTTTATACATCCGACAGTAAAAGATGATCGATTTTTCATGGAGGACTATTTTAACAACATTTAGCTCATTTTAAACTCACTGCTTAAGAATTAGCAATTTAAAAATACGAAGTCCAAACTCGGAGGACGAATTAAATTCCTATTAAAATATTTTTTAAAACAACTGTTCAAAATCAGCTATACGTCTTGAAAACTATTACGCGAAAACTATTACTATACGGGTAAAAAAAAAACACATCTACTTTACAAAACAAAAGTCAAGATATTTTAATTGTTTAAGCTAATTATATCAAAGAAAAGAAGTTTCATTCACAATTTCTATTTGTACTTTCGGCACTGTTAAATGCTTTCTAACCTAAATCTAATTTAATGCGACTCTACTTCAAAAAAACTGAACAAGCGCAGATTCAATGGCAGTGCGGTTACCTTTTTTAGCATAATCCCCGGCTATTTGAACCAATTTGCTCCATTGTTTCAGAAGCAATTTAGTCCTGAGGATTTTCGTGTGAAGTCCACGTAGCTACCAAATTTCGACTCGTCGTAATTTCGATCCCTAAAATGCTCTGTGAGGGCTATGCTTGTGCAACCGAGGAATATGGAAAAGGATTTAGCGATTCCTGTTGCTAAGTTGCAAAAGTGAGACGGTACTTTGCCTGCATAATGAATGGACGTACAATAAGTAATCTAGAGAACGGAATTTTTGGACGGTTTTTTGTGTAAGCTTCTTCGGAAGCCTAAGAAGCCGCAATATTGCTAATAATCGATCAAACCCAGTTAATCATATTCATGGAAACTTCTCAATGAAAATTAACTTTTTCTTCGAGTGTTTAGCTCAAATAATATCACAATCAACGTCAGTGAGATTGTTAGAATATAAACGGCGACTGTGTTCACAAACGTATTCTACCACAGCTATCAACAATTCTTTAACTTTTCGTTTTAACACAATCGATCACTTGTTAACAAGGAAAACAGATGCTAAAGAAATGCTAGAAATATTAAATGTGCATCCAAGACCCTCTTGCGGTTGCTATATTGTATATTTAATCTTAAAAGATTTTATTATACGTTCCATTTGATAATGAAAAGATGAAAGGCAGAAATATCATCAAGTTAAGGGGGGGGGGCCCCACAAAAACCGGGGGAGGGGGAGTCAAAGAAAGAATTTAAAGAATTACCTTAACTCAGTTAAACAACTGCTTAAGAAAAATATTTGTGTTTAAGTTCGTGTACAACGTTACATAACATTTTCCCAGAACTTTATTCTTATACCTGTCACACAAATGGCAAAATAAAACCTCAAAGATAGCAAATGGGAAAGCATTGCGTAACTGGTGGAAGAGCTCACTCCTAAGCTGATGAATGTACTTTTTTTTCCACTTTGTTTTTAAAAATAAGCTAAAGTTTTCCTCCACTGTTGATACTATTCTTTCCTCTTCTCTAATCTTTTTTTTTTCTTTTTTTTTTTTTTTTTTAATTTCATCA
This sequence comes from Rhysida immarginata, assembly GCA_023313115.1. Classification (NCBI taxonomy): domain Eukaryota; kingdom Metazoa; phylum Arthropoda; class Chilopoda; order Scolopendromorpha; family Scolopendridae; genus Rhysida; species Rhysida immarginata. Next base: position 608,981 of record JAHWFO010096610.1, on the reverse strand, counting down.
TCAAAACAACGAAACCGACTTCAAGCAAATGCGACATTCCACGTTTTCGAAAGTACTCTTTAAGAAAATAAAGTCGTTCATTATATGCTCTCAGCTTATATGCTATTTTAATTATTTAATTTACAAGGAAACACTATAGAATGAAAAACGTTAATGTATTCAAGATCGCATAATTAATTTAGAATTTTTTTTGTTAACGCAGTTTGTATTTACACTCTAAATATCTTTCATAATAATTTTTTCATATATTCCTGAAACTGAGAAATTTCGATGAGCCCGGGGTAGTTCATGAATTTTAATATAACTTCCTTTTTTACTCGGCAACATCGGGGAATAATCCATACAGAACATCGAAATCCAATCAAGAAACTACGAATGTTGCAAATTACTAGGTAACCACAAAAGATCTTGGCGTTTTTAATGTTGCCATAAAAGGAAGTGATAGAAGATGTACAGTGTGGTCCAAAACCTGTCAGGGCTGAGCAGGAAGGTTAGCTTGTATAAATACAGGGCTGCTGAGCATTCACATCAATCACATTCTCGTGCAGAAATGAAGACAAATGGAGGTATCGAAGGAGATGGTTAAGTGTTGTTTGCTTTATGACTTCAAGGTGGGCTTGTCAGCAGCAGCATCAAGTCGCCAAATGTGCCTTGCATTTGGGGATGATGCTGTGAATGAACGCAAGGCATTGGTTCCAGTAATTCAGGTCGGGAGAATTTGCCATTTCTGATGAACCCCGTAATCTAATGTGCCTGGTGGACTAGACGCCAAATGGTTCACTACAAGCTGTTATCAACTGACCAAACCATCACTGGGGACCTGTACTCCCAGCAGTTGGAACGTGTGCAACAGGCATTGCAACAGAAGGAGCCATCGCAAAGGGGTACTCTTCCTTCCTGACAATGCCTGGCCACATGTGGGAAACCATAGAGCGGCTTGGCTGGGGATCTTTGTGCCATCCACCTTACTCACTAGATCTTGCTCCAACAGATTATCACCTTTTCCATTCTCTGGACAAACCCCAGAGAATCCTACACCAATGATACAGTGTCCAAGACCGGCAAGTTTTACAGCCAGAATGTGCTAGATGCCAATGGGGATTACTTTGGGGACTAGCGATACGCTACTTTTCGTGTACATCATTTTGTTTTCCGGAATTAAAAACGGCAAGAACTTTTGTCGTTACCTAGTACTAAGAAACGCACGTTTTCTCGAGTACGACTCAGCTCACAGTTCAACTCACTCCTTCCAATTTCGAGTATCTGCAATGGTTTTCAGAGCCCCATTTGATGATGATGATGTATATAACGAATATGCAAATTAACCTATTCAAAATATTCGAATTTCTGACTGCAGTTTGTATTTAGGATCGCCATGTGTGAGAGGGAAAAAAACTTAGATCTCCATAAAGAACAGAAGCAATACAATTAACTAGATTTTCGACATGGATTGATTGTTGGATGCCGCATCAACTGATTTCCCCCCTAAACACTGCATTGCAAGCGTTTCAAGATCATGAGTTCAACTTAATTAACTTAATTTATGGGATTAAATTACATTTCTTGGAGTTCAATATTTATCCATTAATGTATCGGGCTCTTATATATTTAAAAATAAAGCAACCTACTCAGTTTTCTTCCTCTTCTTTCGTTGTTCTCTCTTCGAAATATTATTCCTCTTTGAACAATTTGATGTTTACGGTGAAGAAAAGTGTTGTATAAACGCATAACCGAGGGCTTTGAGTGCCGCAGTTATTTTGTCGCTATACATACGAGTGATGATAAACTAATGATCTTGAAACGCTTGCAATGCAGTGTTTAGGGGGGAAATCAGTTGATGCGGCATTCAACAATCAACCCATGTCTAGTTAATTGTATTGCTTCTGTTCTTTATGAAGATATAAGTATTTCCCCTCTCACACATGCCGATCCTAAATACAAACTGCAGCCAGAAATTCGAATATTTTGAATAGGATAATTTGCATATTCCTTATATGCATCATCATCAAATGGGGCCCCGAAAACCATTGCAGATACTCGAAATGTTGTCTATGCAATTGGAAGGAATGAGTTGAACTGTGAGCTGAGTCGTACTCGAGACCTATATGCATCGAGATCACAATAATGAAGGACACATTGTATCAGCGACGGATTGGCAATACGATCGGTCCTGGCCACAATCCCAAGCAGCGACGGCTCACCAGGCAACTTTCTATCGACGGCCTAATCGGCGCCGCTAAAATGAGGAAATCCGAAAACATTCACTATTTTGCCGTCGTTGCTGATATTATACCATCTTTGACGAACACTGAAAAAACGAGCCGTTCGTAACGAAAATCCTTCATATGTAAATATTTTCGACCGAATATGCAAATGAACGAAATTTCTCAGACGTAGCCTGGGCATTATGGTTTGGGGTGACGGTTCTAAAACTTCAAATGTCTTAAAAATAAAATACGTAAACAGCCAAAGACACTAGGTTAACAAGAAACGAAGAAAAGAAACTACTATTCCACACAATTTAGTTTTCAAGTGTCGTCTTAGAAAGGTTCTTTTAAAGCTGCGGCCCCACAGAGCGCGACGGATGGGACGGACGCTACGCGTCCAAAAAATATGCACCTTTATTCTCTATGTAAGTGACCACACAAAACTGCGGACGCTACGGACGCGACGTTCTGGACGTTTTATTTGCGCAAATATTTTCTGGACGTCCAAAACGTCCGTCATGGACGGTCATGCGGCGCAGTAGACCAGCAATGGTGATGTGTTCATCGCCTGCAGCTAAAACTACGGCCATAACGAGCCGATGCGATGGATGCTATGTTCGCTCGGATTTGTTTACAACTCTGTTTGTTTACAAATCGGAGCGAACATAGCATCCGTCGCGTAGCGCTCTGTGTGGCCGCAGCTTAAGAAAAAGTGTTTATACGATTAATTTAAGCACATATTATATATTCTTGAGTTGGACGATAAACACGTGTAAGAATGCTAAATATTACATTGCAACAAAATTCATTTTATGGGATGAAGATCTTGGCTGGAATGTGAAGCAATGTTATTTTCAACACAACTCAAATGAAGGTTCATCTGAGTGTACTTATTAGATATAAAACGTTTCATTAGCTATATTTGAGCAACCATTTATATTACTAATAATACTGCAAGATCCGAACAGGTAAAAAAAAAACAAAAACAAACTGCAGATCATAAAGTGGCCAATCGTTTTGATTGCCATTGTTTCTATAGCGATCATATTTCATGCGAACTGTTTATATAATCACTCGGCTCTCTCTAATCGTATTGATGTTACTGGAAAATTTGCTTCTCTGACTTGGTTCGAACTGTCAAATTGTTAATCTACCTATGAATTTTTTTCAGGTTGGGATGGAAATACTTTTTTTTCACAGTTTAGGTGCCTTGATACCAAATAAGCAATTGTTATTTTATGTCAATGTATTTGAAATCATAGCTTTATTTAATCCATCTCACAGAATATTTGCATATCACTAACAAGAATCGCGACAGTGGCTAAACATTACTGGGAATTTTTTCCGATCCATTGCATTAAAAAAAGACCCATAAAAACCCACTTGCATAGATTAAAGCAGACGTCAATTCTAAAGTACTACCTATTTTTGAATACGTCACAAGTGTCTGGTCAAACACTTTTGATTTTGTAATTGGTTCGTACCAGAGAAATGTTATACCTCGCAGCCTGTATATTGAAAAAGAATTCCTGTACATGGCAAACAACACCATTCTTCAAAAGAATCTAACATCAATTAAACATAAAATCATCAAACCCAGAGAATTAGAAAGAATCTGGAACACTCTTCAAGAAAACAAAAATCATAAAAACATTCTGATGTTGAACACTCAATTGCAATTTTAAGTTTTGAGGTACAGTCAAGACTTTTATCACGTGAACCTCTGGATGTTTGCCAATTTACCATAAAATTATTATATACCTCAAAGGCAAGTACCAGTTGTGTGTTTCAACAGAAGCAATTGCGGCTGAAAAATATATGACAATAGATGAGGGTATTCAATTTCAATATTGTCAACGCTAATACTCAATAGTAGAACTGACCAAATCATTTTTATACACACTAATCATCTACTTGCGAACCATTCGAATAACCTTATAAAAGAATGTAGTATGGGAGTTAGAAGACTTTAATGTTGAATAGAAAACTGAAAAGTGTATTTGCGATGTGATAAGAACGCACTGACCAAGACTGGAAAAGTAAAGAATGATCATGATTGATTAGTAGTATTCTTCCAGCAAATAAGGGATACTGAAAATGAATGTTAATAATGACAATTAATGCAAACTAATATTGTTGGGGCCTTAAATGGTAGAGCATATCTAACCACTTTTGATCTAATATATTTATTGCATGCAATCAGTCACGAAGAACTACTGTGACTAGGCGCCATAAAAAGACACCAACGATCTTTTACTGGTTAGCCCAATTCATTCAAAAGTATAATCTCAGGAACTGACGCCGACCTTATTATTACACCTACGAGCCGTTATTTCAATCGGCATCAAAGTTATTCAATCGCGGTAATACACGGGCCCAACATGTATTAGATCCAACAGCAAAGATATACAGGGCGCAGAGGCAATTGCCGAAACAGTAGAATGAATATCTTGAAAACAAAAGGTGTTAGAGTCATAAAAGTCAGATCTATCTATAGGGAAGTGCCCGTGCCCGATTGAATAAAAGTATTCCCAGCGCCCCTAATGTATGCGCAGAGAAGTTACGAAAACTAACTTTTGAGCCATGATAGATAGAGAAAAAAATTCCAATTACAAAGTTGTAGAGCGTCACCACTCTTTAATAAGCAAATGCGGTTCACCAAAATTCATGTATTCATGGGGCACCAAACATTGTATGCAAGTTGCAATATTCACGTCTACAATAGCAAACGCACACGAAATCACTCCTGTTTAATATTTACCAAATGGAGGATTGAATAAATTTAATTTTAATTTTTAATTTTAATTTTTAATTTATATATATCGTAATCCAATGCGTCCATCCAGAGCTATACAGCCTGAGGCCAACGAGTTGGGTCTCTGGATGGACCTGGATTAACGCCTCCTAATGTCACTCCTATCATCCCCTCTCCCCCACATATACAGGGCGATTCAAATCGTGTGTAAAACAATTTAAGGTGGTATTATAGAGGTCAAGGTAAACACAAAAAGTCCTATGAACATGGGTCCGAATTTGAACGATAACTGAGATATGAACAGAAATAAAAATGCCGCCACCAAGATCAACAAGTTAATAACTCAGGTTCTGTAAAGTCTAGATTAATGAAATTTGGGGGAATAACAGGGTACATAAGTCTGTGTATACCGTTAAAATTTGATCGAATTCCAACAAGAAGTTTCCGAGTTACTCATTCAACATCATAACACATGTTCACTTGTGAGTACTAACCAGCAGTGTTACAATTTTGACTGCGTAACTCGGAAACTTCTCGTTGGAATTCGATCAAATTTTAACGGTATACACAGTCTTATGTTCCCTGTTATTCCTCCACATTTCATTAATCTAGGCTTACAGAACCTGAGTTATTAACTTGTTGATTTTGGTGGTAATTTTTATTTCTGTTCATATCTCAGTTATCGTTCAAATTCGGACCCATGTTCACAGGAATTTTTGTGTTTACCTTGACCTCTTAAATTGTTTTGCACGCGATTTGAATCATCCTGTATAGATTTTTCTCCCCGTTTTACGAGTTCTATGCTTTTGTTTTCTTTATGCAAAGAGTGGATTTTTACAAGTTTTTAATTGGAATTTTTTCTCTCTCTCTATCATGGCTCAAAAGTTAGTTTTGGTAACTTCTCAGCGCTTACACAAGGGAATAGTTTTATTCAATCGGGCATGAGCACTTTCCTATAGACAGATCTTACTTTTATGACTCTAGCACCTTTTGTTCTAAAGTTATTCGCGATTGTTTCGGGAATTTCCTCTACACTCTGTATGTAATTATTGAAGTTTTAAAAATAGCTTAACTTGCAACACTGCTAAAATGAACAAGAGAAAGATTCGGAGAAAGGGCTAAGAACACTGTATTTGTGATTATTTTTTACGAAAAATCAGAATTTTAATCTTTCTTGTCAACTTTAAAATTTTAAAATTCATTGCACAATTTTCATAATCTTAACACGCATAACCAATCTGACAAATGCTTTGCAACAAGAAATTTAGATAAAGAGGACGTTGCAATAAGGAGTGTCCTTTGCTTGGAAAGTCTATCGAGCTGTTCCAGTAGTGTCATATTTATTTGCTTCTCTAATTTTCTCGTCCTCGTTCAGATGTTGCCTAACGATCATTCGGAACTTCACCATTCATTGTTGCTTTTTTATGCCTGCCCCCCCCCCCCACCTTTCCCTTCTTGTTCTATCGATTATTCCATCCACAAAAAAGAGGCAACAATAATAAAAATTCTCGGTTCCGGCCGTTACGTTAACAACCTTGGAAAGAAAGTGAATTCGAGCGTGGAACCATCGTTAGTGCGGTGTGACCAGCAGAGCATTTGGGTACGATAACTAGTGAAAAACGTCCGTTCCCTCCCTCCTTTACGACATCAATTACCCTTAGAACGCATTCCAAAAGCCGATTTATATACCATGTCGTATATCATATATTCTGGGGAGGTTTCTTATCGCTCCTAATTGCCTACTTGATGAATAGGAGGATGGAGAATAAACATACAAAGGCAAGAAAACAGTTTCTATTTAATAGACAAGTCCCTATAGTGGTAGCCAGCTGTCGAATTATTCAACTAATTTAAGCGGATAATGCACTGTTCAGTTTACATAGCGAGTGCTATTTATAATAATTACAATCCCTTATAATAAAAATATTACACAATATAGTGTGTAGAAAAAAATACAGCGTTTAGACCACTTACTTCTTGGCTTTGTTCCAAATCAATTTTGTCCAGTCGCCGCCATATACAACATAATCGGATGTGACCCATGGGCCTTGAGTTGGAAAACCCTGGTCTAAGACCCTTAAATACAAAAGCCAGAGAGCAGTACGCACCTTTACACCTGGCGGATGAAGCTAGATCTCCAAAAAAAGGGACATAACGAAAATTTAATTAAAAGAAAATCTCGACAAAGGATCCATTATCTTTATTAAGGTAATCTTTGGCATTCTTTAACCACTACAAACCCAAAAGAAATCGTCTTACGTGAAAAGTGAAAATTTTAACGTACTCTGAAGATATAAATAAACTTCAGTATGGATTTTCTTAACCGTTTAACAAGGGATAGAAAAAAACTTTTTCAAACAACGCTTTTCCTGGATTTTTTTTTTGATTCATGCATTGTCATCGACTTTACGTATGTGTACAAATTTTCAGCAAGATCGGATTAGTGGAAGGGGTTGAAATATTGATTACAAGATGTCATCCACCAAACCTGACCCATGGTATAAGTTATATAAGCTTTGTAATAATACAGTAATAATAATAAAAAAATCATCATTTATTAGGAGCTTTAGCAAAAAGCTGCTTATAAGAATGGACGCTCCATCTGTACGTTTATCCGTCCAGCCATCCGCCGTTTGCACGATAACTTGAAAACGAATTAACTTTTTCAAATCCTAAATCATCAAGGCTGTAGCTCGGCTGTTTCAACTTTTCAGGCTTTTTCGTGGACCCCTTCAAGTCGATTGCATTGACCGTTATGAATACCAAGATAATGGCATGTCATATAATAATCGATTCGTGGTGATTCAAGAATGAGTCAAGAATGAATAAACCGTTGCATGTTTATCTTGTATGCATTGTTGACGTGGACATGAGCATGTGACGATCATTTTATTACAGTTAAAGCTTCTTCTTGGAATGTTTGCAAGATTTTATTTAAATTAATAATGTAATGGAGCAATAGAATTGTTACTATGAAAGGGGAAAAGTGAAAATTTTAACGCACTCCGAAGATATTATAAATTAATTTCAGTATGGATTTTCTTAAATATTTTAAAAATTCATCACTTATTTAAATTAATAATGTACTGGACTAATAGAATTTTAATTATTCGCTTGAAACAGTAGGTAAAAGTAAATTCCTTCAAATCTTAAATTCTAACGGGTTTTTTTTCCCTTTCATATTAATTCTGCTCATAACAAAAAAAAAAAAAACAAAACAGTAATTTAGTTTCTATACCCCCCCCTTCCCCCCCACCACCTTCACTATAATCCAAATAGTTTAAGCGGACGGATTTAAAGCCAAGAATCGTTTGGGTCATCTGATGGATTTTTTTTTGGACAGGAAACAGACAAAAATTCTTGGCAACCTTGGAACTATGTGAACGAACTTTAACATAAGCGAATATATTTTTTTGCGTGCTCCGCAGCGGAAATCCTGACAACGAGAGAAAATAACCGTATATAGAGATAAACATCAAAATTACAATGCTTTGAATTTCGGAAAATGGCAGACAAAGTCAAACGTTAGTCGGACCTTATATTATTCTAATTCAATATCACTCGCTCTTTTCTGCTGTTGGGGAAAGTTCGTTTCAAGAGAAGTTGCTTCGTCTCCATTAAGTGTTGTGTAGGCGTAATAAGATAGATAGATGATATTCTCTTAAGACATCGCTTTCCTGCCCGAATCCAAACACGCGACACCGCTTCAAATGCACATTATCTAAGTAAAAAAAAAAACGAGGGTCTACGCCTTTGTAATCTAAATATATCATGAATAAAACATGGCAACTCTTTCACTGTGTCGACTGTATTATCGCTTTATGTTCGAATTGACATCTTTTTCCCCTTGAACTTGACCGTATCGATCGGACGGTGCTGCTGCATTTTACTCGCTCTATATCACCGCTGGTCGAAGTCGAACCCGTTAACAAATTAGGGGGGGGGAGGGGAGAAAGGAAAAAAATGTAGTAATGTCAATGTTCAAACTCGAAATGGCGTTTTGTTGGCGAGTCGGAAAAAAACACAGGCGGAAAACCAAATCTTGTTGTTGTTGTTTGGGGTTTTTTTTTCCTCACTCGTTTGTTCTTAGTCTGAGTCGTTCCCTGACTGGTTGGATTTTCGATGCCTGCTGGCCCGCTCACGTGATAAGTAATGGGTCCAGTCGCTATTTTTAAGTCTCCTAATCTTGACTTTCCAACTATTTTGTTTATGCTTTGATAAAGATGTGGAAAAAAAAAGGAACTACTGCACATAATATTTTTTCAAAATAAAGAAAAAATTTACTTTTTATTCACATCCATACTTCGTGGATCTAAAGAAAAATATCGAATTAAAAAGTATCAAGAAAACTTTAAACTTAGAATTACTTCATCAGTTTAAGACGAATTTAATAACCGGGCTTAATCACGTTTCACTCAGCTGTAATGAAAGCTTCAAGAAGAACCAGTTTGCTCTACTCCCTTTTCATATTTTCACTTCGTTATTAGTAGGAAAATCGAACGACCTCTTCATTCATTAAAATTTATTCAAATGTTTAACTACAACCTTCCGTCATTTGATATCTATTTTATTAATTTATTTGAAATTTCGCCAGCAACAGGCTAATTTTTATTAGAAGCTTACAAGAAATAAAAAATTATAAATAATACAATATAAAAAAGAATAAATATAATAACAATAAACAAGGAAAATGATCATAAGATCAGTGTAATATTTTAATAACATTGTTTTTACATAATGATTATAATTCATAAAATTTGAATAAATTAGAATCAATAAAAATTGTAAAATATATAATAATAATAATAATAATAATAATAATAATAATAATAAAATAAAAATATTAAGCAATGAAACAAGGAAAAGTATCATAAGTGTAATATTTTTAGTAACAGTTTGTTCATAACGATTATAAACTCATAAAATTTAAATCAAGGAGACTGCTAAGGATGTTTTTCCTTGGAAGAGGTAAAATTTAACTTAAATAACAGAATTAAGAAATTTGGAAGAATAAATTATATTATGCCATATCTGTGACGCACAAGCTAATGGAGTGAAGAAAGTACCGGGTGGGCAAGAAATAACGTGAGGTGTTCAGAGCTCGCTAGCGCGAATTCTATTAGGTCAAATGCAGTACATTTTGGTGTATATACTTAGTGGAACATGCAGTTTCGATTTCTGCAAAAAAAAAACAAAAAAAAACCAAAAGTCGCCATAGGGTAGGGGGCGCTTATTTCAAGAAAACAATGAATACATTTGCATAAGCGCGTTCCGTGTTGAGCAATCATGACAATAAAAGGCAAGGCTGAGGATTTCCCATCATTCACGAACGAATGGCCTGACGATGATGCTTACTCTGCCTGGCCGGGCGTTATTAGTCAAGTTGTTTTATCAGAAGAGCGACAATGCAAGTGCTACCCTTCGTGAATTCCGGCGATTGAAAACGTTACGAAGAGGACCGATGAGCATAACTAACTTACGGAAAAGGATTGAACGATTTGAATCTACCGGAACTGTAGGAGTGCAACCAGGCCGGGGACGCAAACGAATCAGGCAGCAACACGTTGAAGAAGTTGCAACTGCTGTTGTGGAACAGGAGATGACTACTGTGCAGGGTACCAGCAGTGCACACGCAATAGCACGCCAAACAGATATCCCATATTCGACGGTGAGGAAAATATTGCAGAAGATATTGACATTTTATCCCTATAAACTCACACCTGTTCAACAATTGCTTCCTGGAGATGAAGTACCCGAACTGACTTTTCGTTGAGATTTTTAGCACGTATGGAAGTGGATGATGCATGGCCATGGCAAATTTTATGCAGTGATGAGGCACATTTTTATTTGAATGGTGATATCAATACCCACAACTGCCGTATTTGGGCTGCATCAAATCCACAAGTGTGTCTGCCAACTCCTATGCATTCCCCGAAAATAACAGTATGGTGCGGCCTTACTGCTTCTTTCATCATCGGCCCGTACTTTTTTGAAGAAATCCGTCCCCGTGGACCGGTGACTTGTTCCGTCAATTCTGCCAGGTATGCCGATATGCTTGAGAATTTTGTGATACCACGATTGCAGGAAAAGGGTTGTCTGGATTCTACCACTTTTATGCAGGATGGTGCGCCACCGCACATCGGACGTCAGGTGCAGCAGATCTTGCGAGAACGTTTTTCAGATAACACAATAATTAGTCGTGCATTTCCAGGTCGCCTGATCTCAACCCTTGTGATTTTTGGTTATGGGGATATTTGAAAAGCCTTGTGTATCAAGCACATGTTCCTGACCTCTCAACCTTAAAGGATCAAATAACGTTACATATCAGACTAATTAATGCAGATATGCTGCGAGCTGCCGTAGAAAATGTCGTGTACCGCATGCAGCTATTGGAACAGCACACTGGTGGTCATATTGAAACACATTTGGAATTAAAAATAAAACATTGTTTATTGTTGTTACTAAAGTTGGTTTGTACGGTATTTGTTCATTTGACAATTAGGTATTCATTGTTTTCTTGAAATAAGCGCCCCCTATGGCGACTTTTGGTACTATTTTCTTTTTTCAGAAATCGAAACTGCATGTTCCACTAAGTATATACACCAAAATGTACTGCATTTGGCCTAATAGAATTCCCGCTAGCGAGCTCTGAACACCTCACGTTATTTCTTGCCCACCCGGTAGTTTTTTCTTTATTGTAAGATTACAAAAATTTCCAGGAAATATGCTTTTTATAAATGTTTTCTTAAACTTTTTCTTTTCTTCATCCCATTAATTAATATAAATTATCTATAGATTACACACGACAATATACATTACATAGGCTTAGCCGGTATTAGCCCAATTACACAGTTTGTTTAGGTGTTTGTCTAAAATAACCTAACCTTATTTGACATTAGCTTTAACATTAATATGAGGCCCTTCTAAAAATCTATTATTTAGCCACATTTCTACAACAGTTATTTAATTACGATGCTAAAGCAAAATGGATGAAAACCGGAAAAAATAACAAACTGCAAAAAGGAGAGAGATTTTGTGGGTTGATGTTGGTTTGTTTGTTTGTTTGTTTGCGCGCGCTGTTTTCGATCGTTGTAGAGAAAGCACCCTTCGTCATCACTCTTCACACAAATCCCTAGATGCTCTTAATTAGAGCGCCCAAAGAAAACAATTCTTAGTCGTCCTTCTATTCAAACGTTTCATAAACCGCCTTGATTGTTTGTGTGAGGTTGCTGAGTTCAAAGCAGATCGATGGCTCCGACAAAAAGCGAAAAAGAAAAAAAGAAGAGAGGTGACAACGGGCGCTTTTCCACTACGAACTCTTGAACGGACGACTTCGACATTTCCGGGCACGTGATCTTGGCAAAGGTGTTGTTCACCTCACACGAGTAGTAACTTCTACTCCGCTCAGATCTTTTCAATAACAGTACACCAGGCGAAGGGGGGGAAAGAGGCAGGGGGAGGGGGGGGGGCTGTTGGCCTTCTCCTCATCCCTCCCTTTCACTGTAATCCAATTGAATAACGGGATTAATTAGCGATGCCGCTGTTGACAATAACTTTAATGCCATAAAAGGAAGACTGGCAGGCGAAAAACAAACGTCTCAAGTGCTGTCAAGGTGTTCTGTCGAGTGGCGTTCAAATTTTGCAAGATCCCAGGAAGTATTCGGTTCCTCCATGAAATACTTAAATACTAGGATGCTTAGTGCTTCATTTTCCTGGTTGATCAGGTTATGCCTGAATGTAGTACGTGTAACTCACTTTTAAACAGTTTTCTTTTCTCAAGTTATTCTTAACATGAGCAATACTCTATTTTACACCATCTATATTAATATATCATAGGGAATTTGAAAACCAGATGCAATTGAAAATAGTTCATTTGAAATTTTAAACTTATTAATGTTAAGATGGTTATGATAATTGCGCCTCTTTAATAATACATTCTCCTTACTCGGTTGAACACACAATATGACATTTTTGTTCTGGTTAAATAGATAATTGATAAGTAAATCAGTAGGTAATTACAAGAAAAAGGCCTTTCTAATATGATCTTTCCAGAGACTTTCATCTATTGTAAAATTTAATTAAGGAACGCTATTAAATTTCACTAGGAAGGCCAGGTTAATTACGTCAAAGAGGTTTCGGTGGATCCTAAGGCAAAGCTGCCATTGTCGAGTGTTTCTTACACATCAAACCACGTTAAGCAAAGGCTTGTTAAAAATAATAATAAAAAAAATTCCCTCAATTTCTTTGGGGCTGGAATGGGAGATCTTTCAATTACGAAGGCCAAACATAGAACACACAATTTTATCACACATCAATTCGCATTTATTTCTCTGTTCTCTTTTACTAATTGAAAAGATCACAAACAAATAGCAATTAGATTGAACTTTACAATAAACTATTTATATTCTAAACAATTATTTTTATACGCTCATTATTTTTAAAATTATATACCGACGAAACAGTTTTAATCAATTTTTAAATGAAATTTTCATTAATGAAAACATTGCATTTCCAGCCTTATAAATGAGCATGAACGGTAAATCTCATGTATGAAATATAATAAGTTATTGACATGGTTTTTGAAAGTTACTGAAAAGTTAGTTTGCAAAATAACTTTTTTAATCGTCAGTTTAATTACCGCCAAAAGGATATAACGTACAATTATCTCTTCCAATCGCTTTCCAAGCCAGCTGTTAGGAAAGCCAGTTCAGTGAGGACTGACACACTAATTTAGTGAGTTAAAAAGCATCGTTTATGTAATTCGGTTAAATAAATAACGCAGGCAAAACCAACGGTTTTAAAATATTGTTAAATAATCACGTATGGAAGATAGAAAGAGCGGCTCGGTTGCTCTGTTTTGTGTTTTGATGTAGAAGGGATTGAAGTGACGTTGGCAATCGATACCACTATTGGTGACGAAATACGGAAAGGAAAAAAAAATACTGACGAAGAGAATTTTTTTTTTTAATATAGAGGAGCTTTAACGGTTGGGTTGCCTAGGTAACAGTCGTTTGGAACCGCCGGTATGTCAGCCAATGGGAAACCTAGGACTAAGGGTCGGCCGCCATTTCCTAGCACCCACTTCCACCTACGCAACGCAGGAAATGAAACCGATTCGCATTCTGTTTCCCAAGTGGAAGGAACAGAAAATAGAGAGTGACGAGACGGAAAATATAACACCCTCCCCATAATCCCATATCCCTTCCCCCGCCTTAAAATAAAGACTCAACAGGTTGTCAGGTGAAGTTTAAAACAGACAAGAGTAGAAAATTGATAGTAAGGCGTTAAAACGGCCTTATAAAACTATCAACCAAATCGATATCTTAAGAACATCGCTGTTTTTTTGACTGGAGTGCGTGTTGTATATGACAGAAGTAATTTGATGATTAATTTGGTAGCTTTATTAAAACGTACAGCTTACTTGTCATTGTTATTAACATTCCAATATTAACTAAAAAGTAAAATATTCCGAGATGTAAGTTAACAAGTTTCGTCTAAAATTTTATTTCCTAATCATCTTATCATATCCTCCTTCCAACGAATAATAATAATTATTGTGAGAGAAAAACCATTTATTATTAAAACATCAGCGGGGTGCTTCATAGTAGTAATCTGAAGTAGACATTATCCACCGCTCATTCTTCCTTATATTCACCTGATTAAATTTTAATTTATTAGATATACTGTACATCACGTTGCTATTACATATACATATATCTTTCTTTCATGCGGTTAATGAAAGCAACGAAGACCTTATTCGTTATAGATTTATGGAATTAAATTATTTATGGAATAATTAAACTGATCCTTAGCAAACAACAACAATTACGGAAGGAAAAATGCAAGCGAATTATCCAGGGCTCCCACCGTATAAAATCCGCGACGGAAGAAGTGGTCTATTCGGAGAATTAATTGCAAATCAGCTTATTACTTAATTAAAAAAGGCAATTTAAATGGAAAGCACACAATTAAACACACTTTTTAATGTTGATTCTCAACAGGATGTTCATTACGTCTCATGATACACTCCAAATTTTGTAGTCTGAAAACGTTGAATCAAATTATAAAACGATTTATTTTGTTATTCTCACTCACTCGTTAGAAGACTCTTGAAGATAATAATTAAACGAAATGGGCCACTAAATGTTTATGTGAGTTTATGTTGTTGTTAATTTTTTTTTGCCGTTTTCCCCTAGCTTTTTAATTCGAAATATTCTTTTTTAAGAAGAGGAAAATGAAGTGGGTGCATGACAACTATCCCTTTAGGTGGGGGCGGGGAAAGGATGAACGTGTAGATAAGAGATAAAGAAATGGTAATAAAGAGACGACGGAGAATGAAGGCTCCCTTCGCTGTTTTAATTGGAGAAAAGAAGATGGAGCTGATGGTAGTGGATGAGATGAATTGCTTGTCAAAGGAGGTAATGATAAAGGAATGCAAAGGATTCTCGGCTCAAAACTCTTTTGCCTCTCTCGTTCGGTGTCTGGATGAGTTGACGGGAGGCATGCTTGAAACAACTGTGAGGAGATATTCGAGGACGATTGCTTTCCAGCCCAAAGAGCTTCATGAGTCAAGCATCTGTGTCCGTAGCAACTTTTCAGTGACTGTATTAAACCCTCGGAAGCAATGTTTCCTCGATATTTTTGAAAGTATGCAGTAAAGAAAAAAAAAATCATAATAATTTCGGGGGATACCGTCATTTGGTTACAAGACAATTCGCGACAAACACAGCTGGTTCCGAAGAATTTGCGAGACTCACAGCTTAAAATAAAAGAATGTACCATAAATTTAGTCATAAATTTATGCAGTAAACCTTGCATAGTTTAACATAAAAAACGCGAATGTAAGGTCATTTTATTCTATCATTAGTCTATTTAAAAAACGTCGCTCTTGATTAAAACAAAGAAATCCTAAAATTATGCAATTTTTTTTTTTTTTTGTTAAAACAATGAAAAGATCATTTTTACAACTTCAATTATACAATCAAAAAAGCAAATGTTAAATCATGTAAACATTTTAGAATCTTACAATGTCTCGTTAATACGACATGTCGCAGGAACGAATTGCCCGTCGCGAATTGTCTTGTAACGAAATGTCGGTATTCCTAATTTCGGAGAGATGGCTTTCCCGCAAGCTTCATAAAGCTTTGTGGGAAGGCTCCTTCAAAGCACCGCTAGATACGGATTCTGACAAGAAAGTTAAAAACACCGAGAGATAGTATATGCATTAGTGCTCATTTTCCATAATAAAATGCTTAGATATTAGGCTATGTATCTGCAGTACAAAACCGGTGGAAAAAGTCGCTTGGTTGGCGTCTTCTAGTAGCAGATTATTTTAAATCAATGCGGTTTATCTTCACTATAAATTACCTTCCACTTATCCACCACCTCTCTTAAAAGCTAACAAAAAAGAAAAAAAAAGTGTCAGTGGCAATATTCTTATATTTCATTTATGTTCTTTTTCTTTTCTTAGCTGTCTCTGCATACCCCATATGTACATAAGAGCTATAATAAATCTATACAATTAAGAGTCGCACTGAATACAATTCATTTGAAAATTCATAGATAAAGTTTAAGGAAGAAAACTTCCATATTAAACTGTCTTACATAACATTTAATATATACGTTCCCATTTGTATTGTCTGTTTTCAGTATGTTTAAGTTCTTTCTAAATTAGTTTCTTAAAATCATTTTTGGAATACTTGTTGCAGTCACAGGATGGAAAATAATTTATTCACAAAACTGCATATTACGGTAATTAGACATACTCCCCATTTAAGTGTGTGCACTTTAACCATTTGCCTGGGATTTCCGGATGGCTGTGGCGAACCATTCCTTGGGGGTGTTGGTACACCATTTGCCTGCAATTCCCCTGTTTCGTTCTATAGCTTATCAAATGTTATGCGCTTGTTCGCCATAATCAAACTCGACAAGGCGTTCACATTTGCTGCTGTACGCGATGTTGAAAGTCGTCCTGTGCTCACATCTTTGGCTACAGTTTCCTGTCCACTGTTGAACTTATCCAACAAGTGGAACACAGCTGTTCGCCTTGACGGTCCCTTGTCTCCGAACACTGATATCATACGACGATGGATATCACCTCCTGAACTCATTCTTTCCACAAAAAAACACAGTCTGATAATCTGTACTGACGGCGACGGAAAGAACAATCGCCCACCTTAATCCTTTAGCCATCTGGTAGCACCATCTGTATATTTCGCATATCTGTAGATTTCTCGTTGTTTCGTTGTCGGGTGGAGTTCGTTTACGACGTGAGGGGGCTTGTGTCACTCATTTCTATACGACCTATATATTAAATCATAACTAAGAAATGTTAAAATGCAAGAATAAATTGTTACCTCATTACATAAATAGTCAAGGTTATGGAAGCACCTATTCCGATATGTTACAAGTTTGCTTCTAAACTGACGTGAGTGGACAAAACATCTGAAGTTTTAATTGGCATCCCTCTCCCATACGCATGCCCAGACTAAAAGCATGCGATAAATACGGAGCAGGTAAGTTTCCTACAAGGACATCGGAATCGACAACTATTTGTTTTAAAATGATTTCTTTATTTAGCTTTTTTTTTTTTTTTTTAAATAGCACATATTGTTTGTTCCTTGTTCTTTCCACAAGGCAAGTGTGTCTCTGAAGATTTGTTATTGTGAACAGGTATAACCAGGGACGGGGAGGGGGTATTATAACGTCATTGAGTGGTGACCTTAGTGACTTTGATCGTGAATACATAGTTAGCGCAAGTAATTGGTTATTTTATCGCCCAAGTGGTGACGCTTCAGAGTTCACGTATTAAGAGCATACCGCGAGTATAACAACGACGGACGTGCCATCGAGCAAACGGTGATCGCCCACACTCAATTGATGGCTGGGGTCGCCACAGACTGTCCGAGGCAACTGTCCGAGCAGCGCAATCATATCCAGCTTCAATGTGAAAGCTTCAGGACTGTGAGCGAATGAACAGTCTGACCACGAGGGACACCCTACTTGTGTATCCCTACTGGTCTAATGCCGAGAACATTTAAACTGGATCTTTGCGAAGTGGTACGGAATCGTGCGGTCAAATGAATCAGTTTTTATTTGTATCGATCTGATAGTAGCAGGAAAGATCCTGCCAAGTCGCAGGGGCGGATTTAGGCATGGTCTTTATGGGCTGCAGCCCACGGTCCCAAGGTCCCCGACCCCAAGAGTATTAGCCTCCAAAGTTAACAGTCCTCCCTGCCAAGTCGGCACTGTTCAAAGAGTTTTGGCTCTGTGGGTAGTTTGGGGAGTCTTTTCACGGGATACATTAGGTCCTTTAATAGATCCTTTAACGCTGCGCGCTACTAAAATGTGCTCGTTGTTCAGTAAGATAATGAGTTTCCTCATCGGGCTGTTACTATGCAGGCATAGCTTGAAGAACATTCGAGTTCAGGACTATTCATTCTCTACTGAATCTACGTATGAGAGCCACGAATGTCTAGGACGGAATTGTCGAAAATGTTTTAGGAATATCTGTTTTAGGACTATCTTCGGTAACGTTCCTGCTACGGCGTGAATAAGCGCTACAATCTATTAAAGAGGTACAGTATCTCTAATATTTTATATTTAGCTATTTAGCATGATCAAGAAATACTGTTACTATTGGAAAATGATTGAGGGGTCCCCGAATCGGTTTTTGTATAATTAATTAAAAACTGACGTTAACATTTCTGCTTTGTTTGATGAAACTTGATTACATAGCAAAACTGACTTTATAAAGTGTTCATTGATAGGTATAAATGTTCTGAGCAACAACAGATACTAAAATGATTTCCTGACTGGCAGTTTCGGCAGTAATAATGTTATTAACTGCCACGCATTAGATAAGTGGGTCTGTAGAGTTATTATCTCACAACCTTACCGCTGGCTTAAGTAATCGTTGGAGAAGCGATGTAAAGGTCAAGGTTCCCCTTTTACTTTCGTGTTTGTTGAAATTGCTACAAATTAGTTGCAGATCCACCTCAATTGGTAACAGTGTACGTTGGAAGGATTAGGCTCATACTGAAGAGGTAGCAGACTTTTATACGTTAAAAGCAACTGTTCGCACATCTAGGCAAAGCAGGTGTTTGTTTCCAATTAAAAATGATCGGATTTAAAGGTGGGGGAAATAAACCGCAATTAATGGGCTTGAATTTATTCTAGTTTTATCACATGTTAAAATTCCATGTTAACGAATATTTATTGTAAGAGAATATCTTTAATATTGAAAATGATTTAAGAGATTTGCTGTAAA
The DNA here is from genome assembly GCA_023313115.1 of Rhysida immarginata. Classification (NCBI taxonomy): domain Eukaryota; kingdom Metazoa; phylum Arthropoda; class Chilopoda; order Scolopendromorpha; family Scolopendridae; genus Rhysida; species Rhysida immarginata. The sequence goes on along the minus strand of JAHWFO010096610.1, from coordinate 589,750 downwards.
AAAAAAAAAAAAAAAAAAAGCTGTTACTTATACAAAATGGGACAAAGGAGGGTTGTCGATAGCCATTCAAAATAAACTAGCCTCTTCCCTGTTTTTATTCATTCGTGTCACGGGTGGGATTAACCGATCCATTTAAGTTACGTGTATTTTCGCCCACGCCAGTTCCGCCAGCGCACTCGAAACTTGCACGCGACAAACTACACCTCATTCTCCCACCATTGATAAAAAGACGGGAGCGCACGATTTATCGACCTTTAGGTAGAGCTAGTAGCGTTTATTACTGTCCCTATTTGTTTGTGATTGCCACGTGACGTGGATTTTCTCAGCCAATAAGCTAACCGTCGATTGTTTTCTAATTTTTTTTTCTTTTTCTCTCCTCTCTTCTCGTTTCAGATCGCCCCTGTTACCATGACAAGGTCCACTCTCGATCGGTTCGCTAGCGCCGCAGCAGCCCCGTCAGTGGTCGCCGCCACCACCACAACAACGCCCGCCGCCGCTGCCGTCGTCGTCGTCCCACTGGGTTCCGTGCGATGGAGACGGCTGCGATGCTAGCGCAGGCCACCCGACCGCCCCGGCCCGACTCGGTCCAAACGGGTGACGAACTCGTGAACTATATAACGATAGAATCCAGCACATTCTGTCGGTTGTAAACAACAAAAGGTGGGATACATACACATATAAGAGAGTCAAAAAGGGGAAAAAAAGCGAGTGAAGCAAGCCTTAAAGAGTTGATTATCAAAGTTTGAGTGGAGGTTGTTCCTTCCAACCGACCGACCGACCGACCGACCCCCCCTCCCCAGCCGGTTAATTTCGTCTAGAAAAAGAGCTCCGCCTCCATCACCACCACCACAACGGGGGTGTACCCCCAGCCACCCTACTCTCCCGCACTTCCTCCCCCACCAACAGCGGGGAGAATGGACCCGGACCGACCCCCCGTCCTCCAGCTGCCTCCGACCGCCGTCGACCAGCAACAGCAGCAGCAACAACAGCAGCATCAACAGCAGCAGCAACAACAAGTGGTCCCCGGGCGCAATGTGCTCGTGTTGGAGCGCACGGGGAGTGGCGGCGGCGTGGGAGGAGGAGGCGGGGGAGGCGGGCCAGGGACGATGCAACGCACTCGCTCGCGCAGCATGACCTCACTGCCTCCCGAGCCGTTCATGATCAGCCGAAGCAAAGCCCTCAACCGGCGTGTCACCCTTAATGTCGGTGGCGTCCGGCACGAAGTACTCTGGAGGACCCTGGAACGCCTGCCGCACACGAGGCTCGGCCGACTGCGCGAGTGTACCACGCACGAGGCCATCACGGAGCTATGCGACGACTACTCCCTAGTGGAGAACGAGTACTTTTTCGACCGCCACCCCCGCTCCTTCAGCTCCATCCTCAACTTCTATAGGACGGGGAAGCTGCACCTGGTCGAGGAGATGTGCGTCCTCGCCTTCAGCGACGACCTCGAGTACTGGGGGGTTGACGAGCTCTATCTCGAGTCGTGCTGTCAGCACAAATACCACCAACGCAAGGAGCACGTGCACGAGGAGATGAGGAAAGAAGCCGAGTCCCTTAGACAGAGGGACGAAGAGGACTTCGGCGAAGGCAGATGTGCACAGTACCAAAAATTCCTTTGGGATCTCCTCGAAAAGCCAACGTCATCATTGGCTGCCAGGGTGAGTAAACCGATAGCAATACTCAAAACACCTAGAACCCTACATCCCATATGTACACGTGCTCTAGTTAAAATTAGAAGGGGGGGGGAAGCTTTCCCCCCCCCCCTCCCCTCCCCTTTTCTTTTATAATTATGTTCATGTATTTCATTCAGTTCCTATAGAAAAGGGTCTATCTAGAATTACACCTTATTCTTAAATTATGTTCACAAAACATTTTAGAATGTAAGCTTCCGTCAATTTAAAATTCAGGGGACGCAAAATGAATAATTTCAATGAGGTAAATTTCCTCTGCTTATTTTAAAGCAAAAGGAAGCAATTTTGCCTGAATAATATTTTTGGAATGAACGACATCTCTTTCTTAGAAAGAGATGAAGAACAAATAATCCAAAAACTCTACCAATCAAAGGTTGACAAAAGGTCTTGGACAATGTTCAAAGTCCTTCTGGATTGAATCAAACACTACCGGCGGGTTTAAACCTGTTTCGGGAACTTATGTTGGATTGTGCACTTTCAGTACCATCTGCTCCTAAATTAGATCAATTTTTTTACTTTATAAAAAATTCGATTTCATCCAGCTGGTCATTTGAACATAATCCAATTTTAAATTGCTCAGAAAAAGTAAAAATGAATGTTAAATTTTTATTCTGCATATTCAGTTATTGTTCATTTAAATGAAAACTGTTTGCATTTGGTCCAATTGTATTTTGGAAATTCTTTTACCGTTTTCCCCATCTGTTACTTTTTCATTTATTTTAGGAGTTAGATAAAAAATTAACACTCGTCTCGCGTGAGCATTCATCATCGAAAAGTAACGATTAACTAACTGAGAAGGGTTTCCAAAAGGAGAAACAAATGCTTCTTTTGACTTTTTTTTTTTTATCATTCCATGTTTATAAACATTTTATGTGCCGATTGCGTTTTTATTCGAAATCACTTGTGAGTAAGTGCGGTGATGCCCTTCAAAATAATTCAACACGTGCCAAATGAAATAAAAAAACTGTCACGGTAGCTTCCCACATTTCATTTAAAATATTCCGCTATTGGAAGGAATAAGTTTTTCATGTGATATACTTTGTTCCCAATTCTACATTCGCTATAGTGAACATCGACGGTGTGCACACGCCTTCTGCTCTCCAACATGTAGCGCGCCTCGCAACCGCCTCAATTAAAAAGTAAATAAAATAAAACAAAATAAAATTAGAAAAAAAAAAAAGAGAAAGGGAGGAACAGGTTGCATGGAATCGCTACCCACACAACAAAACATGCAACATTATGTAACGCAGAATGCAGTCGTCTCGTAATGCAGGCTCGACCACGTGTTAAAATGAAAAAAAAAAAAAGTGAGAAATCAAGTCGAAAGTTATCTGGAAGCAGGAAAAATAAGAAACCGATTACATATTACAAGTATTGCATTATAATTATGTTGCGACAAGAAATTTAATGGGCATTATGAGATGAATCATTATCTATTCGGGCTTCGCCAAGCCAACAGCGAGTTAATTTCATTCCATATAATGCACAGACACATAAACGTTAGACCTACTAATTTAACTCCCTTCTGGTGAAAGTAAAAACGATAGAATATATTCGATTTTTCTGCGCTATAATAAATTACTTGGGAAAACAGAGAAATTACCTTCTCCAGAAGAAATCGGTCACCATGGTCTAGAATTTAGATGTCAGCCTTAGTGAAAATACAAACCCAGAAGGGATATTTTTAGCTGGAACGCAAATAATTTAGTATACAATTTATGTATATTGCATAATAAATAGGTGGAATGACTATCAAATCATACCCATTGACGGTTGTTGATGCTTTGGAAACACTGCTTAAATGTCTATAAATTTATAGGGAGCGACTCGTCTGGATATACCTATCAGATCCAGGGGGAAGTGTTTTCGTTTTGGCAATTGGCGCTCAGATTAATGCATAAATGAATTTTTTATTCATCGAAATAATCTCCATCATTATCCCAACGAGATACTAAATCATAAATTTCTTTTTTATAAAAGTCACGAGTTTTACAGTTGAAAAACACACCCAGTTCATGTTTTAGCTCTTCTTCTGTCTTGAAGCACTTGTTTCCCAAATGGTTATCGAGAGATCGGAAAAGGTGATAATCTGTTGGAGAGATATCCGGAGAATACGGTGGATGAGGTAACACTTCCCAGGCAAGCTTGTTTATTGCCTGACGGGTCAGCTTTGCCGTATGCGGACGTGCGTTGTCATGAAGAAAAACAACACCCTTACGATTCGCAAGGGCTGGCTGTTTTTGCTTGATTTTTTCATGTGTACGTTGAAGCTGTGATAGTTTGTCCTGGATTTTGGAGCTCATAATGGACTATACCAGCTGTTATCCACTAAACGCTCAAGAGAATCGTCACCAATTCTAAATTTTTTGAACCAATTCTGTGCCGTCCGGTCGGTGACAGAATCATCACCGAATGCTGTACAAATGTTACGAGCAGCCTCCGCTGCTTTATGGCCAATTTTAAATTCATACAACAGGCAGGCTCGAATTATTGGTGATGTAGGTGCCATTTCAGACGTTTTTTCAAACTAAAATTGAATGTTTTCACTTAGACAAGTAAGTGCAAAAGAATGACCAATCATTTAAATTTGCATTATTCAAATCATCCTACGAGAGGATTGTAACCATTCGAAAAGTAAGAGTGAAGAAATGAAAAATCTTTCCCCTGGACCTGATACTTTCCGAATACGCTATTTTTTTTTTTGCTTTGATAAAGGACTATTCTAGACGTTTGCAGTCTTTATCGTTACAGAGTTTCTACCGGGTGTCCCAAAAATGACTGATGGATTTTGAAAATCAATAAAAAAAAGACGGAATGCGATAGATATGTATCGTTTGCAGCCTTATGCTTAGGAAATCAGGGAATTTTATCCCACCAAATTTCAAATTTAGTTAACATTTTCACCTACAGGTGGCGCTGCAGGCGATCTGTAACAGGTATAGTTAAAACGGGTTTTTCGAAATTCCACGTGACATGTTTGCAAATTTTTGCCTGAGACTGTGCCACGTTGTTTAGTTTTTTGCAACAGTCCTTGCAACATTTTCATACCGGTTTTTATTTTTTCACAGTTTTCAACGTGATTCGCGGTCTCTGAAGAACCCCAGCTCCTTTTTATATATTTTTATTACATAAAGCCCCAGCATATTATAAGTTACTATCTTTCTGAAGCTTTTGAATAAATACATTCAAAACGCAGGATTGCTCTAAAATCTCATTAGTAAATGGTTCAGATTAAGTTTCCTAATTCACTAGGAAATTTTAAAATACTGAGACATGTGTCAATTTCTTTTTAAATGTTAAACGCGATAGAAGTACGGGAGACAATCGAGAGGTTGATTAATATTCACAGGTGACCACAGTATCCTCGGAACACATAAATATAAATTAAAATTGGAATAACTTAATTGGTTTGAAACGATCGGTTCACTTTGTGTTGAGGGGTCGAACATCGACTCTTCATTACTTAATTCCCAATGCTATATATCATCTAAACCAAATTCTAATTTTAATATGCTTTCCCTTCCAACTCTCAGCTTATGACATTCAACGAGCATTGTAAAAATCATTTTTGTTTGATGCAGTCGTTAAGTTCCTCGTTTGAGAGCCACATAAGGGCTTTTATTCACCTAAAACAAAGTACAAACAAACACATCAAATTAGAAGTTTAAATGAAAAAAAATTTTTTTGAAAGTGCGTTTATTTCGAATCATATTTATTAACAACGAAAACGTGACCTACTGTTAGCAAAATGAGTGTAAAAAATACATTTATTTAAAAGGAATAATTTAATCGCTCGAAACTTGTTTTTTTTTTTTTTTCCTTTTTAAAGACCCTTTCCTCTTTTTTTTTTTTTCACAACTTATTATGTCATTCTCGAAAGCGCTCTTTACCTACGATAGCGTAACTATTCTGCCTTGCTCTCGTTAGCATTCGTTAAGTTCATTGATTAGTAAAGCGGAATAGCAACCTACTCGTCGAAGAGCATTACGCAAACAGCCATGACTCAAACTCCTATTATTTATGCGAGTAGAAGCTCGATGTTTTGTTCTCGATTTTGTTCCACACTTTATGACTTCAGTTTTCATTTGATCATATTTTTCTGAAGTTTACAGTGCATACAAATCATACAATGCGCCCAGTTTCTTGAATGAGTCTAAACTGCATTTGTAAGACTTAAGTTAGAGGCGTGTCATATTGAATCAACGATGTCTAACAACACTTAAGGCCACACATGAAATTCTAGAACGAAGGCTAATTCTGAAATTAAAATTCTTTTGTATTTAACGAGTTGTCGTATAGATTTGCTTAAATCTACGCCTAAAATATTCTTGGCAAGAGTTTGTCAACGAAAAAACGACTCTTTCGACACCTAATCTGTTTTGTTAGTCGAAGGTAAGTCTATAAGGACTGAATCTGAAATCTACATCGGAAATATTTAGTTAGACAGGGGATGAAGTAAAGAATAGTTAAAGACTTAAGTTTTTCTCTTTCCAAAAGAATAACATTCAAAAGAAGGGGGTTATGTTAGGAAAAGAATGACATCTTCACTCTCTTCTTTTGAATGTTAACTTACCAATTGAGTAAGGGCGTCAACAGGAATGGCATTAATTCATTCGCCGTCGTATTCCACTAGATAAGCACGAAGTTTTAAATCGCTCACGTGTAGAATAAACAATACAAACTAAGAGGCATATCCGGATTTGCTCAAGCTAATTTAATATTCTTACGAGTGATTTAAGGATAATTTTTTTCCCCCGTTTAAGGATAGAATTTTGGTTTTTAGCATGATACGGAAAAAAAAACTTAAAAAAAATAAGAAGACACAGGGTTCATTTCTTTAGTTTTATATTTACTCACATCCACGAGAAACCACGTGCCATGTGAAAGATGAGCTTCCCGTGTTCGTCTCTATGGCAACCGTCCAAGAAATTGAATCAACAAAAAAAAAAAAAAACCAAAGAAAAGCTAGAGAAAATCGGTGTAAGAGGAAGGGAAGGAGGATGCTCATTCTATTTCTTCATTCACGAGGAGGGGAGAAAAAAAAAACCCAGAAAGGACGAAATCATATCCGTAATGCAAGTGAATATACCTACGCCGTTTGCTTACCCTCCGATCAAATTCCTTCTGGTTCGTTCCCCGTTGGTTTCGGGTGACAGCTTTCTTCCTCCCACCCTTCATTCCTACCTCATGTGATGTTGCATTCGAGGCATCCGGCAGTGGGGAGGAAAAGAGCGGGTAAAAGGTTCAGAGAAGGGGCTGAAAGAAACCTCGGAGATCCCCCATCATTCTAAATAAATAATAACTGCGATTATTCTCTTGCAAGGAAAAGGAGCGCGATGTTTTCTTCGACGTCAGAAATGTGATAAACTAAATGTTGGTATCTTGTTTTAACGAAAACTCTACGCGTAATACCTTACTGATCTTTAATTTTTTAAATTACATTTTAATTCAATATAAAACAAATCCCTTCTTCACTGAAGCATAGTCGAAAAGGAACGAAAATTAATTCAGTTGATGGGTTCGATAACCTCGGATACTCTGTAATTAGATTCTATTTCTATAAGAAATATACAAAAGAAAGCCACATTGTGTAAGTGAAATCTTCAAAACTACAAGGGAAAATCAAAAAGTAACATTATTTATTTTTTACGAAAACATTGTAGTAGGTGGTGGGAAAAGAGGATATACTTTTTGAACTTGTCGCCTTCCCCTATCTTTTAAAAGCACCGTGAAGGTGCTGACACCTAGTGGAGGCGTGCAATCGCAATCGGCAGGATGGCGTCCTTGATCACATCGTCCACGCTGGAAGAACAAAGAGCCGTAATTCGTTTCCTTCATGCGAAAGGTCGTCCACCCATGGAAATTCACAGTGAAATGCAGAAATTGTACGGCAACGACTGCATGGCCTACGCAAATGTGTGGGCATGGTGCAAAAAGTTTACCGAGGTGAAGTACGCTGGTGGCTGTACTCGCAGGAAACGGACTTCTATGCGATGGGCGTTCAAAAACTTGACCACAATTGGACAAATGCCTTAATCGCAATGGCTCATACGTAGAGAGAAAACCAGGACATTGATGTGTGCTTTGTATATTTTGTTTTTTCATGTCTGCTCCAGCACTTTCTTTAAAAAAAATAAATAACGTTACTTTTTGATTTTCCTTCGTATTTTGGAGTAATAATTCGGACTTCGACATTAAAACTGCTAACGTTCCGCAATCAAGTTTGACAAAGTCTCAAAATTTATTTAAAAAATTATAATTATAAAAAAATATGTTTTATTTATAAAAAAAATAAGCTGGCTCTCTTCTACTAAATTGGAACATATAGACTAATTAGAATAATTTATAAAAAAAAATCGTATTTTTTAATAAAAAAAATTTGTAACTTTTGAAAAAGATTTTTGCTGGCTACATTGACCATTCATAATTGCTTGCCGCTATAGGATTAAGACATAATTATTCTTGCCGTAGATCATCAATAATGTTGGTGAATATTAATCGCCCTACAAACCTTATTTAGGACTTATTATTATTGGTAGAAATACAATTAACAATGCCTTTTTATGATGATGTAACAATGTATGAATTTTCAGTGCACAGGCTTTCTTTCTAGGAGGTGTTGATGGATCCCGCTTCATTAATATTTTTAACAACACCGTATTATTTGTTGTGATAACGACTTGGACATCTTTCTATTTCAATGTGTTTTTGATTTCAATAGGTTTTCTTCTCTTCTTAGATTTTAATATTTTTATTTATCATTAACCCCTGTTTGGACTATCGCCTGATTGGGGGAAGCAGCTATCTAGTGTTTCAATTATTTATTGTGGTTCTGTTTGCTCCTACAATTAATTAATTAACAAGAAATTATTCCTCCCGAGGAAGGTATAGGAAAAAAGCCGAAGTCCTGAGATCATCTATTTTTACCCTTTTATCTCACTTTCTTAGCCGCCCCCCTCCCCAATTTAAATTTTCTTTCATTTCCCATCATTTCCGATCGAATGATATATCAGATGCCATTTGTTGCCATAGTTCTAAAGACCAAGTAACTGCCACCCCCACAACTCCGACCCCATTGGGACAATTTGGCCCAAACTTCATAATAATGGAGATCTTGCTTAGAGGAATCACATACCGAATTTCACTCCTATATATGCAAAAATACAGGTAGAACTTTTGGTCCCCTCTAATTTCCACCCCCGAAACTCCGACCACAGTGGGCTAATCAAAATCAAATTAAATAGTGAAGGTGCACATGCCCATAGTAAGCTACATTCCGAATTTCAAACTTCTATCTCATAAAATGCGGAAATTATGAAGGGGACGGACGGACAGATTGACATTGTGCTCCATTTACTAATTTTTAAAAGATCGCCTGTAAGTGTATTTCAAAATTTGTAAGCTTTCAGATTTTCGCAGGCAAAATCTATAATCTTTTTATCGTTTAAAATATTGAAATTCAAGTTTTGAATGCATTTAATGTGCGATTTACTTAGATTATTTTATTTCTTACGAACTTATCCTTACAACGATATTTCATAAACTCGGGAATTTACAAAAACGGATCTTCTAGCATTATAGTCCGAGATTTCTGCTAGTATACAAACAAACACGATGTTTTTTCAAATGAAAAAAAAAACAAAAAAAAACAAACCTTTTTTTACTTAGTCAACGAATGCTCAACAAGTTAACGCGAAGTTTCTTTTCCTGTTTCGAACTCATCTAAAATTACACACTCGTACACATCTAGCAAGGGAGAAAAGGACAACAGAAAATTAGCCGAAATTATCCAAAGATTCAATTTAAAGCCAAGAAACAAATTCTGAAACAGGAAGAATTTAAAATGGAAAGAAAGAAAGAAAGAAAAAAAAAAAAAAAAAAAAACTCCAATCCTCCACCCTCGCATTTATTCTTTTCCCCCTTTGCTTAAATAAAAAAAAAGTCCATCGAAGAGCAGCAACTCTTCAAGTCGGGAATAATACCATCAGCAGAAATAAAGTTCCGTATTTTCTGTCGTCCGCCAATCGCCAGCTGGCATGTGGCCACTGTTGCCTCTCCAACCACTACCATCGAAAGAATTAGAGAAAAGAAGAAGGGAGGGGAAGAAAAAAAAAAGGAGACGAGATTTATTGTTAGGAAACGACTTTTTCACGGCCACAACTGCAAATGAAGAAACGACGGAATCCGATCCCTCGTTCGCCTTCCCTCGTCGTCTTCCACCAACGAATTTCGTTGAATTTCAAAACTCCCCGATCGTGTTCCACAAATCGACAGTAGAGGGAGGAGGGATGGAGGGAAAGGGTTGAAATTGTACGGAGGATCGATAGGAAACAGCATGAGGGCTTTAAGAAAAAAAAAAAGTTATTCCGTTTCGCTCCTATAGAAACGGTTAAAAATCTGTACGTTTGATATCCTTTTGTAGCAATAACTACACAGTGGAAATATTTTTGGTTGAAACCGATAAAATTATTTATCACCTTAAAATTATATTTTGCTATGCTCTTGGTTTTGAATTTTATTTTATTCTTTTTTTTTCATATTTACGAACACATTAGTACTTTCAACTTTTGTTGTATATAATAAAAAGCGCGTGTAACGCAATACATAATAAATGAACCTCTTTAATGCAAAGAATGTGAATACCAGCAATTGTTCACGGCATTAGAAGAAACAATGAGAAATAAATGTCTTTAGATTTTTCTTTTAAAAGAACTAGTGGACTGGCTTTATAACTCTTGTGTTGTTAATGTTCCTCTTTGCATTTCTCACTGTTGCACCATGTCAGGATTGTTAAGTAATTCTTTGGTTTAAATCATGGTCTATAGCATGATCTGTAAATTAAGGTGGTCGTTGAACTCCCATCCCACCATTGTTATATCACATTAATGAAAAAAATCACTAAAGAGGGCGCAACCTTCTGTTCGGGGCCAATGAGCAGCTATCTTTTCTATCTGTTGCTATGATTGCATTGCAATAGGCAGTACGATTTTGACATTTTACACGGAGTCAGATAACAATTTTTATCTCCTATTTTAATATGTTGTGACGGTGCCCTCTTTCTCGGGGGTTTGATAGGTTAATGATACAAGTTTATCAAATGTTAGCGCGTTATGACCTACTCTATCTCAGTAACACGTTCTTAAACTATTTAATATGCTGATCTATGGAGGCAAAATGAATCAAGGCACCGTGCTATCAAATAACGCAATTTATTGAATATTTATTAAAATGAACTACAAGTAGGTATTCATAAAAACGGGTAAATGAACGAATAATGTTTTAAAGAAATGTATTCCTTAGAATATCAATCAATATTCAAATATTGTGGGGCAGGATATGAACCAAATTGTGTTTTCATATGAAGTTATGTTTGTTTTTTAGTGTTCTAAGGGGAATTATGGAAAGTTTGATTACAATCTCTCGCGGAAGTGTTACCAATTGTCTCTCTGATACACTTTGCCATCTGTTGTAGTCTTGAAGACCCCAATCACTGTCGTCGTCGTGAGGTCCGCAGTTGCCTAATTCACCTTGCCGTATCCCGATCCACATCCGTAATTTTCTTCACATCGCCGGTCTAAAATTAACTCCTCCCTCCCTATCCCAGACGTTTTTCCCCTCCAACCGTCTAAAATCTGTTTCCGTTGTGAGGGTGTTGCCATGGAGACACGAATTAGATGAATTTATAATATTTCAAAATTTACTATTTTACGATATACATGAGGTTTGACCCGCATCCCCCCTTCCCCTCCCCCGATGTTGGATAAAAATAAAATAACAAAACATAAATAAACAAACGAAATATGAAGAGAAAGCCTTCAAATTTATTAAAGTATTAAAGTAATTAATGTTTTTAATTTAATTTTAGCAATTAATTTAAAACATGGTCAATATGTAAGACGATGT
>JAHWFO010096610.1:558033-577753 GCA_023313115.1 Rhysida immarginata | reverse complement strand
TTTTCTATATTTTTTTTTCACCCAAATAGCAAATTTTCGCTATTCAATTTCATACGTTATATTCAAGTTTAACGATAAGTGATAATTAACTTTGCTAAAATAAGATGAAAATAACATGGACGTTTTATTTTAAGTTTTGCCTCCACATTTCACAGACAGTTTAACCTTGTTATACTGAATTGTATTTTCTTAAAAAGAACTCTATTCAACAAAAAATTATATTTTCTGATCGCCTGAGAATTGCACAATGCAACATTTCTATAATATTCCGTGAAGTTATAATATAAACGTACTTGCTTCCTATTACTTCTTTGAATATTTTAACAAATTTATTAACCTCCAAGGAGCATAGATTGAAGGATCCTGAAATTTTGCTTATTCGGATTAAAATTTAGGACCAATCAACGAATATTTCATTAAAAATTTAATCTTCCACATGCATTTCAATGGTATCTATCGCTGCGTTTGGGCCAACAATGGCTGACAAACTCACGTGACAGCCGTTCTACCAATCAGCAGCTGCGGGCGGCGCGGAAAAGGTTTGCCGTACTTTCCTAATCTAGAGCTTTAAGTTGGACTAGAACACTAGATAGGGACCGATTGTACAGTCATCAACAGGAAATAATCCACACTTGAATTTTACTCTAAGTTTTACCGTTTCAATATTAATTTATTTTTAATAACTTAATGTTACATTTAGAGTTAACATTATTAAGATTGTTAGATTTAAATAATTTTAATTAAAAAAGCTATTAAAACAACACATTAGCATGAAGTGTAATATTAAGTATTAAACTCGTGTGGATTATTTCCTGTTGATGACTGTACATGCATGCGCCAACGAGACCGAAACAAAGCTGCCATAGTTTGATTGGTGATTATTCGTCAAACTGAATTCGATACTCCTATTACATTGCTGTTATTTTATTTTTTCATCATTACTATGTCCAGGTTTAATAGTTAAACACATTATAAATTATACAGGGTGGTAATATGTGTCAGCAAAACTTAAAACTCAATAATCCGCACACGAATGCAGATAAAAAAAATTCTGTTTGCACAGAAACGATTGAAATGAAGTCAGATTTTTTTTTTCCAGGAACAAAAAATTACTCTTAGAATTGTTCGGTTTTTGACCAACAGATGGCACTGTCAGGTTACAGACATTAAAGCACTAGATTAGAGCAACTGCTTAGGACTCCTAATGTAATGTTTTAACAGACATCAGTTTCTGCATATTTTCAGACGGTATAAAAAGAGCAGCACTCTCTGCAAACGCTATTTCGGAAGCAGATAGTGATAGTTGTTCCGTCTCATTTAGTTGATAAGCATAGAAATGCTGTCATTAATCGAGTAGGCCCTCTTAGTTAAACTTTATTGGGCCTACTCGATTAATGACAGCATCGTTGGCATCGCGGGCATATCAACGCATGCATGGTAAAGGACGTAGCCTAAGATTTTCTCTTAGGCTACAAGTAAAGGACCTATGACGTGTGCTGCAGTGACAAAAATGATATGACGATTTGAAGCCACGGGTTCTTTGGCTGAACGTCCAAGAAGTAGCCGGCCCTCACCATCCACTGCTGTCACCCAGATAACTGCACGAAAGGAATGCAGTGCACGAGAAGTGTCCCGACGGATTGGCATTTCGTACAGCAGTGTAGTAGCGATTGTCCCGACGGATTGGCATTTCGTACAGCAGTGTAGTAGCGATCATAGCGAATTATCCTTAAGCCATTTCCTTACAAGTTGCAACATAATCATGAACTGACACCTAATGACTTCATCACTTGCCAAAATTTCGTTAATTGGGTATTCAATAAAATGGAGCAGCAACACGACTGGCTTTTCAGTGTGCTTTGGACCGATGAAGCGCATTTACAACTTTCTGATACTATTAACACACAATTGCCGTGTGTGGAGTACGGAAAACCGACATGCATGGCCACTCGGAACACCCGATCTGACGCCTTGTGACTTTTGGCTATGATGGTTTGGTTTGGTTTGTTTGGTATTAACGTCCTTTTCAACTGCTATGGTCATTTCAGGACGGCGTTATAGGGGCCGCAAATTTTGCCTCGCAAGGGTTCTTTAACGTGCAGCCGGCAAACGACTACACGGGACCAACGGCTTTACTTCCCTTCCGAAGGAAGTGCGTGATCTCAGGATTTTCCCCTGAAAAATCCTCGTCGTCCTCGGCCGGGATCGAACCCGCGTACTCGGGCATCAGAGGCGATCACGCAACCGCTGAGCCACCGAGGCCGATACTTTTGGCTATGAGGATACCTGAAGTCAAAAGTGTACCGCGACCAACCCACATCATTGGCAACATTGAAAGATTCCATCCGGCAACATGTATTTGCCATACCGAGAGATATGTTGCTTAATGTGGTGTCTCGTCTGACGGTTGTGTTGCTGAATGACGGACGGGACATTGAACATTTGTAAGTCGATAATTAACCCGGCATCTTACCGCTTAAAAATGCATACACTGATGTCTGTTAAAGCTCTGGTTATCTAGAGTTTTAATGTCTGTAACTTGACAACGCCAACTGTTTGTTCAAAAACCGAACAATTCTAGCTTTAATTTTTTATATCCCTGGAAAAAAAAAATCCAACTTCATTTCAATCGTTTCTGTGCAAACAGAATCTTTTTATCTGCATTCGTGTGCGAATTATTGAGTTTTAAAGTTTTTCCTGACTTTTGGATCACCCTGTACTTCTACACCTTGAATGTTTATAGTGCTCCTTTGAATAAACAGAATTATAGGTGAGGTGGAAGGAGCCATGACTTCAGGAACTCTGAATAAACCAGACATTTACAACCGATAAGCACGTTTATTACGTATGCGCTAGCCTCCTTTTTCTTCCTATGAAACTTGAGTATATTAAGTTTAGAGAGAAAATAATGAAAAAGGAACTTAGTTAGTGACCGAAAATGAAGAGGAATATCACATAATACATGATATCAAGTGACGATAAAAACACTTTAAAAAATTATACAAAAGAAAAACAAAATACTTTATTCGTGCCTGGATTTGAAGTTGATGGAGGCCTTACAGTACATAGAGAGAAAGAAATCACACTGAATTCTGTGTGATTTCTTTCCCGCTATGTATTGCAAGGCTTCCAACTTCATCAAGAAGAACAGTACAGGGAACTCTCCCTTTCATAAACATAAATCGAAAATTTTCTTTTAATTAAATAATTAAAGTTTTCACTTCCCATTGTTGCTCTCATTATAAATTCCTAAAATGAATTAAAATTTTTTTCTCATGGACCCAGTTCTATTTGAAACATGCTACAGTATTCTGTATTCTAGTTCACTAACAGAGTAATAGTTTCTTTCGAAAAATAGAAACTCGAATCCAAATTACATACCCATTTCGAAAATGAATTACTCTTCTAGAATAAAAATGGTCTGTGTCGCACATTTGATTTGTTCGATTTAAAAGATGGAATTAACTAACTTGATTTACAGATCGGAATTCACGGCGAGTTGTGTCTTTAAATCCAGAAAATGTTTGTTTATATCCACAACTGGAACGCAAAAAATGAGCTTAAAAATTTCAACGGAACTTAAACGATGTCACTCTCATTTGAAAGCGAATGGTAGGACGGATCGCTGTTTCACGAAGTAAACGTTAAGATTTAACATAAAATAAAAGAACATTGATTTAAAATAATATTCGCGATTATTATTAAAATAAGATATAAAAAACTCTAGCAATTATGTCATTTTTAAAATATTACAAAATCCTTTTTTGTCACCATTCTTCATTAACTTTGAACCTGTAACAAAAGCTCTGAACCTCTTTTAAAATATGAAAGTTAGCAGTTGTCTTGAATGGAATAAAACCATTTGTAGTAAATAAATAATATAATGAAAGCAAGCAAAACAGTCACTAATTCATTCATTTTTCCCATGCATTTCATATTAAATGCTGGGCGGATTGAATTTGGAAACGCCATTGTGCATTGCATGTCAGAAATTGAAATCACAGAATTCATTACATGCAAACGGTATTTATAGCAAAAAACGCGGAATAATAAAGGAAAAACGTTTAAGGTAGACAATAGCAGCTCAAATACGGATTTATTATTAATGCTGTCAATCGTTCGGCTCACGTGTAACCATCGATGCCTGTGGGCGGAGAATGCCGACAATAATAAAGATAACAGACCTAAAAACTATAGACGAATGGCCTTAAAAAAGTAAGAAAAAATCAATATCAACTATTGAGCTATTTACATTTTATTTAAAATTTCCATTTAAAAATGTTTGCATTTTTTAAAAATATTAATTATTACCTAAGTAAAAGAGAAGTCGTGAGAAACTCAAGTGAGACATTAAATGGCTTCAAACCAAATTAAGCTCTTTGGCATTTAGTATGCGTTACATGTCTAAGGCCTTGTCAAAATTACAATGGTTTCTAGGAAAAATAACTTGTAATGCTTTAGTTTGACTCCGTGTTGTTGTTAGAGACAATTGTTCACAATAGAAAAAATTTAACTTTAAAAAAAATAAAAATTAAATAAATAAAAAAAAAGAAAAAAAAAAAGAAATGCATAAATAAAACATAAGACTTCTTGGTCAAAACAACAACAACAACAACAAAAAAAAAAAAAAAAATAAAAAATAAAAAAGAATAAAAACGGCAATGAATATCAAGGAAAAAGATTTTTAAGGCTCTTAGCAACATTACAAACGATGACGAAACATTTCTAAGCCTTTCCCCTTGTACACTTATGATGCGGGCCTGTGATCGATATGAAAAATGTTCAACTGAAAAGCCTGCCGATTGCGCTCTTCCCAGAATCCAGTATGGATCGACTCGGCTTGCCTAAAGGGTCCCGGGAAGGAGAGACAAAACGTCAAGGGTTAAATCACCTTGTTAACATCACCTTTAAATATGAATTTTCATTTGGCCACTATATTAGCAGAAAAGTTATCTAGCAATTTCCATTAACTTGAGCGCAATTCAAATAATATAACCCATTGTAAATTACGTAATATAAAACATATATTTCTTCTAGTAAGAACATGAAAGCCTATTCGTATCCCTAATTTATTATTACCAACAGATGCAAAAATCGTTTTTATTAGAGAATTGTGTATCGATTTCACAAAGAACAAAGCGGTCTTTCCCTCCCTGTTTGGGAGTAAACGGAAAAAGTGACGAACCACTACATAAAAAGCGAAGACAGTCATGTCGTGTCCAGAAATCAAACGACAGGAAACAGTAGAAAACAGAGAAATTTGTAGCGAAACATTACAGATTTATCATCTAGCTAAATCTGATTTGGTAAATCACGTCACTCTTCGCGATAAGAATGATGCGCGACAGTTTTAGAATTAAATGTAGAGTGAGGGGGGGGGGGGGGTATAGGAATTAAGGCGTCGACTACTAAGATCATTTTGTGCCGTTTACACAAGTTATATCTGTACGCAGCTCGGGACAAACACAAACATCCATGCCCACGGCGGGATTCGAACCCACGGCCAGGCGGACTCGAGAACTAGAAAGCCTACGCCTAGCCCTCTCGGCCACCTGGCCGGCAAATATTGGAGCGAGGAAAACGAACTATTTTCTCCTCTATCAAAAGACGACAATAATCGAATTTACGATAAAATTGTTTATAATAACATAAACGTTTCCATGCCGTGTAATTTCAGACATCGAAAAGGAGACAAGTTAATATATCCTCGTGAAACGTATCTATATTATATTCCAAGCTAATAGACAGAATTTTTTTGTAACAATTGAAAATAAAAACAAGCGAAATTCAATTTTCAACAAGCACAGTTTGCTTTTTGACGCTCTGGGAAGTTTATAATTAACAAAAATAGAAGGAAACCGTTAAAACAAAAAGTATAAAAGGAAAAAAAAAAAAATCGCTTCATCTATGTATAAGAAGTCTAAAATGTCAAAACATTTAGGGATAAGATTACTAAATTCAAGGAGAGTTCGTTATTAGTAATAAGTTATTACTGTATAAACATAACGCCTTGACATGTTGTAATTTCATTGAATGTTATTAGAAAAAGCACGCTCTCTATCAGAAAGTAACTGGGCACCCTCTGACAGTAGATTATGAACACGCGCGACGATCATGTGACTTAAACCCGATGCAGTTATGCAAAATACCATTGTAAAAGAGATGAGCATGGTGTGTAGAGATGTCGGAATTCGGTAAGGCTATACTTGTGGGATTGCCACCTTCGTGGACTGTCCAGCAGAGAAACTGCTGCTAAATAGGCCGAAATCAACTATGGTATTCGTCCTGCGTAAGTTGAAGGTGAAGGGACATTGCAGGATTGCTGAACGTTCCGGGCGACCGGAAATTCTGACCAACACAGATCGTAGAACCCTGAAACGTGAAATTGTCAAAAAACGAACACAGCCCCCCCCATTACCTTGCCGGCTCGGTGGTCGAGAGGGTTAAGGCACAGGTCTTTCCGCTCTCGACACCAGCGAGTCGCGGGTTCGAATCCCGCCCAGGGCATGGATGTTTGTGTTTGTTTACATAATCGTTCTTTCATCGTCACTAGGGGATAGTACAATAGACCTGAGGTCGCAGTGCTTGGTTCTAAGACAACCACCCCTTTCAAAGTCATTACCCATTACCTTAGATATTCAGGTAGAGCAGTCGCGCATAAGCTTCATATCACGTGAGACCATCGCAACTGGAAACCGGAGCAGTGGAAATCAATTCTGTGGAGTGACGAGTCAAGGTTCACACTGTTTCGATCCGACGGATGATATGAAAACCACTGATGATATCATTTACAAAAAACAAAAACGTAAATAATAATTAGATTGATTTGGTGGTAATAAGTTTTAAAAGTTTAGAATCCCCGAGGAGAACTTTGTCACCATTAATAGAAGAGTAGGGACTCTCTTCGTGATTTCCAATGTTTCATATGAATCTAGGAGATATTGATTATCAACACGGCATAAGAACTTCAAATCTTCCTTTAAGATGTCGTGTCCGACCTCAAGTAAGTGTCTGGCAACAGACGACCTATCCAGCTGGCCAAACCTGGCATGGGTCAAATGTTCCTTAAATCTGGTCTCGATTTTTCTTTTCGATGCCCTTCGATAAACCAAATTGGACTTGTTACAGGAGATATAATATATTCCTGACTGTAACGTTAATCTTTTATTCTATTCAAAGGTGTTTTTTCCCAGATTAAATAAGGGAATTTTTCTCAAGTATTATGGCAGACTGCATCTTAGCCATAGGCGTTCTCCGGAGAAGAGCAAAGGGACATTTCCTTCCTTTTCAACACTTCATGACTTCATGATATCGATTATATATCTTTTTTTGTATTATCTTAGACTCCAATTAAACCATGAATGCTTACATTTTAAAGAACTGCACTTAATATTTAGCATAACTCATCAATACAAAGATGAAAATGGACGCGGGTTCGACCCCGGCCGAGGACGACGAGGATTTTTTCAGGGGGAAAATCCTGAGATCACGCACTTCCTTCGGAAGGAAAGTAAAGCCGTTGGTCCCGTTAAAGAACCCTTGCGAGGCAAAATTTGCGGCCCCTATAACGCCGTCCTGAAATGACCATAGCAGTTGAAAAGGACGTTAATACCAAACAAACCAAACCAAACCAAAGATGAAAATTGCGTCCTGACCACCGAGTAAGAAACGCCGAGTTCCAAAGAGCGGTAGAGGTTTCCCCTTCACGGCATTGAAAGTATCGATTACTTATAATCTGTTTTAAAATGAGGGATTTCATCATTTCTAAAGGGTGAATCTTAAATCTCCTCCGAGACAAAAAAAATATAATCGCAGTTTGAATGATAAGAAGGATTAAGAGATTTTTTTTTAATATGGGGAGGGGGGTTACACTGAAGGCAGGTGCGTGGGGGACGGCTTTCGAAACTGATGAGATGCGAGGGAGTGAGAATCCAACTGCGAGGGAGTGAAGTGCACGCAGAGTGAGTGGGTGGGGGAAAGAGTTAAATTCTGCACGTGAGAAGAGAAGAAGGTTGCACTGGCTGCCATTCGAGCGTTGCTTCATCACCATTGGAGGGATCTTGAAAACCTCCACGCAAAGTTGCGATCAGATAGACAGTCAGGATGTGAGGGGGCGCTCTATTTACGAGCGCTGGGATTGAAGAAGGAATGGAAGAGAGAAGGTGGAGCTGCTCCCAAATGCGGAGGGGGCAATTAAGAAATGGGAATGGTAAGCTCAAAGGCTTATTATACAAGGAACCAATGAAGGGGAGATACTGCAACGACGAAAAGGGAAGAGCGCCTCTACGAATACTTACTGCAACAATTTTAGTTCAGAAGGGTAGAAAGTGGCAGGGATTGTTGTCGAAGACGATATATTAGGCTCGCAATAGATCATAAAGTGTCAAGCATCACTTTACTTGCTCTTCCTTCATCTTCTAAGCATATCTCTGTTTTTCCATCACTTGAGTTTTCTTTCTGCCTTACTATCTCACGTTCGTATCCTTCTCACTTTATAGGTTAGAACCGTAGCGGAGAATTTTATGTCACTATGAATTTAATCGATCCCTAAAATATTTTATGTAGGGGAGACCAAGGATAGTGGATACATTTTTCAGTTTTTAATTTTTCTACTTTTTTTTGTAAAACTTAAGAAATTTCAAAACAGTTTGAAACAACACCTTTATTATTTTTTTTATTGGCCAATAGTCATTTTCTTGTATTAAGCCTATTGTCCGTAAAAAAAAAAAATTATTCCTCAATGTACCCTATTTTAAGTCAAGTTAATACTGTGATCTCGCCGATTTCCTATCGGCAAAACAAGACTGCGATTTCAGCAGCTCCATCCGAAACGGTTGGACCGATGCACGAAAATCGGTGGCAAAAGTGAGCGGGCAGTCGAGGCTGGTAGTTTGAGAACGAGGTTCCTATGCTAACAGGCCTCAACCAATCAGACACAAACAAAGGCAGAGAGTGTGCACGACTTTCCGCCTTGTAGTGGCCAAAAAGCATGGCAAAAATGCCAGTTCCCACTTCATCCTCTCCGGGAAATAGCGGACTAGCAGTTCATACACCGTGCACGACTCAACCCTCTGCCACTAAACAATTACGTGTACCCGAGCTCAATTCCCGAAACAATGAAATTTTTTATTTACCCTTACTAAAGAAAACAATTGTAAATAATTTGCCCTTCTATAGAATGTTTAAATTATGCAATATTATATCTAATCGATTGATATCAATGCAATGAATTATAATCATTTCAAACAAATTGTTTTTGAAAATATTTCACTCGTTCTGTAATTCTTGACTATGATTACAATTTTTTCTTATTAATATTTTCATTTTTATATAATCTATCATTTTATTATACTTTAATTTCTCTCTTTCATTGTAATTGCTTAGCTGTAAGCTTTCACTGGGCACTCAGCCTGTTGCTTACAATTTTAAATAAATAAATAAATTAATTAATAAATAAATAAATGGGGCATTACCGCACCCAGTACCCCAACGAGACCCTCCCGCATGTGATCTGCCTGTATGCGTTGGCATGCAAAGTTCCCACGAAAATGCCCCTGCGTTGTTGAAAGTGCTCACTGCGCGCGCTGCAGTCGTGGACGAGTCCACAGCACTGATAGGGATTATACAGCAAACGTTTTCAAAACAAAACAATGAATAATATTAATATATGTTAATTGAATAGTAAATTACTTTTGAAATAAATACAAAGACGATTTGGAATCTCTTTCCGTACCCATTAAAAGGGCTTTTTTGTTTGAAGATTCTACAACTCTTCCACTCCACTTAAATCCCTATCAGTGCTGAGGACTCATCCACGACTGCAGCGCGCGCAGTGAGCACTTTCAATAACGCAGGGGCATTTACGTGGGAACTGGACAGTACAATGCCATCTGGATCGCATCAAAAAGGGAACCAAACACCGCATCATTGGAGAAAATCAGGCGGTGGTATAAGGGTCAAGACTTACAATTTTGGATTTTTGAAATTCTGACTTCGGATTTTTAAAGGCCACCAAAAGTAGAATAGGAATGTCTTCATCGATAAAATTGGGTTCAAAACTTCAAAAGTTCCACATTTTCAGTGGCTCCTAAACGGTTGGATCAATTGAAAAAACACCAAGAATGAAACATTTCTCAAATGTTGTGTATAATCTGAAAATACCATTAAAAATAGGGGTTCCTATTTAAGATTTCAAAGTTGTTCCCACCCTCAAGCATGGGCGTAGCCAGAAGAGGGGACCACCGGAAAAAAAATTCAAGATGTAAAGAAAGAATTTATAAAGAGTCAATTTATTAGCCAAATGTATAGAGCTCCTCTTATAAAAAGCTCAAGCAATTATCGTGAAAATTCAGAAAGATATCGTCGAGAGGATGAATTTCAGTTGCTCTCAAAAATAAACAAAACGATTAGGGGTTTGAATTATTTCTGTGCAACAATTTTTTTATAGAGGACCCATTTTGCCATATACTGTATGCGCACTGTAAAGCACATGCATTGAATTTAAGCATTGTGTCAGCAATAAAAGTTTCGGAAATAAGAAATCTTATGGATTCTATCAATTTGCATTTGTTCTTCGATTCGAGTCCCAAAAGACAAAGGTTTTTAGAACTATTAATTGCTATGAGTCAACAAAACCAAATTGCCTGGTCTGTGTAAAATAAGATGGGTGGAACGTCATACTTGCTTCGATGTGCTTTATCAAGTATATTACATGCGGTCTGTAATCTAGGGTTTTAACTTATTTTGCAGATAAATTTATGATTTGCAACAGTGGAATTGCGAACGTAACGGACTTTGGCAAACTGTCGACGTTTGTCATTGCTAAGTTGCAGAAGAGAGATCAAGACGTCTACAAGGCATTTTATAACTCTAAAGCAAAATATTGATACCAAATTCATTCCTATTTTTTATCAAGTATTTTCATTATCAACAAGACTTGGGATATGCCCAAGGATGCCAAGAGTTTAAAGCTTGCAGACACACAGAAACAACTGTCCAGCAGATACAACATTTCAATACTATAAAAGAGTTGTAGCAATCTGTCTGGAAATGGACAACAGGTGTAACGAAGAAATCTCATTAGATGGAAAAATGTTCGTGCTTGTTCCATCAGTAATTGCCAGTACCACTTGTGATGTTGCACAATTTTCGTCTGATTTCTCCTACTGGAATAATGATCTTCCATCCCCACAAAATCTTCATATTGAACTAAAGAGGTGGTATACGATGTGGAAAGAGACCCTGCCACACAAAGGGGAGTCTTCAGACCTAGTTTGGCGCACTTCCACCCTGATGAAAATTTTTTTCCAAACTTTATTCAGAGTTTTATTAAGAATAGCTTCCCAGGGTTTTATTAAGAATAGCGTGTTCTTTACCATTTTCTACTTGTGAAGCTGAGAGCTCATTTTTAGCCCTGCGCAGAATAAAAAATTTTCTTCGGAACCGCATGAATGCAGAAAGACTGACTGGTTTAACGCATTATGATGTGAGCATATTGGTGTCTGATGTTGTTAAAATGTAAATTGAACATCATCCTAGACGCCTGTTTTCAAAATCTGTTCTTTTGGATTGATTAGTTGCTTGATACAAATTTTTTACTGTTTTGACCTCATTTCTTAATTCCCTCTTTCATTTATGAGTAAAATATAAATTATTAATTGTAGGAATTATTAATTCCCCTATTTATTGCATTAAAGTTAAAATATAACTTTTTCGGCATAGCCTATAAAGGTAAATATAGTTGAAGAGAACTTTTAATAAAAAAAAGAAGAGCCAAGAATTCATCAGCCTCCCATCCCGTTTAAAAAATTCTGGCTACGCCCCTGCTCAAGGAATAAGGTTGAGGGGTCAATTGGTATCAATGGATAGCTTTTTAAAATATTAAACACGTATTTTTAATTTTTTTACATGATGCATATTTTTTGAGTTATTTTGATTTGTAAGAGTAAATAGAACACCCTGTATTTCCACCACCTCAGCGACAAACGCCAATATTAGTCTCCTCTAACCATCCTTGGGTTTTTTTTTTTATTTTTTTTTATTTTTTTTATTTTTGTTCCTTTGAACAGGAGGCAATGATGATTCCCGAGAAAAAAGATCTTAGTTTGGACGATTGCTCAAACGTGGCGCCCAAACATTAATCTCATCCTTTTAAAAGTTAGTAGAAAATAAAGCCCAGTTCATTATAACAAACAACTGTTTATTAAGGAGTAGAAAAAATGACATTTTTAAGTTAAAGAAATTGAAACTTGAGCTCCATGAGGCTTCACTTGAACAATCTGGAATTAAGGGTTTAATTAGGATAATATTTCTGTTGTTAAATTGGATGGATGTATTGGATTCCATTCCATTCTATTCCAAATTGAATTGTAATAATGGTGTGAATTTATTTTTCTTCTAAATATTTTGTTCAGCACAGCTAATCGCTTTCACTACCACTTGTTGCATGTGTATACAGTGTATCAATCTACTAAACTTGTCCCACTTTTCTTCTTCTGTATAAAAACTGCGGCCAATACGAAAAAAATAACTAGCCAAATGTACTTAGGTTTCCACCCTCTATCAGGTAGAAATTCCTCACGTTCACTTAGAATTTCCACCCTCTATCATTACTCTGAAGAAATTCTTCACGTTCACTTAAAAGGCGCATTGAGACTAGAAAATCTACATGGAATTTACTTCGCACTGGTTAAAAAACACAACAACAATTCTCCCATCTATTAAAGAAAAAAACGAGCACAGACTCGGTTTGAAAACATAGAAGTGTTTCATTGGTGATGATTTAAAAATCTTTTGCATGAGCACTGTTACGTAAATCACGACATATCAACATGCCCTTGTATTAACTTACCCCGGTCCCACTATTTATACTCTAAAGTTTAGGCTCTTGTAATACAGCTCTTATTAAGAATGAAATGAACTGCTCCTTTCCTGTAAACTAAATGCTGCCCTTTTCGTCAAAAAACATGAATTTTTAAATTGATCAAAGTCGGTTCAGACGCTTTACTGGTGACAATAATGTACAAACAGTTGGCAAATCGACATTGATATACGGCTTTTGCTGAA
Organism: Rhysida immarginata; assembly: GCA_023313115.1. NCBI lineage: Eukaryota > Metazoa > Arthropoda > Chilopoda > Scolopendromorpha > Scolopendridae > Rhysida > Rhysida immarginata. The sequence goes on along the minus strand of JAHWFO010096610.1, from coordinate 564,688 downwards.
AAGTTTATAAAAATGGCGTCTTTGTGGAGACGACGACAAAATGCTTTTACAATATTAGTTGCCGACAGTCGAACATTAGTCCGCATGTTGCCGCTTAAGTTGGGTCCCCGATTTCTTTTCCATTAATAGCCTTTAAGATTTTTATTTTAAAATGCAACCATATTATGCTCAACTCATGAAGCAGAGCACTGGTTGAAGAGCTAAAAGTCTTTCACTGTTTTGTCCTAATATTCCGCAAAAAATCAATCTGTACTTGCGAATTAGAAGTAAAGCAATTTATAATTAACAATAAAATATTAAAATTTATTTTACAAGAAATCATTTCTTTAAGATACGCAGATATATCGCAAGCAACTCATCGAAATAGCAATTCTCATTTATATGATTGAACTGAGAATTAGTTTTGAAAAACACTTCATGAAAATATGCATCACTCAAAAAAAATTAAATAAATGCTAGTCGATTTTCATTATCTATTCGCATGAACATAGATTTAAAAAAAACACGGCTTTATTAAAGTTTATTTTATTTTAATCTTGCTTTCGAAGCTACATAAGGAAAAGACAAAGAAAGAAACTTAAAAATTGCTTCATCCTCGCCGTTAATTCCAATGAAAAATGTCCCTTTTTAAGATAATGGTTATGAGTGTCCAAAATTACACCAAAAATCAATTTGCATTATTCCATCTAACGGCGGCAGGATGGTGATTGAGGGAGAAAGCAGTGAAATAATATACCGAATATCACGATTACTTAAACATGACGATAATATAAAAATAACATCAATCATTACTCATAGTTAAAATATTAGAATGATCTAGTCGCATGATATGTATTTAGAAGTATTTATTGCACGACAGAAGTATTTAGGATTTCGCACTTCAGACACAAACACACATCCTCAATCTGCTTTTCAAATCTAAAATCAAAAGACATTCCATAAACTGATTTTATCATCTACGAAGCAACATACGACTTTCTTCTCTATTGGAAATTTGTTTGTAGACCCCTTTGGAAGGATATGATCAATTTATGTGCTTATTCATCCGTGATTTTGTGCGACTGTATTCACTTACCTTTTCCCATGATTTTATTGCTGCTTTTTGATTTTTTTTTGCGATTTTATTTTCTAGATAATTAGCACGCAGGTTCCATGTGACGCTAAACTTTTGCATTGCAGTATAGCGTTTTTGTAGAAAACACAATGCCTATTAAAAGTCAGCTGTTAATGCTTTGGAATAGTTATTTCTCTTTTACTGTGGCAGCCTCACAAAAAATACTACCTTTCACGCTACCTACACACACGAATCACAAGCAATAAAAAAGCATGCCGTCAAAACAATGAAACTATTTGATGAACACTTTTAGAACAAGATTATTATTATGCTCACGATTATCATGTTCACCATATACACCGGGTATCCCAAAAATGAGTGACGATTTGAAAAAAACAATTAACGAAAAACGGAAGACGATACAGTTTGCTGCGTTCTGCTTAGGGAATTTCTTCGCACCAAGTTTCAAAATTAGTTACAATAATTCCCTGGTTTCCTAAGCCGAACGCAGCAAATCGTACATTTCTATCGCCTTCTGTTTTTCGTTAATTGATTTTTCAAATCATCGCTCATTTTTGTGACATCCGGTACATGACAAAGCATGACTTTTAAAACTATAGTATATAACATAGGGTTTTAAGTTCTCTTTAAATTGCATCCATCTCTAAAAATACAAAACATTGGGAGAGTTGGGGGAAATTACATTAAAAACAAAAAATCCCTATACAAATTGTTTCAGTATCAAAAGATGTTACCTTTCATGCCACCTATAGTGCAAACTAACATTTAAAAAGCCATTTCATAAAAATTATCGAAATAATATTAATCTTCTTATAAAAGTGCTCATTTCAAATGACAATTTATTTCTTTTTAGACAATAAATCTTTATAGTTTTCATCTCTTTCCAACCCATTTTCATCTATGTTTGTTATTGTTCAAATGCTTTAATAAGCCGGCAGCAAATGCTGAACTGAAATTGCATTTTCTTTTAAAATATCCTCAAGTAATACATAAACTGAAAATGCCATATGACAGCTACAAAATAAAATGTATTTAAGCTATCTACGAATTCTAAAAGTCATCGTCTAGTAAGAGGAACATTTAAATAAAGATAAATTTTTAGATGATAAATAAAATAATAATAAAACCATAAGAAAACAGCTTTAAAAGTGCGTGCATTTTCAGAGACAGCAAGGAAATGTGTTTAGTTTTTCTATTAGAGGTGTCCAAATTACACTAATACCATCGAGAAAATGAAGCAGAAGAGAGAGCAAAAGTGAGTGCATTCAAATTAAATATAAAAAAAGATGAAAAGCTAATATACTTGCAGTAATAAGTGCTGTCGTTTATTTATTAAATACAGGATATTTTTTAAGTAAATTTTGTGCTTGCGATTTGCATTATGATATTCACAACGCTACAAAATGGTGGAACGTCACTCCCTGAAATGGCGTCAGGACAGCGTTATAAAAGAAAGGCTCTAGCAAGTTAACAAGAGAGAAAATACGAATTTTGAATGATTTTTTAAGTTTTTTATCACACGGTAAAAAAGAATACGATTACTTTTTTTAAAGCAAATTCCCTGAAGTTAGAATGATGCAGTCATGAAAAGTCAGAATACAGATTGGTTAGCAGGCCAGTGTACATCCACATAAGTTTGAGTTCAAATAAATCCAACATGGATAATAATCATGCATCCTGCTGTGAACATCTTTTTCCATTGTTAAAATTTCTACCTTCTTAGATAGAGCATACATAACTACCGCGTTAATTCGTCCGCGTTATTTCATAATGTTTTTGTGTCCCCGTTCACTTACCGATTTTTAATTTATTGAAATTTGTTCAGTTATTTATGTCTTTGCGATTTTATTTTCTAGATTATTAGCAGAGATGTTGCAGTACAAACACCTGTCTATGATGCTGAACTTTTGAAATACAGGCGCTTCTTTTTTTACAGCATGCCGATCATTAAATCAGAGTTGTTTGTAAGTCGATATTATCACATTTTGAAAAAAAAACAAAAAACAATGTTAATATCTCATCAAATTGTGAGAAAGGAACCTTAACTGTTAATAGAATGATTATTTTTAAATAGATGCAAATATATTCTCTTAAATTACTAGTAATATCTACTTATTCATGGCTGCGATTAGCACTGAGGAACAGTTTTATCCATAGTTCTAAATATTTTGTAATTATGTAAGAGCTTATATAATGATGTGATTTTCTTTATGATACAAAGTAATTAATGTTAATTCTTGGAATACTTATTTCAAGTTGGAATAATTAACTTGTTGATCCGGTAAAGACCCAATTTTAGTAAATCTTCACGGATGAACGTAAAAATCGACGACAATATTACTTTTCTTGAAGAGATATTTTTAAGAGTCTCACTTCAAACTTTGTAGAGAGAAGAGCTAAGTGTTTTCTTAATTTAATGCGAACAATTTAGAAAAAGTGCAAAACAAGTTTGTACGAAGTTCCTCACCGATTCCGCCCCAGGGTACTTTGGTGCTTTCATTTTTTAGCTATGAGCACGGAAAAAAACACCGTGTATTGCTCAAGTTATGAAACGGAAGCGTTTATGTTTTTGCACCAAATCAATAAATATGAAGAGCTACAACAGTTTCACTGTTTTGTACTAAGAGGCCGCAAAAATCATTAATGTTAGCTATGACTGGGTTTCCGATGAAATGCAATTTCTAAAACCAAAGAATTAAGTCTTCTTACGCGAGAAACCAATTTTTACGTATGATGGCAGTTTAAAAAATCAGTGGAACAGCAATATTGCAATTATATGCTAAGTTTGAATATAAAAAATTACTGTGGCTTTTCAATCATCTCTTAATTGTAATCAAAATTTGTTGGCGTGTTATGTTTTCAATTCATTTTACACACAGCTGTAATTAAATATATATATTATTTTGTGTGTCATTTTACTATTAAATTCGAAAGGTACAGTCTCCAAGACAAGAAGAAAAGAAAGCCATTTAAATGTAAAACTCATTCCAATCACTTTATGATCATAAATGTAAAACATTACACTAATACCATCAATTGGGAATTACAAAACGGGTCCAAAAAGAGAGCGAGTAAGTGGCGCAATCCAATTAATTAAAAAGAAAGAGGAGCAAAGGGTTTGTGTTGTTCCCACCTTAATACGAATAAGTAATTTTGTTTTAGTTACCAACAAAAAAAGTAATTTTATTTCAAAATAACCTTTGTGTCTTGGGATTTGCATTACGCTGTCTCCAACGCAACAAAATGGTCGAACTCTACACAAAATGGCGGCTTGGAAAAAAAGATTTACCTCTTTTATATGATACTAATATACTAAAACTATATCCAGCAATGTCATGAAAATAAAATTACTTATATAAAGAAATAATATAAACAATAACTGTTAATCATACATCATGTGAAGACGAAAGATCAAGTGTTCAGTGGGAGACCATGTGGTAGGTAGGCCGGCCATGCACGCATACATTAAGCCTAGATTTCAAATTCGGAATGAAAATGGATTATGTTTTCATACTTTCATAACTGAAAAACACTGTCCCTCATTTGTAAAAAAAAAAAAGTTTGCACCTTTTCAAGTGCTTTAGATTTTGCTGCCGCCGGGCCCCCCAAAAAAAAAAGTTTTTGAATTTTATTTTCTAAATTATAAACACTCAGACTCCTCCATGTGAAATCAAACTTACAAATACAGTGGAGCACCTTTTTGTGCGAATAACGACTATTATAAGCCAGGTGTTAATGACTTGTATAATATTTCTGTTTTGCTTCCAAAAAATGCTGCTTGTATGCGCACATTATAAAACCGTGTAATATGACTTTTAAATTCATGAAAAAATGTATCGCGTCAACGGAAAATAAAAATTACTAAGTTACCATAGCCACTTGAAACTATTACGTTTAATTCGATTCATTACATACACACATGTATTCATTATGTAAATGTATTTTCAGAACGGGTGAATTTTGAAAGAATTAAAATTAAAGGGATACTTTTTAATCTTTCAAACAACATAAAAAATAACATCAAAAAATAATCTTCCAGATAATTACTTTTATCGCGCTCATTTTAAAAGGAAATCAATTATTTTAATGTTGAAATTGGGATTTGATAGTTTTAATTCATAATAATACATGCTTTGGTCTTTCAAACAGATTTTTGTCTCCGCTTTTATTGTTCACATGCTTCATTCTATTGACAAATGCAAGAATTCATACTTTTTGAAACTGAAAATGACTAAACAATTTTTTAAAAAATGGAATTAGACTGCTGCCAAAGATTTAAAGACAGAATTTATCATATATAATTAACAAAAGGAGTCTCATAAGAGTTCTCTGACAATTCTTTAGATGAGAACGAGCACATGATGTGAAAACAAATAGCATAAATAAAAGTAATAGAAAATATCCCCGAGGAAGATAAGTTAGATTTTATAAGGGAATAAATTACGCCAAGGAAGCATACCAACATTACACCATAATAGTAATGATTACACTAATACCATCAATATGCGGCTTTCTTACAGTGCTCAAGCTCTACCCATGCGCAATAGAAATTTTTTTCTCCTTCCTATGGGCAGTGTGTCTTCAGAAGGTGAAGGAAATGGATGTGTTCAGAGGAGGAAGCAAAAATAAATAGAATTTAATGGGTGGTACTTTAAAAAAAAGAACCCCAAAACTTAAGAGTAAACGTAGCTCGTTAAAAGACTTTTATTTTGGTTTAAATATGGCGATATTTATAAAATACAAAAATTCTGTACAAAAGAATGTTCTATACAATATGATTTAATTAAGGAATAGGCATTGCGATCTCAATTACAAAAGAAAATATTTCTCGGAATAAAATAAAGAAATACTTAAATGTACGTTAAATACAGCAAAACACTAACGAGAAATATTAATCGCTACATTGAGCGAATTGAGATTAAAAATAAAAAAAATTGAGACAGACCAATTCCTTATAAAGAATAAGGAAAAGAAATTTCAAAATTCCCATTTAATGTCTAAAGAAAGACTGCGAAATCATAATTAATTATTAATGGGGAATAAGAAGTGAAATGTGCAGCATGGCGTCCCTTATGCGCGTTATTGTTGAAATAGCATTAAAAGAAATTTCATTATTACCTTATGGGTAAACCCGCAAAACAATGCTGCTCGGTAAAGAATCATGGCTGCCGCGAGAAAGTGAGAAATTCAATAAGAAACTAAACATCAAACGGCAGGGTAGGAGTAATTTGCAGAGCACTGGAATGAAAATGATAAATGGAAGTTGAACGCCATGCTGCAGGCTAGTAAGGACGTGGAGGACCAGAAGGAGGGACGACTGGTCAAGCCAGAAGCTGGAAGTGGTCTGTCTGAAATAAAAAAAAAAAACAGTAACCACGGAAAGAACATCAACAATAGTGGGACACACATCCTCGTGATCACGAAAATTATTCGCGAGGGACAACTAGCTGCAGACAGTGATAATCACGTGGAGATTTTTAAATTAACATTTATTAAAACAATATATACTCAACAATCATTGTCTGCAAAACAGTAAAAAAAAACTTAAAGAATAGAAAAAATAGAATAATTAATTACAAA
>JAHWFO010096610.1:510563-525199 GCA_023313115.1 Rhysida immarginata | reverse complement strand
CACGTTCCCAGGCTTTAAATGAACAAATAATCACAATATTGATTCGTCGAAGAACTGTATTCAGAATTCTACAATGATGTAAAGAAAATTGCATATATACACAATTTCTTTCTGTCACAACTGTTTTCATGCGCGTTTTTGATTTTTTTCGATTTTACATTATTACAGACATATTTCTCTAAAAATGTCCTTCAATAACAAGAGTACATTTTCAGGAAAGTTGGGGTTCCTCCTGCTGTTTTCATTTTACTTAGTATGCAAAAAGTTAAATTTAGTTTCCTTTTCTGTTGCAATACGGCAGCATCCTTTCATCGGCCCTGCGTGGGCTTCTTTTACATTCTGTATATTAATTAATTTCATCTTAATTTCATGAAATTCCTAACATAAGTTGGAATTATTTGCGAAAAATCCCGATTTTCTCGAAAACGGCTAATCGTAAAGGACCAAAAATTTTCCAAATGTTACAATTTTTATAGGAAACAAATTTTAAGAAACTTGTATACTTTCGAGTTATGGAATTAAATATCCGCGACTTCCTGTTTATTCTTTGACGTATGATTTGAAGGTCCTTTTGGCTATAATGTCTTTCGAATCGTTCATTGTCTTGCTTGAAAAGTAAGCATTTCCATTAGTATACATAACTGTTAATTAGTACATAATTAAATTGAATAAATGAAAAAAATATATATTTAGGAAAAACCAAGAAATTCAAGAAAACAGAAAATACGAATTCATAAAGTATGCAAACGGGAAGTCCACATTTTCAAGACGGTAAGCACCCTAGCAAAGGCAATACCTTGAGATTTAGAAATTTTTGAAGGAAAAATAACAACAAAGCCAGATTTCATTCTCAATAGTTAACTACAATCATATTAAATGTTAACACACAAGTTTAAATGGAAAATTTTCAATCTTTAGCCATGTTCAACATGCTTAACACGACTGAAGTTTAATTAATATGACTATATGTAACATTAAGTATAATGCATCAATTCATTTCATATGGCACTCAGTTGTACTTAGCAGAATAAGGTCTTATGTTTTATACAACCTGGTTTTCGAAATAAATTATTGTTGAAAGATAAGAGAGGTTTTTTTTCTCTTTTTCGAAAGAAATTATTTTTAGACTGAAAGATGGATGAAAAAAAAAAAAAAGTTCTAAAAAGGCTCAACAATTCCGTTTGTCTTTGTAAAGTTCTTTCTTTCTTTCTGGCATGTCTATTTTTTTTCTAATTGAAAGAAAGTTTGTCTCTCTTAATTGCATTGCAGAGAAGAATCCCGAAATGGCGCTCTGCTTTGGGCCCGAAGGCTCCCCCTGTCCATTGGACTTCCCCGCATTGCGTGCCGTTCGCGAAATATTACACGCGCTATTAACGGCGGAGGTTTCCACGGAAAAATTAGACGTGATCACGTGATCTAATTAACGAGCCTCGGTGTGCCCGATGGATGGACGGGCAAAAGGAAGAGCATTACCTGTAAGCACGGGTTTAAGAGAAGAGGAAAAAGGCAGAGCAAACCCTAAAACTAAGTTGGGAGCAATCGCTCGGCATTGTACAACGATTAAGCTTATTTTTCAATTATATGTCGTTCGAGACACCCGTTTTGACGAAATTCAAAAAGACTGGAGTATTTAGAGTATTTCCATATATCGAAATTCACCTTACGGCTTTCTTATTTTAATTGATTCGATATGTGGATCCCGAAAACTGGATTCGCTCTGACGAATTTCAATGCAAAGAGCTCTTTTAACCTGTTTAAAGAATTTCTTTCGCACTAACAAGACTTCTTTCCGTTTTGATTTTTTATGAAGTGGCTTCCACTCTCTTGACCACGCGATGAACACCGATCGATTTCCGGTTTGCAATTAAGTATTTTTAGTTTATTATAATTGTACGAAATCAAATAATTTAACTCGGAAATTAATTCCTGCAACCATATAATAAACAATAATAACGATGATTAAATTCAAAGAAATTGAAAATTTTGAAGGACGTTGCGGATCAATTTTTCAAATCCCCCTCTCCTTCTCCTCCCTTTTAATCGGAGCCAAAAGTGAATCGAGTGAGTTTCCAAAACAAACAACGTATTCCGCCGAGGAAAAGGAAAAAGTTTTTCGATCATTATTAATTCATTAAATTCATGCCAAAGCACACTCTCTCCCTTCTTCTCTTCCTTTTGAATACGCTGTCGAAGCTTTTTGCCTATATTTTTTTAAAAATAAAAACAAAGTAGGAATAAATCTCGTGGCCACTAACAGTGTTAACCAGGCGACTGGAACACCAACAATCATTCTTAATTTGGGTTCAGTAAACATATGTACACATTCAGATATGGTAAAACGGCATTTTCAATTCACTGGAATTTTGTCAACTACATATAAATATCTACGTTAAAAAGTTTCTCCTACGAGGAGAGAGTAATATTCATCGCAGATATGTGATAAACGTATAAACTCCTGGGGAAACCAGAAATAAAGATACAAATGGGAAAAAAGCAGTTATGTGTACGAGGTTCAAAGAAAACATTTTTTGACTGAGTTTTGTTTACTTCACTCCTTGACGCAACGCATAAACAATCTGTGAGGACTACGGTGTCATGGAAATCCCATAGGATTATTTTTGCCACCTTTCGATCGATTGTTTTATGTCTACTTTCGACTTAATACGAGAAATTTTCCACCTTTGGTGTAGAAACTGTGCCCTGTGGGCTATTAAAAGGTTCATTTGCCTAATTACTTTCCATGTAACGGGCTGTTGGATAATTTAAGTGCGATGCATGTTTTGTCTTTCACCTTATTGAGCATTTCAAATATGTTTAAAGCATGTCCACCTACCCCATTTTATCGCGTATCAATGAGGACTAATCTAACGGGCGGCATATTTTCGTTAAAGATGATTCATTAGTTCCTTTTGTCATTTCTATAAATTTCGACTGATAAATAGACCGATCGTCATTTTTTTAAACCCCGTTGGCAACCTCTTAAATCGCGTCCATAATTAAATCTTAATGAGAAAACAAAAATAAAGCCACGGCAGCCTTGGTCAAAGCAGAATTACGACATCTTTTAATTACACGTGCTAATCCAGACCAATGAAAACGATAATTCCACTGTCAGTCAGTGCGTGAAATTTAAGTCAACGGTTTGTCATCGTGAACTCCGTTGACGATTTCCTCTAAATCTACGTCATGCTCGGGTTTAGAGTAAAGGGGTAGATTTTCCAGGATAATAAAGTGAATTTTTTTATATACTCGTGGATAGGAAAAGAAAACAGTAAATTCTTAATATGAAATCTTCTTATTCTTTTTTTTTTTTTTTTTTTTTTTTTTTTTTTTTTGCCCCGGAAAAAGTGTCCATGTTATGTTATCCATAAGATCTATATAACCACAGCAACTGAAGGAGATCGTTAGAATAACTTTTACCAAAACTATCTATGTTCATGGTAGATGCAAAAGAGAAAAAAATAATTAAATTGAGAAAACAGTAAAGATTCGATATTAAATAAAAAGAAAGTTTGTAACGCGGACGACGAAAATAAAAACAAAAATTAATTCTGATAAAATATTATTTTTAAAATGGTTATTTCCATATAAACAATGAGTGTATTTCAATCCGCTACAACTACATTGAATTAGAGTTACTGTACTACCCTTTCTCATGATAAAAAGTTTAATTACTGGACTAGATTAAGTGTATTTTCTAGAACATTTTGAAAAGTATTAAGCAATCTCAATTCTTTTTAAAGGAATATTCATATACAGTTTCTGATGATGCTTCTTATTAGTAATCTCAATTCCTTTTGTTTTGGAAAAATAAATTAAGTTTTTATTATTATTCCATAAGGAAATAGTTATCGCTTATGTCTGAATACATTTATAGATGAACCTTAAAATTGCTATCGTTTATTTAAAAGAAACACAATTTCAATTATATTTACTAGTTATTAAATCTAGTAATGAACCGAAAATCTAATTATAACAGAATTATAACTGAAAGCATAAACGCATACACATGCATGGTTCCAAACATACAGTCGTATTTTGCTATTGAATTCAATTTTCTAAAGTTCATATAACAGACGTTTTAGTGAATTTGGCATCATAATTAGGTTTAAAAGGGAAAGCTCAACGACCAAGGAGTACCTTTAAACAAATTTCCCCTCGTGTTAAATGTTGCTAGAAGTTGGAATTAATTAAGGACGGAACAAAAAAGAAAAAAGAGCCACTCGTTAATTATTCCTCGTTTTTCGTCAGTATTTTCTGTCTGTGGCCAGAGTTATTGGTGTCGTGACTGGACAGCTGTCACCGTTTCTCACCGCACACTTTTATGATCGTGGGGGAGGAGAAAAGCACGAGGTGACCCTCTTGCGGATTAAGCGAACCAGGTAGAGGAATTCGGGTGGAAATTAACCAGCTTCATTATGATTATAGTCAGGGGAGAAAAGTGCACAGAAACTCTTCACCAAGTTTCTTTTGCGTAGACACTTTACTAAATTTGTCTGAAATTAGTAAAAAATTAAATGGTTGTGTTTTATGATCATTAATATGTATTATTGCTGAATTAGGATTGTTGTGATAAACTATCGTCTGCAAACTTATAGCTTAGAGTTCAGTAGCCATAAAGAAGATTGGTTGGTTGGTTGGTTTATTAGAATTTTTGGCGTCGACTACTAAAGTCATTTTGCGCCTTTTTATACAAGTTATATCTGTACGCAGCCCGGGACAAACACAAACATCCATGCCACGGCGGGATTCGAACCCACGACTAGGTGGACTCGAGAACTAGAAAGCCTACGACCTAGCCCTCTCGGCCACCTGAATTCTGAGTCTGAGATAGAAAACGAAACTTTCTTATACAAGGGTGTTTACTAAACACACGGCAAAACTTCAAGGGGTGATTCTTTGGTTTATTTTAAGAATCTTTTGTCCTATGATGATTTTCGGAATGCCACTTTATCTCGAAAATACAAGGCGATAAAGGTTTTTCAACAAAAAACAATACTGATATCTTTTAACAACATTCTGATTACTAAAAACATTATCGGTGTATGGGGCCATCTGAACTCGTTAGTTTACACCATTGGTTCCCAAACATTTTCGACTCGCGAACCCCTTTCACAAAGATCTGAGTTGCGGGAACCACTGCCTTATCAATGTATAAACATATCCCCGTTTGGGATACGTTGGTTTACACTATTCCAGTGGAAAATGTGGAAGATTTGAGAAATCGGATAGTTTTAACGCAATAGATGGGTGTAATGCAATAGGAAACAAGCCTGGTGATTTTGAGTTCGGCAGTCAATGAGGAGAAGATTGGATTCATGCATCCTAGCTGGTGGTAGTCATTTTCAGCAGTTATCGTAGATTAAAAAGCTTCACATGTAATATTCTGTAATAAATGATTGTTTTTACCGAAAAACCTTTATCGCCCAGTATTTTCGAAACAAAGCGGCATTCCGAAAATCGTCAAAGGACAAAATATTCTTAAAATAACCCAAATAATCACCCCTTGAATTTTTGCCGTATATTTAGTAATCGGCATTCGTTTAACTTCATTAGTTCGTTCTGGGAAAAGTTACGTTAAACGATTCAAGATGAATTTCACCTATAAATTGAACAAAAAAGTTCTATTAAGTAGCGGAAGTAAAGGGCTTACTATTGGATTTGCCATGTTCGTCTGTTTGTCTGTCCTTTTCATATTTTCGACACCCTTATGGTATTCAGATCGTTCTAGGCAAGTCTTATCTCACTATTCTGTTTGGGTTGGATCAGTCCACTGGATTCGGAGTTATGGGGGCCTATCCGGCCCATGTAATCTATGGATATGTAAAGGAGTGAAATTTGATATGTTCATTCCTTTAGGCAAAACCTATATCACTATGAAGCTTGGGCTGTAGTTAAAGGAGCCAATTTCCTTGAACTCAGGCTTCCGATGATTTCCTATATCATCTTTGAAAAGGTTAATTTCGTGTTTATTTTGGGTCTTATCCATGCTAAGCATCAGAAAAGCCGTAAAACCGACCATGGCATTAACGGGCTTCCACTTTGTAAGGCAGTGAAGTGTACTCTATTGCTTTTTATAATGTTTAATGTTCGATAAAGATAGCTGTCTCCCGAATGGCTGGATTTAACAAAGGACTAAAAGTAGTAGGTGGCCAAGTGGAACCAATTTCTGACGTTGAAGAGAGACTTAGTGAAATAGAATTCAGAAGAAGACAGAAGTAATAAACAATATCGTTCTTCATCAAAAATACTGGTTACAACTAAACCTGTATAAAGTTCTTGCAAAGTTCCTTCTCGTGCAATATTGATAATAGTTAATAACCTAAATACAATATTAAAAGTGGAGTTCATGAAACATGCATACTATTCCGTGAATTGAAATAACTATCTCCAAACGAGGATTCATATACAATATGGAACGAGTGGTTCTCATAAGTTGACTGATAAAACTGAAAACATGCGTTTATACGGAATTACAATACAGGGTGTTCCAAAAGTCAGTTCACCCAAAGATACATACAGAGTGATTACAAAAGAACCAAAACACTTACAACCTTGATTGATCAATCACTTCAAAGACTACATTCTAAAGTTTCATTGTGAATAACTTAAGTTCATAAATCTTCAATGTGACCGCCACGAAAGCCTGGATATAGCTACTTGGTAATCAAACTCATCCCACACTCTTTTTATTGTAGCATGCCCGATGTTACAGATTGGATGGATGCAGTTATTCTGGTTTTGAGTTCGTCAATGTCGGCTGGCAGTGGCGGAAAACACGATTGATCTTTTATGTACCCCCACAAAAATATCGCAAGGGCTTAAACAAGGGCTTCTTGCAGTTATAACTGATACAGTTTTAGCAAACTCAATAACACAGAGCTCTGCTGTTGGCATCTTTACGCAAACTTAGAACAAAACAACAAAGTTTCATTTTCGTGACGAAGGCGCTCCTAGCGACATCTCTTAGCAGTGGCGGATCTAGAACTTGGTCAAGGGGGGAGCCATGGGGGGGGGGGGGCGGTGGCTAATCAGCTGGTTTGGCTAATATGTTATAAGTTATTTCAAATAACCCCCTCCCCTCCCCAGGGAAGTGATGGTCCTGGGGTCTTTCCTATACTGATTTTGTAAATGTAAATTTGTAAAATTATTGCAGTATTAAAAATCTTTACAATTTATCTAACTGGTATAAGTTTAGGACCAATGGAGGGGGCTATAGCCCCTGTAGCCACCCCTTAAATCCACCACTGTCTTAGTATCCAAATAAAATTTTACAACGATTCGTAGAATGATGCTCTAAGTTATTTGGTTGCAGAGATATAGCTTTACAAAGTTGGGAGCTTCTTTTTTAATCACCCTGTATATATAAAACGAAAACCATTAAATATACTGACGTCAAATTTGCAGTGGATATTCTTTACTCAATGCGACATTGATTGAGCCATTCTCCTGCTTGCACAAACGAACGCGATGGCCCATATTCTTAGAAACGCGTTGCAGCATGTCCTCCGGAATGGCGCAGATTTCTTTTGTTCCATTGAGATTCACGTTGTGTGCGTTGTAGCTCTGTCCTGCTGATAATAACCTTGTCTGTCTGCATTCAGTTAACTGCTCTACAAATTGTTCGAATGTGTTGCAATAACATTCCTCATTAACATTGATGCAACGCGTTTCCAAGAATATGTGCCGTCGCAAGCAGGAAAACGGGGGCCACTTTGAACATTTACTGTAGGCTCAATCAGTGTCGCATTGATTAAATAATATCCACTGCAAATTTGAAAACGGTATGTTTAATAGTTTTCATTTTATCTTTGGGTGAACTGACTTTTGGATCGCCTTGTATAAAAAAAAAGAAGTATAGCCTATCCAATTTAAAATGATTTCATTTCGATTTTGCGATCCTTAGTGATTTATACGCTATTTTACATCAGTCGTGATTTCCTGATCTGACGATAAAATTTGAATTTAGATTTTAATTTATTTTTGTCATTTGCTATTAGTGTGGGAGAGTTGCTACGAAGATCAAGCATCGATATTAAAATTATAGTCCCGTCACTAAGATAAATTGCATTCGAAGTTTTGTCCAGTAAATCAAAAGCAGTTTCAATTTCAGTTGAACATTTTTGGCACAAAGTCATTTTCTGTAATTGAGCAATTAAAACTAACGGTACAAGCCAAAATAGAGCCCAATTTATCACAATTACGAAAGAGAGCTGCGGTTTTTTTTTTGTTTTGTTTTGTTTTTTAATAGTACGTACTCTATCGGTTTAGTAATTTGGTACTCTCGCATTGTCAGCTCTTAGGTAATATAAAAAGAAAGCTTATTGGTAATATACATGGTGATACCACAGAATAACACTGTGGTGATACTGTGCAGTAGTGCATGGAAACGTGTACAGAGAGCGATAGTAGCAAAATGGTGCTGACAACGGAATAGCGTGTGTTCCTAGTGGAGAATGTGTTCCGGGACGCTGGCAAATACATAGAGGAGGCTCGGCAGCTGTTTCAAGAGACGTTCTCCGACCAGCCATTGCACAGTAACTTTTGATTTACCCTGTACTTATGCTTATACAAAAAAGTCTTAGTGAATTAAAGCAGTCTTTTTATGTCCTTTATGTAATTTGAAATTTATATAAGTATATACGTTTTATATGTATACTATATATACGTTTTCCCTTCAAAATTAACTAGATATTGTGTATGGAAAAAATTTGGAGGAGACCTCAAAATGCTACCGATTATTTGTGAAACCATTAAATTGCGCCTTACTGAGAAAGTTTCTCTAAATTCTGCAAGTATTCCATATTATTATTATTAACTAGCAGAGGCACCTGGCGTTGCCTTTATAACTTTAGTATATTTTAGAATCATTCATAAAATTTTAGAATGATTTAAGTAACTTTGCCTATTTCCTGAAACTAAAAGGTGAAGCCTGAAACAATATTAATATTAATTTTATCTGTTTATTTTCCTTTTAAATAAGTAAATTTAAATACTTAATTTTTCTTTCTTTCGCACCTTCACTGCTATAGTCTTTTACTACGCAAATTTACGTTAGCAATTACTATGGCAAACTCCTAAACGAATTTACCCTTTTACACAATTACAAAAATTTCATTACTACGTTTTCGTAAGAACAAATTTTCGTAAAAACTTTTCTTTAAAAAAAAAAATCACTTTACATCGATGAGCATTTGTCTTCGAGCTAGTAATGTCATTAAATGCATTTGAAAATCTGTGGTCTCATTTACATAAGCATAGAAGAGTGTCATTGAGGCTTACAAGGACTTTCTACAACAGCTGTGCATAAAAGAAACGAGGTGTATCTCTCTGAGATACCTCTATCAACTCTTGATCGTTTTATCACGCCATTACAGGCATTAAACGCCGACTCTTTCCTCCCTGTGCGCAAGCTGTATTGTGAAAGCGAAACACGTTATCATCTTTAAAAAGAGACCAACCACTGACACGGTTGTGAAAGTTAACGTGTCAGCAGAAGAAGCTTTAAAGAAAACCAAACGCCCCCCCCCCTCCCCCCACATACACACACAAAAAAAGGTTCAAGAAATTGTTTTTTCTGTTGGAAAGTGCGTAAATAACAAACATCCACACAAGCATTTACGTGTGTTGCTATGTTTTCTTTTTTAAAAAAAGGTGGGGGAGGGGGGAAGTTTACAAATAAGACAGGTGATAGAAGACAAGAACGACTGTGGAGTCAATGTTTACAGGGGTGTAAAGCAATATGTAAAAATAATTCCAGAGAAATAAAAGAAATTGACTTGGGTGACATATCAGGAGAAAAATTAAGCGAAAGGAGCTTTTAATGGAAAAGACGCGCTCTGGTTACGGAAACGCCAAACACCCGGATATTAACAAAGACCGGAAGCAGCACCGGAAGTTTAATGACGCAAAGAGCTTCCCTCCCCAATTCCTCCTCCTTCTTACCCCTTAACGACCGGACCTCAAAGTCCGCTGCCTTCTGGCTAATGAAGCGTGAAAAGAGACGGTCGTTCGGAGACCTCTGGCGGTGAGAACGAGAAACCCGGTTCGGTTTCCTCTTGCCGCACTGTGCAAATGTTTCTGGCGTCCGAGGTGGGTGACGTCATCCTCATTGGCGACGCGAGCGTTTTCCCATTAACTTTAAAGTCGAACATTAAGAGAAAAGTTTTTATCTTCCACGGAGGAGAAAGAAAAGTTGGATCGTTCGTTCGCCACGAACGGATGACAGCCGAAACGGCGCCACCGAGACCCCAACCGACAACACTACTAATTGCCACTGGACAAACTGACCGTGGCAACGCCGCATATTTTTTTCCTAATCGCTGGCACCAAATAGCCCTCTAACGTTAGATTGGGCCCTGAAATTAACACTTGACGTTAAAACTAACCTACTTCGTGATGAATAACCTTTTAAAAGTAATCATAGACTCAAATTAAGTGCAAATTCAACAGCATGTTCGTTTCCCTTTAGATGGAACCATGGGGATCAACCGTGGTTCGTTCGATTCGATGAGAGCTTTTCACTTTTTTAAATTAAAGATGAAGCATTTTTTAAATTAAAGATGATGTCATCAATGAGTTTGCTTCTTTGAGTGGGAGAAAATCCAAGGCAAATCCATTGACATCCATAACAACAATTTTTAGTGCAAAAACTTCCAGAAAGCTTTAATACTCCAAAAATCTTAAATTAGTTTGACTAATACAGACAAGTTAGAGCAGAACTTATTTTTTTTCAATCAATTAATTCAACATTATTTAAATTTAATTATCCTTTTATAAGGAAACATTGTCCTTCACAGTGTATAGGGCTGTAGCCAGGACGTTATCTTGGGGGGGAGGGGGGGCGATTTTCAAAAATTCCACTGAGTCGGACCTTTTTCCATAATGGGTTGGTCGTCGATCCCCCTCCCCCCCTGGCTACGGGGCTGGTGTACCATGCTACCATGTACAACCAGGTAGCAAACACTCCCAGAACCGCCAAGCACACACCCATCCGACCTAAAAAGCGTAAATCGCGATTCGTCACTTCCACCTGAAGGAAGAGATAGTTTAAAAAAAATATATAAAAATGGTAAACTTGTTTGTAATAACTTTTATGCCCTTTTCCTTAAAAAATGTTCGTTAATGTTCATCTGTATTCCTAAATTTATTAAACATTTACGGACTTCTGGGTTTCTAATGTAATTATAATTGTAATAGCGAAAGTTGATAGAGAATTAGTAATATAGTAAAGATTTCAAAAAGTAGTTTAAATAAAATATTAACATTAGAAGTTAAAGTTAGAATTTTTCTTCCATTGCGCCACTCTGCAGGGCCGCCGCCGGGGGGGACAAACGGGACTCTAGTCCGGGGCCCCAAAGGAAGGGGGGCCTCGTCAGCCACGCTTGGGAAAAGGCATCAGACACGAGGCAGAGCCCAGAGGGGCCCACACGTACCCAGTTGTCAGGGGCCCAAACATTTCTGGCGGCTGGCCTGCACTCTGCTACATGATAAATATATAAGAGTTGGTATAATCGCGTCTTTTCATAACTTTTTCCACTTTTATCTCGTTATTTCAGTAAATATGCAAGTCTAGTTTAATATGGACATCTTAATGGGACATCTCCTCAAATGATCTCCCGGAATTGAAATATTTATTTGCATATTTTCTCAAATCCTCGAAAAACGATCTGAACATCCCTATATTTCCATGTTCTTGTAATAGGGGATTTACCCAATATTTCTTTCTTTTTTTTTCACCCTGCTACTTTTTAATGGCGGACGTATTACACGATATTATAACACTGGACAACAGTAGAAATGCTTCGGACATGTAAGTGTCGAATCCTGAATGAATTTACATCCTGAATACGATTATTGCCATGAAATTCGTTTATTGGCTCTTGTTTTGGAGTTCTAGCCACTCTGTCCTTTATAAAGGTGTTTGTTTCTTCAGGACAATTTCGGAACAAAAGATGTTTAATTTTATTTTTATTTTATTTTATTTATTTATTTATTTTGAGAATGATATAGAGCAGTATGGCCGAAGCCGACAAATTAATTGATTGAATCGTTTGAATTTATCAATTTCTTCTATTTGAAATTGAGAAAGACATGTTCATCGTCCATTAAGTTTAAGATACTGTATAAGCAACCTTTTAATAAGTTTTTAATAAATTGTTTGTTCTGGCTATATTGACAGGGTTGCCTGCATACTGAATCGTATGCGAATGTACAGCACGCCACCCGTCCAGCAGGCTCATAGCAATCCTAATGACGTTTGAATCGATCAATGTTTCTCAGACTGAACGTCTTTTCACCCTTAGTTCTTTTGTAGAAAATTTTGAATTTTATAGCTTTCATAGTTTTTTTAAAAAAAATGGAGCACAAATGGAGCAATTTAACTAGCTGGTTTAAATGTGGTTTTTACCTCCACAATTTTCTTCGCATTGTTTGAGAATTCAGAGTAAATTTTGTGACTTCTACAGAGATTGCGTGTTCTTCAAACCAGAAACCACCAAAAGATGTCTTCATCTGTTTCGTTAACCCTAAGTGGCTGGACCCTTTACTTAAGCCCTCCTCATTTTTGAAAAGCTCCAGCGGCGTGCATGTTTCATTTCGCCGATAGACAACTGCTCATCATTAGAAAAACAAGAAACAGAGATAAAATTTTGCCTTGAAAACTCTTCAAGTGTCCTTGGCGCTTCTCTTTGCCAGCAGATTTGCTGATGGTGCCGATAATATAGAAGACGGGGCGGGGTGGAGACAATTGACGGAAAAAGAGCAAAAGACAGAAGGGGCTTTGCTAAGGAGCGAGGAAAGGATTTATAAAATTAAACAGACAGCACAGAGAGTTGTCGGGACGTGACAAGTATCGCGTGATGGCACTTCACTTTCTCAAAACTAAATGTATTCATAAAAAGGGTGTGTCTCGATATTTTGCAGATGTTCAAAAGAAAAAAAAAACAAATTTCTATTCCTATTAAGTTTTATTTTTTTTAGATTGAAATATTACACTTTTGTTTTTTACATTTTTTCTGTGATGATGTATTTATAAGGATCGTTTTTTGCATCTACGGAATTCCATGAAAGGACACTTTAGGCATGGTTCTAGTATAGTCATATAAATAAATTATAGAGACGAAATTGACCTCTTAAATAATACACTAGGGGCCAATTAATTTTGACCACCTCCTCAGTACTTCGTTAGGCCACCTATTAATAGTGCGTCGATTGTTTTGGGCATGAACTCCACGAGATGTTATTGCATAGGTGGTTTGTAAAATCTGAGACCATTTTTGATAAATAGCTCTTTCCAGTTGTGTGAGATTTGATGGTTGTGGTTCCAGCTGTCTGATGGATATTTCAGTTTCTCCATGAGATTGAGATCTGAAGATTGTGGTGTGGGAACCTAAGCAAAGTAAACTTTCCTGTACAATATGACCACTATGGCAGGACGCGTTATCTGGTTGAAAGTAGCCATTTCTATTGGGATAAACCATCAACATGACAGAATGAACTTGGTCAGCAATGATATTTAGATACGTTGTGCGTTTAGAGATCATTTGCAAAGATCTTTGACTAAGATGTGCTGTTAATTTGCTGCACTATTGCCCTTCCGTTGTCTTTTACAATTCTGAACACTCTCCGTTCCGCCCGAGCATTCACTAGTCGATGATGACCACAAGTTGCACGTCGAGATCCAGTTTTTTTTTTTTACTGACAATTCAGTCTTTAAACGCTTTGACAACAGCTGCTCTTGAACATTTCACGGATGCGGCTGATACTCGCTCATCCGACTTTCTTTCATTGGTTCCGAGCTGTTACAATCACCCTACGTTCAAAGTCGGTCAAATCGCAGTTCAATTTTTACCCATATCTTCACAAACAAATCACTGCTACTACTGTCGTAAGCAGAAAGCTTTCCTTTTTCGTATCAGTCTCGCCCTCTAGCGACAACAGTGTGACGCCATAGCTAATTTGCTTAAAACTGTCAGGTGGTCACATTAAATTGGCCACTCAGTGTATCAGCCATTTTATTATTAAGAAAATAACCAATGAAAGAAAGAGAACAGGTGGCGCGACCTAGTCTTGCAACCTGGTTCGCTTCCTGTTCTTGTTTTGCCTTTTCATGTTGTTCTGAACCATTCAGATTATTCCTTGGTATTGGAACGGGTGTATATACTTTATCTGATGATGTCCCACCATTGGTTTGCCTCTTCTTGGTTCGCCTTCCCTTTATAATCTGCAGATGGCCGAAATGTTAAAATTCCTTGTAATTAATTGTCCAATTTCAAATCTATCTATTTCAAATACACTTTACATAAACAGTCTGTAATATTATTTGATGTGGAGCTCTATGTACCTTAACAGGAGATCGAGTGTAATCAGTCTACAACAGATGCGAAGAATGGCGCAAATGATAATGAGGAAAACAGAGAAATGAGGTTAGAACGAGCGAAGCAAAGCGAAATTTGTTTAAACTTTAAAGTATGAAACAGGGAAATGGAAGAGCTCAAGCCTTAAAAACACATCAAAAACAGGAAGTCCATTAACAGCATGTAACATTTGCACCCTAAGATACACATCGTCATTCAATATTTATGATATATTGTACTGGAGTTCCTTTCTCCACACAAAAGTATTCTTTAATTCGC
>JAHWFO010096610.1:482126-492756 GCA_023313115.1 Rhysida immarginata | reverse complement strand
GTGTGTGTGTGTGTGTGTGTGTGTGTGTGTGTGTGTGTGTGTGTGTGGTTGTGTTTGTTAAAGATGTTAGGGTTGAATTTGTGGTTGCAACTCTAATTAAACTCTCCCTCTCCAAAGGGAGGTAGAAGGTTTTAATATTTGCGCGATTATTCGCCGGCGGAAAAAAAACCACCAAAATTATTGCATATTAAGGGAGAAAACGACGTAGGAAAATCGCCAAACAAATTAATTAACGAAAACAAAGGCAACAGCGTGACAGTCGATGCTCCTTTCTTAAATAGGTAACCGGTTATTATATTTCTTGCAATTATCTTTAGGATTAGCATTCCTTAATGACCAAGGCACTTCAAATTTATTTAGATAACGTTTGGCTGTTTTTTTTAAGGCAGAGATTCTTGGTCTTTGGATCATGAACTACAGCAGGGCTGTCTTGATTTTCTTTAATAAATTAACCTTTCATATTAATTCCTTGCCATATCCAATTTGTTGGCATTTCCCAATTCACAGACGAACACAAAAAAAGTCGCGAGGCTGACTCGCAAACTGCTACTGCTATTCGTAGATAAAATCGCAAAGGAAAGAATTTTCAGCAACTGTCAATACTTCGTTATGAAAAATCTTCAAAATTAAAGTCTAACAATATAAAAGAAATCAATTAGTTTCGAGTTTTTGTATGACACAACATTTTTCCACATTCTATGTCAATGGCAATTTAAGAATCCATTCTAAGACGTAATCGAAAAAGAGCCCTAAACTGGGCCAAAAGTTCCCGCCAACGAACCATTTAGCTTCTCATCTCCCCGCATAAAAGGAGCAATGGCAATGATGGCGTGTAATGAACGAGTTAATCTGGTTTCTTGAGTCCCTTTCGTGGGTGTGGTCAATTATCAGTTGTCGTCGAACTTTGATCTTTGGATTCACGAAACATCTTCTACACGAATCTTTGAGGATCAAATAGCTCCATTGGATCGACTCCAGTTAGAGTCTAAAAGCCCGGCTTTGTACCATCAAAGTGCAGTCGGTGCCGCAATGATTCCGCGGAGAAAAGGCTGAATGGAATGAAAGGAAAATAAACAGGAAGAAGAGAGTCGCATGCTAACGGTGAGCTAACGCTTTTGCCACCTTTTACGATTCTCCCAGCTGCTGCTGCACTCCGAAAAGCCTTCACGGATTTCTCTATCGATTTTATGGACAGTGTATCGGTCTCGTAGCGATCGATTCGTGTTTATTGCCTGTTGTTTGCATCATCTAATGTGTTCTGATGAAACTTAATCATTGTATTGATTCGCTTTCTATATCGATCAGTCAGTGATCCACACAAGGTTCGTCCCTTTTCGTCATTCGTTGGCAATTGTAATTTTCTTAATGCTTGCAATATTTTCCGAAAATCGACAGCAGTTTCATCACCATCAAAATATATGAAACACAAGACCATGTTTCCTAAAATGTGCCTTTTAACTTTCTATGGATCCATGCCATTTTTGGGCAACAAAAACTAAATCCATAAAAATATGTCCTCAATAAAATAAGAAAAAATAATTCGAGAAAATCCCCCTTATATAGATCATTTTAGAAGTTAAAAACGTTCTTGTCTTATTTGATCAGGAATTTCTAGGGGTCTCTTCGTTATTCCTTTTTCTATCTTCGCACGTTGTTATTTCCGATGTCATTCACTCCTTGCTCAAGGATGAGCACATGGTTATTGCAATGCGCACACAAGCTTCATTTTCACAATTCTATTTTGTTCTGGACAAAATAATTATTGTTTCCGTTTTAAATTCTCCTAGGCACGGTTTATTCTAATATATCATTTACTATTTTAAACAATTAGTTGGCTAACTTTAACCAAGTTTCATATGTACTCCTCAAGATAACGTCATGGCAACCAACATTAGCACTGTATTTAACTAGTTTAACGTCATTTTCTTAACAGTCCCGTGGATTCTTCAATTCATCATGATTTCAAAGTATTAAAAGTAAGCCATGAACATGAGTATTTACTGAAATTAGATTTTTCCATGTTAAAACTAAAGAATGGTACATGAAACTTAATAGTTATACAGCAATTGACCAAAAAAAGATTGCCAAGGAATGAAATACGATTTGGCGTTTACAAAAAGCAAACCTAACAAACTCAACAACAACGTAAAAACATTACATATAGCTCTTTTATTAAGACGCTTTTTCTCTTTTTATAATTTTATTTGCACTCTATGGTTAGTGTTGTTGCTAATCCAGTTCACGTCCCCAAGATAATTGGCTTTTCCAAAGAAGACATCTGCTGGTCGTTTGTGGTGCATCTGTAGGACTTTCATGACCCTCTCTAATTAAATCCAGTGAAACCTACGGCCTACAAAAGGGGCCTAAAATGGCACCCCCACAAGCTCCATCTTATTGCTATTTATCAAACAACAGTGTTGTAAATATAAAAGCAAAACTCATCCCGTCCTATTCCTGTTCCCGCCAAAATCTTCTTATGCTAAACCGCAACACGTTCTAAGAAAATTTAATGTAAAAAATAAAATCCTTCAAAGCAGGTCGAGAATCAAAATCAACAATACATTTACTTGCAAAATACACAGCGAAAAATATGGCAACGCTTGTTTGGAAACAAGAAGAAGAAGAAAAAAAAAAAAAAAAAAAAAAAAAAAAAAAAAAGAGATAAAAACATCAACGAAAAGCTGCCCATGAATCAGTGGCGCACTCACTGTTTACATGGCCTCGTTGCGCGTGGTCTCGGTTGCTAAGCGACGCTTAACGCTTTGTAATCATGGCGGCCTGGCTTTCTCCGAGGACTTAAGGAGAAACGAAACAAAAAGGGAGGGGGAGAAGGAGGAGGTTGAACCCTTTAGAGACAGATGGGGCGTGGGCGACAAAGCAAGACTTTAAAATAACGCTCCTTTCTTGCGCCGAGATTCTTCAAGAGGAATTAAATAAACAGGATAAAAAGCCGACGACATCATGGAACAAGAGAAAAAAGTGGGGACATTAGGGAAAAAGATTAGTGAACAGAATGAAAGAAAACAGCATTTTAACCACTTTAGTAGTTTTTCTTGGAGGGAATACGAAAACAGAAAACAGTTAGCAAACTATTAAAACAAACCTTGATGGGTCGTAATCGCGGTTATATGAACATAAAAACTATTGCCAAACTTCTACTCAACCACTGAAGGAGAAAGTTTGCTCAATATTCGTGGAAGTGTTTCTCCTTTTGTTTTGAATTAATTTCTGGTTTATAGTGAGCACCATAAACTCAATAACAAGAACCACTTCACAAATCAGTGACTCCGTGTGACTGAATCCACGCGACTCAAATCAAGATAAATAAACCCGATAATATTAAGAAGCTTGACTCAGTAAGTGTTTCCAATGTATTATTATTATTAGAAAAACAGTCCTCTCCCGATATTTCAAGACTATAAGTCCTATAGGGTTTAAGTGCCAACAATTCGTAAATAGAGATTTTTTCGAATAAAAGGTCTATATGTCATGGTAATGAATAGCTAAAGGTGCCTATCTGTAAGATACTATCATTGTATTATGGCACATAACTTCAATATTTTCTAATAAAACCAAAAAAGAAGTTGTATTTTCTTGAACATTCGAAGTGAAAAAATTTGGCGCTTACGTTAGACCCAATAGGACTTGCAGTAACTTTTCGTCCTCGTCTTTTAAAGGTATAAAAAACTGACTTCAGCGTCTGTTTAGAAGAATTTTCCAAAGCGTGGCCAACGTCGGTATTCTAGGAAAAGTGATAGATGACATCCATTGTGTACGATACTTATTGCCACTAATGTTTTAGAACGTATTAAGAAGAAGAGTGAAGCAGAAATTAGGAAATAGAACAAAATGTTTCCCCGATCTATTTTTTCGGCAACGTAACAATTTGGGAAAGAACATAAACATTCGTTTAAGCATATGTCCATATAATTGTATTAACATTCTCCTCTCAAGTCTTTTTAATTTTGGATTCGACGAACATGTTACAATAACTTAAATAATTAAGCAATTTCAAGTAATTACACAACAATAATAATTACATTTAAAGCTAGGAATATTTCTTATTTCTTTTCTTAAAATCTCAATTTTCCAAAAAATTATGCATCCTATGTAAAATTAGCGATTTTTTTTGAATTCGATGTATTGAAACTTACTATAACCACCAAAAATTTTAATTCTCTTTTGTTTCTTATAAATTCGTAATTATATTCCCTTTTCTGTTAGTCTTATCGTATGGTCAGGTCGATATATACGGCAGACAAATCTTTTATGTACAGCTTTTTCTTCAACAATACACTATATATAGGACTTAACAACCTGAAATGGGGGGGTGGGGGAGTCATAATCTTTATTTTATTAACAGCTAAATCCGCCATCGATACGTGGCTAATAATAAACAGAACCAGGTACACGAACCACTTCCCAATATTCAGAATAATTCATGCAGGCCCGTAGTCAGGGGGGGCGCCTGCATCGAGGGGGGTCGACGACCAACCCATTATGGAAAAAGGTCCGCCTCCCAAAAATGGAAAAAAAGGTCTGACTCCCTTTTGGAGTGGAATTTTTGAAAAAAGGTCCGGAATTTTTGAAAATCGACCCCCACAAGAGAACGTCCTGGCTACGGCCCTGTCATGCTTATCATGTTTCCAAGATAAAGTCAGCATTCACAAAAGACTAATCCATAAGGGCAGTGTTTGCTGCTGTAAAGTCCGAGATTATCTATTTCTAGAATGGTTGTGTGAAATTATTAGTCTACCTAATCCTACTGGATTTTTCTCTTATGTGGTTATTTCGCAGCGCCCATTAAGTGCGAATTGGTTAGTGTACAGCCACATCGAAATAAGAATCCCAACACCTGTGTTTGTCCAACACTCGAGTAGGGCCGTTATTTTGGTTCGGGTGTTTATTGGCAAATGCGGCCGACTAATCACAAGATTTCTGGCCAAAATGCCAGCAGAAATAGGGCTTCCAGGAGTAAACATTAGCCATGTAATTTACTTAAGGAACAACAATTGATAAATATTTTGCGTGTTCTAAGCTTCCAGCGGATGAGGCATCAAATTTCTTGGAAGATGCTGGTTTATTGATCTACGTTAGAAATAAATTCGTTGAATTTCAAAAGTCAACGTGTATGGAACGCACGAGGTTTGTGCTTAAATCATCTTTTATGAAACGCCTTAATTAAATAAAACACCAATCCCCGTTAAGTTAATCTGTATTTCCAATCAATTTTTCGGGCAGCGCATTTATGAGGAGAAAGAATCGCAGTGTAACCATGTGCGAAGCATAAAAGTAACGAATTTTTTTAAGTATCCCTCAACTCTTTTTTTTTTTTTTTTTTTCCCTTCTAATTATCTAGGGGTAGTTCCGTGCCACGGACTGCTGTAATGGCGGGTGCCAGTTTCCGCCACTCGCAACGCGCCTATCTCATTTGACGGATGCAAGTTGCGACCTTTGACCTTTCTCCAGCCGGCAATAAACCGCTTCGTGCTCAGTCCTCTTCCTCAAACCTCCCGCGCACCTTCCTCCAACCCTTCGCCCGAATGAAACCATCCGCACCCGCTCAATGAAAACGCTCCGAGACTTCATTCGGAGTCGTGTTCTTTCCCATCATTCATCAAACCCGGCGTTCTTTTGTTCCTTTTTTTCTCATGCAGACAAAGAATTAGGTTGAAATAAATAAATAAATAAATTTGAAAGACCAGGAACAAAAATTTAGGAATAAAAGAAATTTCGGAAGTGTAGGAAACAAATTTACGCACGAAAATTCCTTCAAGGGAATAGATGAAATAAGAGAATGGATACATTATTATCTGCTATCCTCTTTTCAATAAATTTGGTTTGCATCGTTGTCTAGTAAATGTTTGTCGCATTACAACGGAATGTTCAAACGAGTGGCATAATTTCACGAGAAATGAAACGTCGTTTTACTACCTATTCAAATAAAAACGTATTGAGTTTCAACCAGTTTAAGTTCACTCGAGTCTAATTCAGATGAACTGCTAATAAGGTACGACCGTTAACTTTTCCTTCATCAAATTATATCTAATAATTCAGGAATAACGAAAGTGCATGCCTCCAACTTTTGAGGCAATTTTTTGAGAAGATATCAAAGTTTCACGCGATCCAATTTTCATTCAGCTCTTGAAAAATATCACGAGCTTAAATTAGATTCTTCTCATTTTAGAATGTAACCCAAAACGTATTAAGTAGAAGAAGCATGTAGTCAAGAGAGAGATTTCTGTACAAAATGAAAAAACGTTATAAAGGTGACATTACAGAAACAGTATCGGGCAAATGCTGCATCTTAAACTATTTCTGGCTTAATTACATTTTATGACTTAAGATTGTCTGATTATGTGCAATTCTGGCTTTTTATTTTCTCTACGATCACCAAGGCACTAAAATTACCATAAGAGAAAAAAAACGAAAAAAACTATACCATACATTGATAGAATTTCACCGCCAATTTACATCATCTCGTAGCCTTCTCCTTAAATGAGCTTGTTCTAAATTGCTACAAAAACCATCTCATTATCTTTGATTGAAACGATGCAGTGTATCAAATGCGATAAACACCTTTTCACAAAAAGCACCTTGCCGACACCTCAAAGAAGAGCCAGCCTCTTCGTAAAATGATCGATTTCGGATTGGACGGGGGGGGGGGGGGCACAAATCAAAGTAAAGTAAACGAAGGAAACCCTGTATTTGTCCTCCTATTTAAAAAGCTATTAGGCCTAATCATGGAGAAAACAGACGTCAAATAAGTAGGATAAGTCGCTTGAAGAGTGGTGCCGAAAAACGGAATAAAAATGTACAAATCAGCGCCACCGATCGATAGTTGGGGAGAAAGGGAAACCCGTACATGAAAAAAAATAAAAATAAAAAAAAGAAAGAAAATCTCGACGAGAGCCCCATCTCTGCCTCCCTACCATCTACCAATCAATAGAGAGAGGGTGGGGGAGAAGCGCTTCAAAACAACGCATGGAGATTCATTCCGTTCACGCGCCTTTATTGTAATGAATAACAATCACGCGCTAAACCCCTTCGTGCTCACACCCAGCGATGGAATTTCAGAAGAGGTTCACGCAAGAAATATTGTTGAAAAAATGTTTTCCTCACACAAACACTCGATGAGTGTCGAGACCTTATCTTAGAAATACATGAAACATGGTCTTAAAATATAATATAACTTCCCCTGTATTAATCTGAAGTGAAAAGGGACAACTATTAAGTAATAAATATCTGGTACGATTGAATAAAGATTATTCTTAATTATCCGAAAGTACAGTAATAACCGAGGAAAAATATTCATGTTCTCTTCCTCTTTTCCTGCATTACTTGTTTTTACACATTTGCTCGTATTTTACTCTGCAATGGGGGCTTTTGAATTACGAACGTTTCTGAATGTAATGACTGAGATGTCTGTAATCCCAATTCACAACAGCACTTCAATATGCATTCACGTTATTTATATATAAGTTTTAATTTTTACAATATAATTATTGACACCGACGTGGGACGGATTCCACTGGATACCAGAGTTACTCTTGAGGTAGGGTGTGCTTAGACCTGACCAATACTCTGCAAGTCGAACATACTGACAGAGAATTTGATGTCCGGCAATTTTGTGCCATATTAACAACCTGATTAGGATGATAGAGTTCTTATTAGGACATTCTACTTGATACTATCAATGATACATTCTTATATACAAGCCTGGGCACCTGGGCATACTATGAAAAAAACACCCCAAAACATAGCTCCACTACCATGATGCAACGGAGAGCATGCTTCATCCGAAAATTACAAATTCAATTTTACGTATGATTTTATTTATTTATTTATTTATTTATTTATTTATTTATTTTTGTTTTTGATAAAAGTGTTATTTTCGAATTGTTTATGCCCCAAAGTATAGAATTATCATCCCTCACAAACTTTGACTTTCTTCTTGACCATATCTTGACAGGTGGGACGATGATATTTTGAAAGTGACTTGTTTCCAGAACATTCTAGATGGAGTCATTGCTGAGTAAGCTTGGAGTAATTTCTGGAACTTTCCAAAAATTTCCAGCAGTATAATTACAGGGTCCCACCTGTTCGGTTCCAGTTGCCTAAGTGGATACGTATCTTAAGCATGGTGTGGAGTTAAGGTAGATTCGATTTGCATTACAATCCTTACGAAATCCTCAGACGCTACTTATTTAGATGAAGCTATGCACCTGTAACCATTCTTCTAGGGCTTGTTTAGAGGAATGAAACTCCATTCTGCTGAACCTGTTTATGATTAAATGCACGAAACAACCTTTGTATTTCTAAATCAGTACCAAGAAAATCATTAGAAACATCTGCATTTTTATAAATTGCCCGAGAAACTCAGTAGAAAGGAGAGAGCAGGTTGTTGCAATGGTTCGAAACTTCCTGGGCAATCATAACACCGCAAACTACATGTATATTGAGCTCAAAATTTTGATAAATTCAAAAACATGGGAGCATTTCTCTCAGGGTATATACAGACAGAACTTCGGACGAGAGCATGAGGTGAGCCTACATCTTGTGGGCGCTATAAAATTGCATATCTCGAAAAACTACTCACTCTAAATCTTTATGGTCATTTTTGCATAAGTGTAAGATAAATGCTTGTTATTTTGATTCATAGATGCTTTTTCTAACTTTATTTGAACGACAACAGACAAATTCGGCCGTTTTCTCAAAAGATCGCTGCCCTGGTCACTAAAGCGAACTTTTAAAAGAGCATTAAGAGCCATTTTCTATATTATTGAGGTATAAGTTATTCGAAAAATGGCACTCATGAACAAAAAAGTGTTGCGTAGTGTATGTAATAGGGCATTTTTCATGGTTCATTATTCTCGATTGCATAGCCGGAGATTTGATTCTCCATATTTTTATGGATGATAGGGTTTTTTCGCCAACATCCTGCGTAAGAAGATTTCCCTCCTATGTACGGGGAGGGAAAATCGTTCGATTATAGCTTAAATCGCACCTTAGCCATTATCCAAAAACAAGGCAGATTTTAATTGATAAAATTTCGAAAGGCGAGAGGGAGTAACGGACATTAAAAGAAATATGCCTTTTTTCAATTAGCTTGGACTTTTCTAAACTTCTTTTCAAAATCTTCAAACTTAAAAAGACTAAGCAAATTTCTGCTCAAAAGCCATACAAACTTCGTTACGTCTTAAAGCGCATGTTATATAGGCCAGCCAGCCACACTTACAGCAAAGACAATATTCAGAGGATATCTCTGCGGTGTTATTTTGAAAATCTCTAAACGTTTTAAAGTTGATTCATGCCTTGCGCAATCGACAGGCAAAGGAAATATGTATACAAACAAGCAGCCAAGTAAACTTTTAACTGTAAGCGCGCTTTATTATTAAGCGATCACAATAAGAGAAGCCTCATTTATTTAAGAATTGTATTTGTCATTTCGGAGAGAGGATTTCACTTCCATTCTGAGTGTTTTACAAATGGAATATGTGCATGCGTAATCTCTCTATTAGGGCATGTTGGGAATCGAACCCTCCAGGCAATGAAATGAATTGCTTTTATGAAGCGCCCACTTTCACGTAAAGAGAACCGAATAATTCTAAAATGGTCAAGAGAAAAATTAAAAAGAAAATGGTTTAAAGAGGATTTTGCAAAAGGGGAAGGGAAAAAATTCCAACGATTATTAAATATTATTATTCTAAACAGGAGTGGAGATAAAAGGATTAGGCCAGTGATTTGAGACAGTTCCGAAGTGAAAAGTAGAAAGATTATGATGAAAACGAAGAACAAACATTGCGTTAATCCTCTTCCTCTTCTCCTTCATCCAATTTAAAGATAAGAGATGGAGGGAAGGTGGTGGGTGTGAGGGATTTTAGCGCATTATTTGAGGAAAGCCAGTCATCTTTTGTGTCGTAACCTCGCCTCCTCCTCTTCCTCGGGGCTCCACCCTATCATCGCGGAGCCCCTAAAGCCACACGAACGACGATGACTCGCTTGTTTGCCGCTTCTGAATAAAAGATGAAATTTCCCCAAAGCCAAACGACAACAACTCACGCGGTCACGTGATCTCGGCGGACACCGAGGTACCTCTCTCTCTCGTAGTTTCTGCCGAGGCGACGCTGAATGAAAATTAAGAACTCTTATGGGAGGAGACTCGCGCGGAATAAGGAGCCTCCAAAAAGATATAAAACCGAACGATAGTCTCCAAGAAGAAAAGAAGAGAAAAATTACACGCTTATAATTGCAATGATTTTATTACAAGTGGGCAGGAGGAGTACCCTAGAAAGACGTACAATGAAGAATAAAAACGAGCAATGAAGGAGAGGAACAACCAAACAAAAAGAAATTAACCGGCTAAAGGAAAAAGAAAAAAAACAACAACAACGTAGGATCAATCTTTTAATTACAATCAAACAATACTGCGTAATGATTCGCTCAGAATTGAATCGTAACTTCTTAACCAATGTTGCTCATAGTGAATTGCTACATAGTTAATTTGAACTAACAGAACTGTTATAGTGTTGAAAAGTTACTAAAACTGGTTTGAAAAGTAAAAGCGAGAAAAATTTTTCCAAATTTGGGAATCCCTTTTTCGAGCATTAAAAAAATTAACAAACCTACG
>JAHWFO010096610.1:456729-469465 GCA_023313115.1 Rhysida immarginata | reverse complement strand
TTTTTGTTTGCCCTCTCTCGTGGTTTTATAACTCCCCCTCCGAATGCATTTGTGCTGCTGATTCGCTATCAAGTCGCCTCAATATCCACGAGATTATGAGCTTATCACACACGTTCATAATATTCACCGAAGCCATATATATGTACATATTTTTAAATATTTGTCTTAAGTCTAAGTATTGTCTCATTTTGTAATGTATATAAATCACTGTATTTTATTATCTCAAAGCTATAGCACTTAATTTTTTTTTCCTAAGCTAAATATTTGATCAATGCTTTCCACTTTTCTTTGTATCATACTTTTTTTTAAAAAAATTTAAAAGTTTTTTTTTGCGCAATTTTTTAAATATTAAAGAAAAAAACTTTTAACACTATTACACAACCCTTAATTTCCGAACAGCGATTTTTTTTTTCTCTCCCCCTGCGTCACCTTCATGAATTTTCAAATAGCGCCCCTACTTCCCCGTCCATCACTCAAAAACAAATCCACATTTCCGCCACACAATTGCAAAACTAAAAGAGAAAACTAATCAATCAACCAATTAACCCAACCAACCGCTTCTCATCCACACAATTTTCCTCTTTGTAGCCCACGACCGCCCCAAAACACACAGTACTAACAACAAAATTCAACAACAATAACAACAACAACTGCTCCAATTATATATATATATATAAAAAAAAACAAGTTGGAGTTTTTACACCCCTATACCATCAAGTGTTATGTGTGCGCAGCGTGCAATTCACGTGCCATCCTCTTTATTTTTCCAGGTAGTTGCAATCATCTCCATTTTGTTTATAGTCCTATCCACGGTGGCCCTGACCCTCAACACAATACCTAGTCTTCAGGAAAAAGACAAAGATGGCCACGGGATTGGGGACAATCCCAAGTTGGCCATGGTCGAGGCCGTATGTATCACGTGGTTCACCCTGGAATATGCACTGCGCTTCGGTGCCGCTCCGGCTAAGTGGAAGTTTTTCAAAGGTGGCCTAAACATCATCGACCTTCTGGCTATATTGCCTTACTTCGTTTCCTTATTCCTCATCGAGTCCAACAAGCACACGGATCAATTCCAAGACGTGCGTCGTGTAGTGCAGATCTTCCGTATCATGCGCATTCTGCGTATTCTGAAGCTGGCCCGTCACTCGACGGGTCTCCAGAGCCTGGGCTTCACGCTCCGCAACAGTTACAAAGAACTCGGCCTGCTCATGCTCTTCCTCGCCATGGGTATCATGATCTTCTCGAGTCTGGCTTATTTCGCCGAGAAGGACGAGATTGACACCAAGTTCACTAGCATCCCGGAGACGTTCTGGTGGGCAAGTATCACTATGACAACTGTCGGCTACGGTGATATTTGTCCGACCACCGTCCTGGGTAAAGTCGTGGGCAGCATCTGTTGCATCTGCGGGGTACTGGTCATTGCACTTCCCATTCCCATCATCGTCAACAACTTCGCCGAATTCTACAAAAATCAAATGCGCCGCGAAAAGGCATTGAAGAGGCGCGAGGCCTTGGAACGAGCCAAGAGGGAAGGCAGCATCGTCTCCTTCCACCACGTGAATCTCCGCGACGCCTTCGCCAAGAGCATGGACCTCATTGACGTGTTGGTCGACACAGGGCACAACATGTCACAGGGGGACGCCGCCAGTCAGGGGGGAGAGAGCGTGACGCGTGCGGGCGCCACCGGAAACACGGGCACTGGCTGTTACAAGAACCACGACCGCGTCCTCCATCTACGAAACAGCAGCAGCAGTAGCAGTCGACAGGACTCGCAATTGACCAGCCTGCCCCCTGGTGCCCTCAACCCTAACGTCACCGCACCGCCGCCCGAACCGAACACTGGTGCCCAAATCGACCTCTACTGTCCTCCGACCTATCAGCAAGCAGTCTCCACATCCCTGGTAAGTTGACCCGTTTAATACCTAACCATCAACACCATACCTACCTCACCAACTAAGAAAACCCCATTTTATTGTATCTCATACTAACAACTTCTACCACCTCTTCTTCAAGCGTTTGGCCTAATACTCGCGTTTGGGTCATCAGCAAAAACACAAAAGAAGAACTGGTAGAATCTTTCTTTGTATCTATGTAGTTTATCTTTGCATCAAATACATTCCGGAAGGTAATTTTTAATAGCGCCGATAGCCCTTTGTTGCTCAATGCAAACAGTACGCTACTTAATGCCATCGTCGATTGACGAGAAATTCCAATTCTGCACTGATAGCAGAGAGTGCGTGTTTGCAAAAACCTCATCTTAGCTAGTGCCTAGAATTTGACCTAGAATAAATAAACTGTTTTGATTACTAACCCATGATATCTTCTTTTGTTGTTGCATTACTTAATTCAATCCAAGGCTCAGGTAAGTGGTTCAAGTGTTCAAACATATTTTCTAAATTTAGATGAAAGTAGTTTCTTTATATGTTTGTGTTTATTAGCTCATTTATTTACTTATTTGGTTTTCGTTAAAACGATCTCATGCTTATTTCTAATGCACTTTTGCATTTTTTCAGCTATTATTGAAACGTTGTTAGTGTAAAGAAAAAATATATAATAATAACTAACACCTACTCAATGACATTCTTAAAAAAAACTCACCAACCCCAATTTATTATTAACCATTATTGCTAGCCTTTTATTAAACAAACAAACAAACAAAAAACAATCAATTATTATTTTACGTAAAGAAGCATTTGAAAGATTTTCATTCATGAAACATCATAGGATGAAAACAAAATTTATTATGACAAATAAACATTTCCCAGATGGTCAAAATATTTATTAAGGCCTAAAGAAATTACAATCATGGTGAAATGACAATTCAGTAGCAGACCTAAAAAAAGTAAATAAATAAGAATTTATCTTCGGGAATTAGTCAGCAATTCTAAATTTAGCTTCTCACTATTTTAATAAACCAATACCGAAGCGAAATATTTCCCCCACCTTCATTAATAAAGGGGAAAAAAACATCAATTAAAAAAAGAAATCCATAAAGAAAATCTTACGCATTAAAGTGTGTAATGTCTTTTGGGCAGAGGGGAAAAATCAATGTTAATGTAGGGATTACTGTATAAGGGTGGATTAATCGTCTACATAGGAAATTAATGGCGGAGATTTGGGGAAAGGCTTCCCACTGCAGTAGAGCGGAGCAAAATAAAGCGAATTGATGAAAAGCCTGTCGGCGAAGAAGGCCTGTGCAATCATTCCAATGTCCTGGATAGATTAGAAGGAGGTCATTCAGAATAGAGGGCCCAGATAAAGCGTTATTATGCCACGAAAGATACAAGTTCAAAATGCTCTTGGTAATCCAATCGCTTACCAACAACAATGTCGAAATTGTCGTTATAAGAAATATGACATGCTATTTTAAATACGACCTGGCTTTCATAGCGTTTCTTCTTACTTTTTTTTTCTCCTTTTTTTTCCTACATTTCTCCTCCTCTTTTAATGAAAACGTTTAATGAGCCATAAATGATGAACCAGATCGTGTAAAAAATGTATGTTATATAAAATCGATAAGTTCCTTTAACGGATCTCTATTTAAAAAAAAAAAAAAAAAGACCTTAAATCATCTCCAAGAATTAAGGTTTTTCTCAGTGAAAGTCTATTAAAGACCACTTAACCGCAGTCTTCTCTAAACACTAATTCCAAAAGGCAAATGAAATCTCTTAATTTCAAGAGGATATATTTGCACTAGGCCTTTTTAAAATTGTATTAGGTTTAATGTTTTTCTGCCTTTTCTTCTTCCTCTCAGCTCCTTATCATTCTACTTTTCACTCTAAACTTGTAAGTGAAATTTTTCTTTAAAATAAGCAAACAAAAGCCGAACTGATCTTAAAAATCCTTCACATGGGAGAGAAGTTTGCGAATGACGCAATAATAGCAATGCACGAACTGTATACACACACATCCCTACACGAACACACATTGTTGGTGGGCTGAACCTTTACCAACCCCGTTGCTACTGTTACGTCACTTCCTATCTTCCTTGTGGGACTTAAAATTTGGGCTAAGGTCATATCTTGGGCTCCGAATGCGGTGCGTTTTTTTACGAATAAGGAATGAGGGATTAGGAAGGCACTAAGACTGCTTAAGATCGCAAGTTCAATACTTGATCAATATGTTAACGAACCCTGGGACAAATATGCTTCTCTAGATAATTTTCATTTTCAGTGCCATATTATTATTATTATTATTATTATTATTATTATTATTATTATTATCGATGTTCAAAGATCGACACAAAAATTCCCTTCTCTTTACTATTTATTTTTATGTTTTGCTTTTTTTTCATTTAAAACAAGTTTAGCTTTATACATGTCATGATTATTCTAAAGTCTCATAAATAGGAAAAACGAACTATTTTCATTATTAACATTTTTTTGCATCGTTTCTCGGTTATTCTATTTTGTTTCTTTTTTTTTTTCTTTCCTTTTTTTTTATTTTATTTTTTTTCCTTTTTTGTTCTTTTTTTTTATGTTTTTCTTACAGGCCAGAAGGTCTGAAAATATGGAGAAAAATGAAGGACTCTTCTCCGACTGCTGCTTTTGCACAGCTCAGGTAGTTAATACTAACGAAAAATAAAAAAAAATAAATAAATAAAGGTCCGACCGAGACTCAAATCGAGACTCATCCTACTCTACCCCTTGACCTTTAACCCTATCCCCCCTTTTGACCCTCACGTCAATTGTAGCATTTGAAAGCCAAGTTCGGGATTTCAACGCTTAAATGAGCGGGAAAAAAGATCCCAACTCCCCCCCACCCCCGATCCCCAAAACAGTTGGTAAGACCTTTGAACACGAAGTGGCGCTTCTAAAATGCTACAAAGGTTAAAAAGTCGGATGGAATGTAATTAAAAAGTAAATCATCTATTGACTCCCCACTACTCCCTCTGAAGCGTTACCTAGTTCCCCCTAAGTCTTCAGTAGATTTTCTCTCTTTCTTTCTATCTCACACTTCTTTCTTTTATCTTCTTTCACACTTTTTATTCTTTGGTTACACCTTTGCAATTTAATTTGTTTAAAATTTAACCCGGAAGAACAATTTAGCGAGTGCTTTAATTTAAAGAACTGTCCGAATTTTTTTTATTCCTCAATTCAAATGTCGACTGTGCTGTACGTCTCAACATCGTTGGCTGTGCTGGTATTTTTTTTTTCTTTTCAAAGGGAATGGAGTGCGATGAGGTTGCATTTATATCAAAAGGACAGGCTGGTGTATACGGAGAGTTTACGAACTCTGTGTACAAACTTTTCGGGATGGGGGAAGACCTTATTGTGAATATACTTTACCAATACACTGGGGGGTCGCAAATGAATCCTTGATACATAAAAAAATTGTCAAACATCATACATATTTGGCTGTCTGAGACTTCCTCATAACATTCCCTCTCAAAATGTGCTCCCAGTAAACCGTATCTCTTACATGGTCACTTGCAGCGCGAATTGTGGTGCGAAGAGGCACTGTAGGGATTTTGGGCCGTGTCAGAAATTCAGTGACAGCTGTGAGCAATGCCGTAGCTAGGATATATCCACGACCATAGGCGCCTAATCCAACGGATCACTACCATCGTCTCCCTCGCCTTTTATATCTTGAGCCATAGGCGCTTAGAACAGTAGTTACGGCACTGGCTGTGAGGCATGCATTGCTGCTCATAGTCAACAATTTGAACACCTTTCGTAATTTTACAACATGTAGTATTTGGTTATTAAAAACGCCAAGTTTTCTAATTTCTCCGTTTTCTGGAAATACATCAACGAGAGAGACAATATTATGAGGAAGTCTCAGATAGCCGTTGTACATGGTAGTATCAATAAGTTCGGAGACTGTGATGATATCTCCAATCAGGCTTGCAGGAGAGAGGAACAATTTGACCGTAGCGTAGAGGCACATACATGTATGACGCGAGATGTGGTAAGGAGGAAGCAGCTCCGCAGTATTTTCTAAACAATGAGTATCAGTGAATTGTAGTTGCTCGCAATCGTCGGAAGTAGAAATGGCGTTTAAAGAACAACATGTGAATATCAAATTCTTATGACAGTGAACAAGGAGAGGTACACAGATCCTGGCTCGCCTCCGTGATGCTGTCGGCCGGAAACTCCCAAAACTCTGGAAAAGCAATGGGTACTGCAACAGGACAATGCTCCCACACGAGGGTCTTTCATGGTGCAGGCTGCACTGGCCTTACTCACCTGATCTCGCCCTATGCGGTTTTTACCTGTTCTCCTGTCTGAAAAACAAACTCAAAAGATGCCGTTTCAAGAGCGCATCTAAGGTTCAGGAAGCAGCAACGGCCTCCAAAGGCTTCCAGGAATGTTTTCACCAACTGTACTCGCGTTGGCAGAAGTGAATAGTTGAAGAAGGGGAGTACTTTGAAGGTGGTTGTGTATAACATGTGATAACAATGCATCATTTCCGTCAGGAAGGCCAGTCTCCGAACTTACTGATCGTGCTAGTATGTATGTCCGATGTCTGACAATTTTTTTATGTATAAAGGATTCATCTGCGACCCTCAGCTTATTGGCAAATTTATTCAAAGTAAGGTCTTCTACCACCCCTAAAGGTTTATATACCGAGATCGTATACACCCTATATAAAATGTATTGTTTTCCTAATGTTCATTTGAAACAGCCCGAAATACGAGGGCGTTCTGGAGGAAAAGTAGAAAAAAGCAACCGATAAAACAACCGCTTTATCACTTTTACTTATCCTTAAACAATCCACCAAAACATAAGAACAATCATGTAATATTTCAACAGATTCTGAAAATACAACTACGAAGGCTACTAAAGTGGTGGCAGCGCCACCTCCAAGCCCCAAATACTCATTGTAGCCGCAAAAACAAGCTCAATACTCATTATGCAAAAACCAGTTAGAGTCGGAAGTAGAGAAGAAATATCCTTCAACGTCACCATGGGAATCAAACCCATGACTCCCATCCCGGGCGAGACATCTCGCCATCTCAACGTCCCTGCTCAAACTCAGTCGTATCTCGTCTTCATTTACACCATCAAAGATATTTGTCGCTAAAATAGGCAGTTCTTTAGGCACACAGGAAACATACTTTTATTTTACACTTCCACTCTTGGTCAAAGATACCAGACACTAAAAACCTATCAGAGCGTTTCAGTAAAGTATTAATCATTAATACAAAAACTACATACATACACACGTACGCACGCACACTCACACACACTTCATTTCCAAAAATAGTGCAATCTCGATTTAAAAAAAACAAACAAACATTGAAATTATCTCCAACAATAATCAAAACTGTTTGCTTACTAACCCATCCTGATGTATTTTCAATAGGTTTCTACTATTCCGAAATTCAAGATTAGGCCCAAAAGTGGCATGCTCACATCTGTAAGTTAATTAATATTTTAGTGTTCGTGATATGTCAGTATATTTTCTTTATATTCTGACAAACTCCTTAAATTATGAAATACGGAACCTTAAGTACATCTGCAAACATTGTTTAGAATTGGTTAATTTAAATTCTAGAATTTCGCTGTTATGCTCTCGTATCCATGGTTGTTTGCTCATTTCTTATGCCACTGCTCTGTCTGAATTCGGTATGCAAGTAAGAAGAAGTTCAAGCGCGGTCATGGACGCTTCCACCGGCGGCAATTCGCCGCCCTCCACGCGGTCTGTTTAGACGCTACTTGACTTGCTTGTGCTTTGTGGTTACGAGAATGAAATTTTTCAATCTTCTCGAAAATTATGCGAACAGAAAAAATCCTGCATTTAATCATCTGCAAAAGTTATAATTTAAAACTTCTCGTTTTATATTGTGTGTTGGATTTTAAAAACGACGTAGGTAGAACCTATGTTGCGTCGCAGAGGAACATCACGTTAGTACCATAAACCCATCAAAAAGCCTATCACATCAACAATATCACTAATTTGTTTTAACATCGTATATATATCTATGGCCGTACGCGGGGGGCTAAGGGGGCTTTAGCCCCCGAAACTGACCACCCTGACAACGAATTTTGTAGCTTGGGGACCCCGCCCCGCCCTTGGGGGGCCCCCCCCCACCTCGCCCTTGGGTACAGTCCAGCATATTTCTATGGAATCCAGACGGCAATTAAAAGATCTTGAATTGTGTCAGAGAATCTTCACCGGAGGAAGCCAACGCCCAGCAGCCATTTTTGCCTGAAAATTCGTGGAACTCGCAACCATCCCTTTACATCAGGCTTGGGATAGCTTTGGATGAAGAGTATTTAACGGATTATTCAAGAACGAAATATGAACATGCGAAATTCCGATTTCCAACTAATTAATATTGCATGGGCACCACAGAGGAATTAGCATGTACTCCATAAGCTTGGATAAGCTATTGTATTGGCGGAAAAATATGACCTAATATGATAACAATTAGTGAAATCGCTGAAATAAGCCTACTCTTGTTTAAGAGCTTTTTTTGGCCAATCTTCTAGAATAGTTGTTCTGCGATTACGGGATGAAGGTGTTTGTAGAAGAAAGAAGATTTGAAACGTCTCAGAAATTGCTTTATGTAAATTCAGATTACCCCAATGACGTCTTCGTTAATGACATCTATTAAAGAAAATGCTTTTGAGCAATTCCAATTTAAAACACATGATAAAAAGATCTATCATCCTCTAAAGACGTAGCCACAGCTGGACACAATCATGCAAAATAGCCCAACATTTCTTCTTTACCAAATCCGAAATCAAGGTTCTATTTTATCTAAGGTTGTCTTTTCGAAATGTCTTAAAGATCGCAAAAATCAAAAAGAAAACTAAAGAAACAGTATCGACATTTATCTTTGCAAAATGGTTTACAATAAAAGGTTGAAAACTAGCAACCGACAGGTGTACTTAATCTCATTAATTTCTTACAAATATGCAGAATGGTTTAGCACGTTTAGCAAAATGTATAAATCCTTAACTTCAGATAACGTTACTATTTCTTTAATTAGTTCTTACGTTTGATGAATGCGGCCACTTCTCAACGAAATATTATCTTGAACTAAGCGTTTAACTACAACCTCTGACAATTAAGTTCGGTGAATGAGTTCACAAACAAAATGCAAAACAGATAGAGCCACATTTACTTTATTGTCCTTCGAAATAATCACCCTGGAAGGCAATACACTTTTGGGATCGGGTGTCCTGGAAGCTCCTTAGGGATGGCTTTAAGTTCACGTGTCACATTTGCTTGAATGTCTGGAATGTCCGCAAATCTGTGTCCCTTTAAGGCCCGTTTCAGGCGTGGGAACAAGAAAAAGTCTGGCGGTGCCAAGTCTGGTGAATAAGGTGGATGAGCTATGGATACGACCCCTTTGTTGGCCAGAAACTGTTGCACGATTACGGCAGTGTTCCTCTTTGATCCATTATCCACAGTTACGTGCGCACGCTACACCTTCAACTGAAGAAACGAGCATCTGCTAAACCATTGCACGCACAAACGTGACCTTAAGGAACTTGCTTAAACAATGATTGGGCTTGTATTCACATGCATTGTTACTCGCGTAAAGCTCGCACAGATTAGGGTGTGACGTCATTCACCGAACTTAATTGTCAGAGGTTGTATAATTATTGCCTTAACGCACCTTACGTGTTTAGAATGTTAGGGCATAAAATAAAAACGGGGTTCATGTTATACGAGGGAGCCCAGAAATTAATGCACCACAATTTTTTTTCTCCGTCCCCAACAGTGGTACGAATGCGAAACCATGGTATGCATTCTTTGAAGTTTTCGGAGTGCGCGCGCAAAGTTTCCGTTTCTTCCGACAAATAGCGTACAGTGTACGTGCAGCAATGGAACAATATGGCGTCTGTAAGTGATGTACAGTCATCAAAGGGAAATAATCCACACTTGAATTTTACTCTAAGTTTTACCGTTTCAATATTAATTTATTTTTAATAATTTAATGTTACATTCAGAGTTAACATTATTAAGATTATTAAATTTAAATAATTATAATTAAAAAAGCTATTAAAACAACACATTAGCATGAAATGTAATATTAAGTATTAAACTCGTGTGGATTATTTCCTTTGGTTGACTGTACGTTACAAGCAGCGTGTCGTCATTGAATTTCTCACTGCGGAGCAAGAAACGGTTGGAAATATTCCCAAACGTTTATGTACAGTTTATGGAGCATCAGCAGTCGACAGAAGTACGGTTAATCGCTGGGCACAGAGGGTGAGGCCATCAGAAAGTGGTTCGGCGGAGCTCCAAGATTTGTCGCGATCGGGGCGGCCATCCTGACAAGATGCAGCGTGCTGATGCGCTCATTCGTCAGGACCGACGCAGAACGACTCGGCAGTTGGCGCTGGAGCTGTCAATCAGCAAAGGAAGTGTGGGTGAAATCATCCGTAACAACCCAGCTGATTGTTTGCTTTAACACGATAACGCTCGCCCTCACACCAGTTTGAGGACGTCAGAACACATCACGAAACAGGGTTGGACAGTGTTACCCCATCCACCCTACAGCCCTGACCTAGCGCCCTCAGACTTTCACTTGTTTGGGCCATTGAAGAATCCCATTCGTGGAAGACATTTTGAGGATGACGAAGAGGTGATTCGCACAGTGAAGACATGGTTGCGTGAACAGAACAAGGACTGGTACCGACAGTGCATACACGCCCTTATGTCTCGCTGGAGGAAAGCCACAGAATGGGACGGGGATTATGTGGAAAAATAGGGAATGTAGAAGAAACATCATTCTTTCGTGTGTACAAGTTTCATTGTCTTCAATAAATAATTGTTGAAGAAAAAAATTGTGGTGCATTACTTTCTGGGCTACCCTCGTAATTAATTACTACTTACATTTAATAAACGGAGGCACAAAAACCCTGGAATACAATAAATAATAGTTATTAATTACATTTAATAACGAATTTAAAAATTGAGTAAAATTTTCCAACACGTAAGCATGATAGATTCAAACACGTGTCAACGAAGAAGAATAAAAATGCAACAACAGACTTAGAAAGAAAAAAAAATCGACGTTCTCAGTATCACTAAAACGAAGACGCTAATTTTCAATATGAAGTTCTTACATTCCATTTGATTACTATGAAATCTAGTGGAAAGAATACAACAAGAGCAACTGTTGATTCACGAAGTAAGGAAGCCTGCAATCTCTATAAAGAAAGAGGAATAGATAAATCGTTTAAAAGGTTAGTTAAAAAAAAAACCCAGCCGTGACTGGCTAGGTATCTCAAGGAAGAGGACATAGGGTTAGCAACGGAGAAGGTGCTATAAAGAGAGGTAATGTTGTTGAAAAAATCTGACGTTCAAGTCAGCTGGTCCATAGACCACCGTACATTAA
This sequence comes from Rhysida immarginata, assembly GCA_023313115.1. Lineage (NCBI taxonomy): Eukaryota > Metazoa > Arthropoda > Chilopoda > Scolopendromorpha > Scolopendridae > Rhysida > Rhysida immarginata. The sequence goes on along the minus strand of JAHWFO010096610.1, from coordinate 458,163 downwards.
TTTACATAAAAGAATAAAAGCTAATCTTAAAGTTATAATAATCTTATAATTAAATGACTAAATAAGTAAGCTATTTACTCATTTATTTATTAAATAAATTGACAGTCAAAAATACTCTTTATAACAAGGAAATCCCTCGAACATGTATGTCACAGATTTCCATCAAATTGAAATATGTTACTCATCTGAAGCTACTATAGATGCTTGCAAAATAAGAGAGTGCGAAATTGTGTTTCTTTCAAAATAAACCGCGAAAACGAAAAAATCTCTGATACAAAGACTCCATTGTTAAAGCGGTTCGGCTATGTGGGGTTCCCTTGTAAGTTGGCAACACTGTTGTCGAATTACCTGGATAAGCAAAAAGTAAAAAACTACCAAAAAGACTTCAGCTTTCGTCTATCTATTAAGATATTTACAAAAATAAATGAGATGTAAAATAAAGTTTATTACGAACGCTTTATCGTTATTGCAAACATGTCCTATTATTCTTGAATCAACACTCTTTTTAAGGACATTTCGTGTGGGGATTTGATCGTTAGAAATCGAGCGCCGAAACAAGAGGGAAAATGTCAAGGCTACAGAGAATAGACGTCGTTTTTGCATTGATCAAATCAAAGCCGATGCAATTATTAAAAAGATTAGAAAATAATAAAAAACAATAATTTCTACTCTGTACAAAACTTATTAATAACCTGATGCAGAATTCTCCTTTTTGTTCACAACTGTACTTGGTGTTGGAACGATTCAGCGCAGATCTCGTTAAAAGCGAACACCAAATCGCGAAAAAAAAAACAATATTAAACGGCTACGAATTATGGATTTAGTGTCACCCTTTAGTAATAAGGTTTTGACAAGCACTTTGCTAAAAGGAGAGTCGCTCTCCAGAAACAGAAATTAAATCAAAACGAAATTAAAAATACCACAAAAACCTTTCTCACTTCCTTCTCGAGTTAGAACTTCGCAAGGGTTTAGGACATAAAGTTGGCTTGTTTATTTTTATATTTTCGAGGGTACAGCAATATCAAAAAAACCGCGACTCAAGACAATCGATTAAAAAACTATAAGGACAAATTAGATTTTGATTTTAAAATAAGAAACGACGAAGGGAGCTGCAACCAAACTCCTGAGGTGGAAAATTGCTCGTTGGCTTGTGACTGAGAAAGCCGGAAATTGGGGTAGATAAGTGCAACTATTTTTTTATAGTCAAAAATTGAGGAAGAGGTTAGGAGGGTGAGGGGAGGGGACATGAAATGGCGACCATATCATAGATGATCTCTTTTCCTCTCTCGTGCGACGAGATTTAAAAATAACAACAACTCTAAAGTAGGAGGGAGACCAAGACGGCCGACTTCGTCATTTAAATTACGATCCAATCGAAGCGGCTCCTCTCTCTCTCTCTCTCTCTCTCTCGCTGGCCTAAAAAAAAAACACAAC
>JAHWFO010096610.1:417165-455810 GCA_023313115.1 Rhysida immarginata | reverse complement strand
TATCAATTGTTAAATTCTTATTTCAACTGTTTTCACCATTCAAAAATGTTTTATCCTACTGATGATGAGAAATATTCTCGAAAACGTTTTTTTATATAAATTTTATCCCAAATATTTGGATCACCCTCTTCAAAATTTCATCTGTATTTCAAAACCAACACTTCCTTCAAGATTATCGTTTTTCTACTATCAACATTATCTTCACAAGACTTCATCTACATCCTCAATAGACTAAATTTATTTCTACTATCAACAACATCTTCAATAGACTACATCGTTTAAGTTTTCTTCCATCTCACAAGTTTCTTCATCGTTTTTCAAGATTGGTAACTTTATTTATTTATTTTTTTGTTTTTATTAAATTTTAATTTTACGATTTTCCCCATTAAAAGGAGACTAACCACATTTAAATTTAAAATAATCATTTAAACTCCTTAGATCAATAATATTTAAAAATATTACTTCTCAAATTGAAAAGAAAGACGAAACTATTCGCTGATTATTGGTCATAAAAAAAAACTATATATAGTCTTTACTCGTTTCTTCTTAACTTTTGCGATATCACTTTATTCTATTCTTTACCAAACCGAAACACTATACACAGCATCAACTTCAGAATTTCCACTTATTTAACAACTGCAACAATGACTTATATTTTCCCTTTTTTTTTTCATTTTGCCATCGCTATTAAAATGAAAAACTTCTTTGTGAAACAAAATAAAAGACCAACTGCTTAATTATCCCAGTCTCATCCTTCTCCTAAATTCGATACAAACCTTTAAGTTTTCCACCCACTTCACACGACGTACGATCGATCGGAAAACTGCGTCTGTCCGATTACTGTCAATATCTAACCTTTATTAACACTTGCTGCTAATCTCTCTAATTAAAGAATTAAGATATGCAAACAGTCTTTTAATTTTAGTTCAGCCACTGTGCACTGCCTTATTCCGAACTCATAGTGTTCATCACCAACCGAGTAGTTTTCTTGCTCTTAGTACATCTAATCAGCTAATTTGTCCAATATTAACAAACTGTAGTACTATTGTAGATTTTCAATCGCTATTTGTCTTTTCTTTACTTATAGCTCTCTGTTCACTAATTACATCTCTATACTGCTTTAGATCAACATATAGCGTTTTTAACGCTTACACAAATGCACTGCAGTTCAACTTTTTCATCTCACTTTTACTCTGAATATTTGTTAGAGATCGGAAGCCGTGAATTTGCAGAATACTTAGGAAATCTGTAGTGTTAGAGAAAGGAAAACTTATGTCTAGAGAGGAAAAGTTATTTCACATTATACTAACAAAATGTACAGTGCGAAAAACGTTACAACCATTCAAGTAAATTTCTCGAGTGCCCACACCTGCATGAATTATAACACCATTTTATACGAGGTACCGTAAATTGGGGTTACTTGAACCCAAATAACAAGCATTTTTAAACAATTCTTCCTATTGATAGACTTAATAACACTAATTCTGCTGTTAACTTAATTTAAATTAAATTTGTGACATTTTCTTTTAACTTATATGTTTATTGACTCAATATTTTAACTTAGTATATATGTAATAAATTATGGAAATTTGGATTCAAGTAAGCCCTGGCTGGGGTAACTTGAACCCACGCTGTATTTGCAATGGATTAAGCATTTATAATGGACAGTGGGTTCATGTTCGACCTACGTTTTGGAGATGAAACACTTAGCAGACATTTTAGTTGAAAATTTTTTTATTTTTAATCATTTAAATTGAAAATAACATTATAAATTCGGTAAATTTGAATGAATTGCATTTAATCTTTATTTACTAACAAATAACTTAGCTTGCACAGATCATTGATACATTTCATGACATGTTTTCATTAATTTGCAATTGAATCTATCAGCAGACCAATACATTCAAAACTGTAGACTCGGAACGTCTTTGAAACTTTTTTTGATTTGGGTCCAAGTAGACCACCAGGGTTCAAGTAACCCCAATTTACGGTATTTAATTTGTGGCATATATCAAGAAGATAATGTCGATGAAGAGTATGGACAAAAAAAATTATAGAGTATTTGTGTTGTCCGATTCGAAACGTTCAGAATCAAATGTAGGGTGTACTGCACTATGTTGTAGGAACGAATCCAGTGACATAAACCTTTTCGAGCCTGGTTTAACCTTTTCGAGCTCGATTAACCGATACTGACTTTTAGAAACTATGAACAAAATCGATCTTCTTGAAGCAGTTATCTAGCTTTTTATAATTTAGCGAGTGTAACGAAAGTTTACCCCAGAAAAGGACATTCCTCAAGAAGTCTCCTTAAGACTACATGTAGTTGCAACATCTCAGTCTTTGGGTATGGGACGAGGATTCCACAAATATTTCTAAACGTACGTCGACGCTATAAAGCATAATTTTACATAGTTTCAAATTTCAGCTTCGCTTTATTGCTGTAATTTAATTTAAGTTGGTTTATTAGAAGTTTTGGCGTCGACTACTAAGGTCATTTTGCGCCTTTTAGACAAGTTCTATCTGTACGCAGCCCGGGACAAACACAAACATCCATGCCTACGGCGGGATTCGAACCCACGACCATGTGGACTCGAGAACTAGAAAGCCTACGCCCTAGCCCTCTCGGCCATCTGGCCGGCTAAATAGTTTGCATTGCACATTGTTTAATTGAAGTTATAAAAAGAATTCTCTTCGTTTATTAATGAAACTTAAAGTGTTCTGCAAATAAGCGGAAATCGGGACTCTAACATCAATACCACAGTCTTACGAATACAGTAAACATGTGTTACTATATTTCACAAGATTCATAGTGAAAGAAAAATTCGAATTTTTCTTGACAAGTTTCTTTCCTTTATTTTTTTTTCTCCCTCCTAATCCAGTGGGAATCAAACGACCGAATGATGAATTAAATCATTGAAATGACCTTTCTAAACCTTTCGGGTTTCCTAGATGGAGTCTATTTAAAATGTTGATGGAGAGCGGAGAGAGAATCGCTTAACTCCAAAGCCAATCAAATTGCGCCTAACCCCTTTAAAGTTTCCACCGTTTGAAAAGATACGGAAGCGATGTCATTTGAATGCAAACACTGCTCTCTTCTTCCCCTCATGCACCTATTCAGACCCCCTGTTCGTCCTCCAACCGATATCCTTGCTTTCCAATCGTTTCCCGTTCAACATGTCAAATTATCAAAGGGAACCTATTTTCGTTTACAGCCCGAAAAGAGCGCCAACTTGAGGCACGTGACTCGAACAAAATCAAAACTTCTCTCGACGACCTTTTTAGTTTCAATTGTACCCCCCCCCCTTTTTTTTGTTTTATTTTTAAATATTATTGTTAATAAGGTCGTTCCGTTGTATTCAATTTCGCAGTAATTAATAAAAGCGAAGGTTCTTAATATTCAGACGTGTTGAGTACACTATTTTAAACCATTTGGTCGCTATCTGATTATCCTCATCGAGACTATTAAGAAATTAATTAACGTTTAAAGTACTTTTAGATTAAATTACTTTTAATGTAACTTATCTTATTTTGCCTTAGCTTTGCTTTAAATTCTTATTTAAAGACCTACCGACATCAAAATATATAAGTTAAAAAAAAACTTCTCCGCATATTGTGTATTTATGACTGGAAGATTTTGAAAAATCCTCATGCTTTCTACACGAAAATAATCATTTTACATCAGTAATTGCGCTATCGCCATCTTTAAAGCAGTCCTTACGCCAAAATCGATCCATTAATATGGCTTTTCAAAACATAACTATAAATCTTTCTTTTCTACACAAAATACTGTATTTTCATTGTGTTGAAAAAAGATACACGAAACTACTTCTTTCGGAAGATTTTACAAAACAAAAATAAAATTAACTTTATAAAACTAAGCAGAGATATTGAATGGAATTGATGATCTTACAGTAGAGCATAGTTCTCCATAGAAACATTATTTTAAAACGCTCTACTGTTCAGAACTTTTTTGCTCGTGTACTAATTTTTCTCTGATGAATCAACATTTACGAACTACGGTGAGATTAACATGCATAACTGGAGTGTAGGGAACCCATACTGGATTCGTGAAGTAAACTATCAGCGTCCTTGGTCGGTTAATTTGGTGTGGAGTAATTGGCAATAAACTTATGGAGATTAATGGTAATTTGAATGGTAACAAATACCGAAACATTCTTGAAGACGAGCTACCACATTTGCTTGAACACCTGAGCTTGGAAATACGACAGAACATATGGTTTCAACATGGTTGTCCAGCACATTATTCGTTAGTAGCACGTGAGGTATTAGGTGGGGATTACAATAATCGTTGGATCGGTAGAGGAAGACCGGTGCACTGGCCAACCAGATCGCCAGACACAGATTTTTTCTTGTGGGGTTACCTAAAAGATGCCGTTTATACAGATACACCTACAACTCGCGAAAACTTGATGCAACAAATAAGGGATGCTTTATTGCGCCGCAATTATACCAGACATGCTTTCGAGATGTGTGCAGGTATTTGATGCACGTATCAACAAGTGCATTGAAGTTCGAGGTCATCATTTTGAGCATTTAATTTAATTGAATGGTGAGAGGCGAGGGGACTCACCTAAACAAGCATCCAGAGGGAACAGAAACGTATCACTTGATACGTTTTTTAAAAATATTGAACAGGTATTTTTTTTTATTTTTCTATCCAAACTGTACTTCTCGAGAATTGCAAAAAATCTTATTTTGTGCGATTACACAGTCATCTATAACGAATCAAAAAAATGTTTCAGACAAAACTTATGTATTTTTAGCGTAGAATCCGAATCTGCAATAAAAAATGGGAGTTCCCATTTGAAGTTTCATCGTTGTTGCCCCCCCCCCCTCCCCCACCTACAGGCGGTGGGCTTGGTAGGGTCAAGTCTGTTATCATTGGATAGCTTTTTTAAAAATATTAAACACGTATTTTTTATTTTATTGCATGATGCGTATTTTTCGAGTTATTTTGATTTGTCATGTATAAGTTGGAGCGACTTCTCCGCCTTCATTCGTTTGTATATTAGTTTTCCTTGGACAACAGGCTTTGCATTTTTTTTATTGTTTCTGGCATTAATTACACCGTTGATAAAACATTAGCTTCATCTTGATAGTTAATTACATGTATAATGTTTTTCATGATGCTATTTAATTGGGTGCTCTGAATAAAGCGAACGACAACAGGATTTCTTCATAAGCTAGGAGGTAGTTTGTCACTACTCGTTGTAATAGACAATTACTATTAAACGTAATATATGGACTTAGCAAACATCATTATATTTATTTATTTATTTATTTAATTAATTAATTAATTAATTATTCATTTAAAAATTAACAAAACACATTTAAATAAAATATGCTCACATTCGTCAGTAGCCAGCAATAGTTTAGTAAAACTCATCTTCCCTCCTCAGCTAATTCGATTCACTTTGGCTACATTCAGTTTTAAATTGAAAACTTCAATGGGTTCTTCGACAAAAACTTACCGATAAATTTTCAAAGGATATTCACGAATCTCTGGCTTGAAGATCTAAAAATGAATATGTGTAATTGGACGAGCTGATGAAATTTGAGGGGAGGTAGGTTAGCTCAGAAACTTATTTTTAAAATATTAAAAAAAAAAGTATTATAATTGTATCCGATTTAGGATACCGATATTAATTTAAGCAATAACATAAAAAAACAAGTGAACTTTCGGATTGCAAGTAATCTTGAATTTGCAAACATAAAAAAATGGATAATGAATTGTCATTTAATTTCGATCGGCCTCGGTGGCTCAGTGGTTGCGTGATCGCCTCTGATGCCCGAGGACGCGGGTTCGACCCCGGCCGAGGACGACGAGGATTTTTTTCAGGGGGAAAATCCTGAGATCACGCACTTCCTTCGGAAGGGAAGTAAAGCCGTTGGTCCCGTGTAGTCGTTTGCCGGCTGCACGTTAAAGAACCCTTGCGAAGCAAAATTTGTGGCCCTTACAATGCCGTCCTCAAATGACCATGGCAGTTGAAAAGGACGTTAATACCAAACAAACCAAACCAACCAAACCATTTAATTTCGAGCGTCCTTAGATTTTTTTCAGAATTTAAAAATTTGCCCCCCCCCCCCCCCTATTTATACACTTCAATAAAGATAAGTAGCACTATAGATATGTCCAATACCAAGAATATTTTTCAGAATCATAACGAAAATAATAAAAACATCTCATCTGAATCTTTAGTAGATTGACTAAATTATACAATCAGTAAGTCCTATTTCATTTCCATTTCTGGTTTTGTGTCGGGACACGTGTGAAAAATATTTTTATATCTCTGCCCTCGAGTGACTGGACTTGGTACCAATATCGGAAAACGTTATCAGTTTGATCAATCAGTAAATTCATTTCAATAGAAAAATGCAATTCGGGTCGCAATTCATGGGCGACTCGAGGGAGAATGGAGATAGGATACTCCGATAAGATATGCTAATAAGGCGAATGACTATTATTAGACCACCACCATGACCCTAAATACCTTGTTAGGGAATACAATTACGGAATGACACTTTTTTTTCTATTAAATCAATATAAATACATAGCTAATGAGGATTTTAAAGAAGAAATGAAACAGATTTATTTATTTAGTCATTATTTATTTATTGCCTTGTTTAACTTTTTCAAATGTATCATGCGACTTAGGTCATATGGTCGTGTGTAATCGGGTTCTTTAATGTTTACAGGACACTATTCTTGTGTTGATATAAACTTACACACTAATCCAAATGGAAAGTTTTAAACTATGTTGTTGCTTGGCGATGATCATCAACTAACAAAGGTCAAATGTTTAAAGTTGCACTCAATTCGGAAACGACGCATCTACGACAAACAACCAATTTTAATAATAAGTGTGACCATCATTAATATAATACACACACGGCACTGAAGCAAAGAGCTTGTGAATGTCATCTTTAAGGTTTCTTTCTCTCTCTCTTCATGCCTCAAGTACGTGTTAAATCCATTCATGAAGATTTCTAGGATTGTAACACCTTCCTATGGCACCCCAAACTCGGGAGACATTTCAGGGGAACAGGCCAACTATAAAAGCGTAAAGGCTTGTGTCGTCTAGTCTTCCTAGAAAATGACATTTGGATATCATGTTTGTGAAGGATATTACCCCAAGGTTTATCACACTTTCCACATATTGGCGGGCAGGCAATAACTGTCGTCATCTTCTATCTATATACAAGTACTAGCAAATGTACCCGGCGTTGCCCGGGATAATTACACTTGGAGGTAAACAGAACAATCTCAAAAAATTAAATTAAATTTTGCAATATCTTAAAAATAAACACATGAAAATGCTTAGAATTAATACAGTAAAAATTCTTAATGAAAATTCGAAAAAACATTTTTTAAAGGCTCACAATGGCTGAACCTCTCCAAGGATGCCACTGCTAGTCTAAATAATTTCTTACTCACGTAATCTTACCTCAGATGTACACTTGATGTTGTTGCAATTTCCACTCTTCTCTCGATGTGTTGAAGCAAAACTTGGCCATTCATCACTTTGTGTAGTCTAGCGGTCGCCGATTCTTTACTTGCTTCCCATTTGCTCAATACATCACGGAGCTAAAAGAGTGCTTCCTCTGTCGTCTTTTCACTCTTTCTCAATAGTCTGCGAACTCTCCATGATCTCCAGTTACTGATCATTTTTAAAGATTTTCAAGAAATTGTTAAGTACTAAGAACTCTCTTTTCTAAGAAAAGCCTGAATAACAGGAATTCTATGCATTGTTACAAATTGAAACTTATCCATATTACATCATCATTTTATGTTCATTGTTATAATTCTTGGAAAGATTGCTTTAACATTACATCATCATTCTGTGCTCATTGTTATTGGTGAATTGCGCGTTGATACCATTGTTGATGCGAACACGATGGGCCTATTGTTGCACAAACTTTGCCTTGCATTGTTGGTCATGAGATATATATTGTTGGTTCATGCAGTGTGTTTGTGAATTGCGTGCTGATACCATTGTTGATACCTATTGTTGTACAAACTTTGCCTTGCATTGTTGGTCATGAGATATTTCTCATGAATATGCCTTGCCATAACCATGAATATCGATATTTATTATTTTTCCGAAATCTGAGGTAGACAGTGACCTTCCTCATGCTTTGAAGGTCAAGTATGCAAAATTTCATCAAGATCGGAATAAAACTGTAGATTTGTATAAAAAACAAACAAACCCACAAACAAACATCCTTCTTTATATATATAGAAGATACTAGCAGAGGACCCGGCGTTGCCCGGGATAATTACGCTTGTAGATAAATACACACACACAAAGAAACATATATAGAGAGAGATAAAGAAGGATGTTTATTTGTTTGTGGGTTTGTTTTTTATACAAATCTACAGTTTTATTCCGATCTTGATGAAATGTTGCATACTTGACCTTCAAACCATGAGGGAGGTCACTGTCTACCTCAGATTTCGGAAAACTAATAATTATCGATAAAAAATCGATATTCATGGTTATGGCAGGGCATATTAATGAGAAATATCTTATGACCAACAATGCAAGGCAAAGTTTGTGCGATACAGATAAGTTTCAATTTGTAACAATGCATAGAATTCCTGTTATTGAGGCTTTTCTTAGAAAAGAGAGTTCTTAGTACTTAACAATTTCTTGAAAATCTTTAAAAATGATCAGTAACTGGAGATCATGGAGAGTTAGCAGACTATTGAGAAAAAGTGGAAAGACGATAGAAGAAGCACTCCTTTAGCTCCGTGCTGTATTGAGCAAATGGTAAGCAAGTAAATAGAAGCAAGTAAATAGAAGCAAATGGTAAGCAATTGTGTATTCGCTGCTAGACTACACAAAGTGACGAATGGCCAAGTTTTGCTTCAAGACATCGAGAGAAGAAAGGGAATTGCAACAACATCAAGTGTACATTTAAAATAAGATTAGGGGGTGGCCGTGGCCTGGTTGTCTCGTCGGTTGGCTCGCTGATCGATGGAGTTAAGCAACTTCAGGCGCGGCCAGCTGCTGGCTGGGTGACCACTGCTGGGTGGGACGGCTATTTGGGGCACAGCTGTTGGGGGACTTTAGTCTGACCCATTTGCTGAGTGATCAGTGCTGGATGTCCAGCAGCTGGTGATAGCCACTGGTTTGTTCGTCCACCAGCAGCTCTTCCATCATGAACCCCCCGTGCTTCGAAGGGCACGTTAAGCCGTCGGTCCCGGCTGCTACCGTCATCTCGTAGCAGTCGTTAGTTACTGGAATGGCGCAAAACTCCCTCGAAGGAGTAAGTGCCGCACATTATCGTTCTGCGTTAATCTACCCTCTGTACAAGATAAGATAAAGTAAGATTAATTATTTAGACTATCAGTGGCATCCTTGGAGAGGTCCATCCATTGTGAGCCTTTAAAAAAAAATTTTTCGAACTTTCATTAAGAATTTTTACAGTATTAATTCTAAGCGTTTTCATGTGTTTATTTTTAAGATATTGCAAAACTTAATCCAGAAAAAAAAACTACGAGCCACGCTGAGGTTATCACCTAGCTTATTTGGTAGCACATCAGATCCAATCATTTCATAAAAATATTTTGGAAACTATTTGGAAACATCAGATCCAATCAATCATTTCATTTTGACTATATTCTGTGGGAATGGGCATATTTTGGAAACTGAGATGCTGATAATGCGATGATTGAGCGTTCGTTTCCAAGAATTATTTATAATGAGCATAAAATGATGATGCAGTGACAGAACATTAATAAGGCAGCGTCTATTGATAAGGCAAAGGAGTCACGCGTGTCTCCCTTGAGCTCCCTATCAAACGTCCAGACGACTGGCAAAAATTTATGTGTCTGGAAAGGAAAGCGAAGGAACGAGTATTGGTCAGAGAAACTCTGCAACTCAAACAGTAAAAGCTATACGGGCATTGGAAACATTTGAACAACGGGCGTTTCGAATAGAGCAAGAGCTTCTACGTCAAGGGCAAGAAAAACTTGAGTCTAAAGTATATGGTTATGCTCCGCAGTGGTGAGGCAAGTCAAGAAGAGTTTAGATAAAGTCCCGGTATATCACCTAGAATTTCTGTTTTTCGTATTTTTCGAAGAATGGATAGTCCCTTTATATTGATTCAGTTATTATTTAACCAATTGGGAGTTATAATTTAATTTTTTGAGATTGTTCTGTTTACCTACAAGTGTAATTATCCCGGGCAACGCCGGGTACCTCTGCTTGTATGCAATAACGACCAAATTACAGGATTTGAAAAGTAGCCCTCTCAAGCATTATAATTAGCAATGGCGTTGCCCTTTCAACAATTCGTTTCCGGACATGTTGGCGTCTGACTGCCCGCAAAATGGCATTGATGGCTCCAGTTTTACCTAGTTTGTTGCCTGTGGCTTTGTGTCAAACACTTTGTAGGTTACGAGCTCGCAGTCCTACTGCAAGCAATGGTTAGCTGTTTCAGTTTTGCCATTCGTCTATTTGTTACAGCCTTCGCACAATCCAACGATTTTCCGTTGTTTAAGTATGTATGATCTTCTTGCAGCACTATTCTCTAGGTCCATATCACAGTCATTGCACTACAAACAACAATTCTTGTAACACAAACACTCCTGCAACATGAAAATTAACGTTGTTAATCACTGATATCGCTTATGACATCTTAAACTACACTGACAACACTTGTAACATGCGTCGACAAATTAATCAGTATTCGCATGATTTTGCATGATTTTGAATGTTAACTTCTTCCTTTAAGAAGATATACGGACTGGGTAAGAAGAAGTAAAAACAATACATTTCATTGAGTATTTTATACAGGGGCGGGGAGGGGGGGTTCCATTTGAGTATTTTATTTATTTATTTATTTATTTATTTATTTATTTATTTATTTATTACAATGCTCGAAAAAGAATAAAATATATAGAAAGGAGATACGATAATTTCAAATAATACAATAAAAATTTGAGCTAATGGATGCATAGGTGCACCAGTAAGAATAAAGCAGAGTGGATGATAATAAAGAATATGAATAGCGCTCTACTAAGTGATGCGTAATAAATAATTGTTTACTTCTTGAGTGAAACGGCAGCACGAAATAGTACAGCGTGGAGAGTTACATTTTAACACTGAATTTCTAATCATAGTGTTCCATCCATTTTTCCCTAGCGTTAAAAGAGTAAGTGCCACCGCGAATGGGAATAATGCGGGAGTTTATCTCTAATTATAAATGATATTAGTGATATAGCGAACCGTTTTTGGACAAAATATGCGGGGTGATCTATAATTCGAATGACACTAACTGATTCGTTCAATATGCATTTTGTAACTTTTGTTGAATGAAATAGTAATTGCAGAATTTGGTAATGGAATCATACCGAGAAAGACTGTAGGCATTTCGAATTATATTATTGTAGGCAACTGTGATCTTTTGACATCGACTTTTATTTATACCAGACCATATGACAACACTGTTCTCCAGAATAAGTTACGATTGTTATGAGAATAAATTTATTCCAAGTCAGAAACTTTCTCAGACGTTCCATTAGGAACCCGTAGCGGCAAAGGCTGATATTGATCAAGTCAATATGATTATTGACTTCAAATGGTTATCGAAAGTGACTCCTAAGATTATACAAGGCCAGTTTTGTTCCAAAGGAATTCTTATAAAGTGCTGGAGCAAATGTTTGTCTAAGGATAGTCATTCCTATGACAACAGATTCCCGCAAAAGGTAAGAGATTCGATGCTGTGTAACATTCCGCGTGTTTCTAAGGAATTCAGATTCAGTGGTCTGTGGCAGCCAGACAAATGCGATCGAAACCTTCCTCGAGCTCACCATACCATTCAAACGTACAATGTTAACTGTAGAATTTAGTATTACAAAAGGGATGTCAGCATACAAAATTCCGAGTAATTGTACAGTTTAGTAATGCAAATGGGTGTCTAATTTAGGTAACACGTACTATACCTAAAATCAAGATCTAAAAATACATTAAATTATAACGAATGCAGAGTTCGTATTGTTAATCAATATTATTATTGTTATCAGAGTTATATTTACACGTAATTACTTGAATATCCTTATCCGCCTTGTTATCCTTATTAAATTTCGTCCACCTGCAAACTTTAATTTGGACACCATGAATCTAACCGTTGATAACATTGACATTTTGTGGGAGAATAAAATTAAACAAAAAGAGAGAACATACTGGATGTGCAATCGTTATTATTTTACTTATTTTTGGAGTTTGAGTTCCTAAACCAGACACCCACTTTGCATTACTAAACTGTACAACTGCTCGGCAAACGAATAGTCACTGGCAAGATAAACGGCTAGATGGTCCCTCAGGATGTCGGTATACGAAGGTAGCCCAGAAAGTAATGCACCACAATTTTTTTCTTCAACAATTCTTTATTGAACACAATGAAACTTATACACACGAAAGAATGATGTTTCTTCTACAATCCCTATTTTTCCACATAATCTCCGTCCCGTTCTATGGCCTTCCTTCAGCGAGACACAAGGGCGTGTATGCCCTGTCGGTACCAGTCCTTGTTCTGTTCACGCAACCATGTCTTCACTGTGCGAATCACCTCTTCGTCATCCTCAAAATGCCTTCCACGAATGGCATTCTTCAATGGACCAAACAAGTGAAAGTCTGAGGGTGCTAGGTCAGGGCTGTAGGGTGGATGGGGTAACACTGTCCAATTCTGTTTCGTGATGTGTTCCGACGTCCTCAAACTAAATACCGTTATCGTGTTGAAACAAACAAATAGCTGGGTTGTTATGGCGTCCAGGTCGCTGGAAGCACTTCTTGAGTTTGGTTAATGTGTTCACATATGCCTCAGAATTAATGGTGCTGCCTCTCGGCATCACATCAATGAGTATGACACCATCACAGTCCCAAAACACAGTGATCATGACCTTATCAGCAGAAGCAGTTGCTTTGAATTTTTTCTTCTGTGGAGAGTGCGGATGACGCCATTCCATCGATTGTCGTTTTGTTTCCGGCTCAAAATGGTGCACCCAGGTTTCATCAGCTGTCACAATCCAGGGCAAGAAGGCTTCCCCCTCAGCTTCAAAACGTTGCAGCAATTCAGAAGAAATGTTTTTTCTCAGAGCTTTGTGTTCCTCCGTAAGAACATGTTTTTGTGTAATCAAGAGCATGGATGATTTCACCCACACTTCCTTTGTTGATTGATAGCTCCAGCGCCAACTGCCGAGTCGTTCTGCGTGGGTCCTGACGAATGAGCGCATCAGCACGCTGCATCTCGTTAGGAATGAGCGATTAAGGAAAATGATGTTGACTGGAGAACAGAGATCGTTCTGTGTGCTTGCCTATCATGTAAACAACTCTGTGATTAAACTAATGACGAGAAACCACAAATCCACAATAATCATTTTTTTGAAGCACTTTGAACATTTACCTTTCGTAGCACATGTCTCACAATACCAAATGTACATTAGAATTCACAGAATAAAGCTCTGAAATCGGGTCCATCATTTTGACTTAGCCTGTACAACAATTACGATCAGCCTCGGTGGCTCAGTGATTGCGTGATCGCTTCTGAAGCCTGAGTAAGTTATTTACTGTATCCTTCAAACTAAGTTGTAAATAAATCAGAGTTTATGCTTTTATTGAGAAACCGTGGCAATTCGGATCCATGCTGAGTTGGACTTTTTTGACTCAAATAATCCAAGAAACAAATGGTCAAGCTATGAACTTCCTATTGCGGGACATCCTGTGCGTTAAAAAAAAAATCCTTTATTTCTAATATACAGAGTTAGCAAGAAACAAGTTTCCCACTTCAGAGGGCTGTAGAATGCGTTCTATTGGTCCAAATGAGATAAAATTTGAACTACATATAATTCAAATGATTCGCTTGACATTTATTAAATACTGGTCTAACAAGTTCCATTTTGCTTCATTACTTTATTTATTTTCTCGACTATTATATCAGCCTTTTACCTTATTTATTTTCCTTGGATAATATACTAGCCCATTTTTTATTTTCGAATATTAATTTTTCCAATTTTCCTTGGCTATTAAATAAGATTGTGTTATCCTTACTCACTGTTCTTTGTAAACCAATCATGGAATATTGTGTTATCACACTACTGTTCTTCTTAATAATACAACCAATCATGAAATGTTTTCCCTTTATGTATCCAACCTACCAAATTTGACTGTAAGTCCACCAATCTGACTGTAAGTACCCACTATATACAGGGTGTCTCAAAATTCCTGGTATAAACTTTTAGGGGAGGTAGTATGGGTGATTCTAAGCATAAAAGTTCATATGAAGATGGGTCCGAATTTGGACGATAACTGAGATATGATCAGAAATAAAAATGCCGCCACCAAGATCAACATGTTAATAACTCAGGTTCCAGAATGCCTAGAATAATAAAATTTGGAGGAGTAATAGGGTACATAAAACTGTGTATACCGTTAAAACTTGATCGTATTCCAACGAGTAGTTTCCGAGTTACGCATTCAAAATCGTAACAGTGCTCACATGCGAGTATTAATCAGCACGTGTTAAGATGTTGACTGCGTAACCCGGAAACTGCTTGTTGGAATTCGTTCAAATTTTAACGGCATACATGGTTTTATGTACCCTATTATTCCCCCAAATTTCATTATTCTGGGCGTTCCGGAACCTGAGCTATTAACATGTTGATCTTGGTGGCGGCATTTTTATTTCTGTTCATATCTCGGTTATCGTTCAAATTGGGGCCCAAGTTCATATGAACATTTTTGCTTAGAATCACCCATACTACCTCCCCTAAAAGTTTGTAACAGGAATTTTGAGACACCCTGTATACGAGTATTGTAGCCATTGCCAATCTAATTGCTGGAAGCTGAACCTTAACGTCGGAAAATGCAAAGCTGTGTACTTCCACAAAAAGCGTAAGCGTCCCCCGGATTCTCTTGTCTTATTCAATAAGGAACTCGAATAGGTCGACAATTACAGGTACCTTGGCGTTATAATCAACTCAAGACTCTCATGGAACTGTCACGTGACTTACGTTCTGAACAAAGCAAAGAAGGCTAAGTACAGCCTCATAGCTCTCCTGAGTCGAAACAGTGCCCTCAGCATCGACAATAAGCTGCTATTGTACAAGACGATGATTCCGACCATCCTCCTCTATGGCATGCCTGCGTGCACAACCATATGTAAAAGTAGATGGAGTGAACTCCAGTCGTTCCAAAATGTTACCCTGAGGACCATTGCCTAGCTTGGCAGAAGGAATGTGATAAACCAATCCATACACTCGGATCTGAACATGACTCACCTTGGTAAGTGTGTGCAAGATCTCCTGATGAACATAGTGCAGACGATGAAGAGCCATGACAATGACCTGTTGGCTGAAATACTAAACAACCTGATGGAAATGAAGTGTCATACAAAGTACAGAAAACCGAGGCATATTCTTGATGTCAACGTCGAAGACATTGGCAACGTTTCCTTCTCTCCCAATCTTCTGACAATCGTCAATCTTATTATTTTTTCATAATGTGGAAGACCTCTTTGGGATAGTCAGGCTTCTTGCCAATTTCAGTGTATTTCATGTGGAATTTATTCTGGTAGGGTGAGCTTCGTGAAAGCACTGCTTTCGTCCCACCCGAAGAAATGTACACTTCACTGTTCGATTGTCGATTGTCCATTGCCAATCTGTTGCTCCTGAAGATGAGGTGTTTCTCGATACGCGTTGAGCACCTAATAAAGACGCTACCATATTACTAATACCAGACCTGTTCTCTTTTCTTATTTCATCATCCAGCAATATAGACCAGATATGCAACTACTAAATAAAAAAATTTAGTACAAAATTCCGCCGATAGATGGAGCTGTAATACCCATACATCCATTTCATATGCTTTATCAATGTGAAATAACATAATGAAGTAACATTACAACTGCTCAATATGTCCTCTTTCATGTTCAACAATGTGCTCTAACCGCAGAACCATAGAACAATTTTACCAGTAGCGCTTTTTCAGGTAACGTAGGCATGATGTGCAGAGCAGTAACTAATGCTCGTGTAGAATCCGCCGTCTTTTTATCCGAAGAATAATGCTAATAGGGATGCGCTATAACGCACATGATGTTTCACATATTCCATGTATGCAAAGGAATACCATTTGTGTTAGAGCGCCATCTATTGGTGAATAATCGTACTAAAAAATTTTTATTTAATAAATGTGAAGCGCATCATTTGAATTGTCTGTAGTTCAAATTTTATCACATTTGGGCCAATAGAACGCATTCTACGTCCCTCTCAAGTGGGAAACTTATTTCTTGCTAACCCTGTACTTAAAATGAGCTGTTTTTACATATGACCATAATATTGACAATTTTGTTATAAAGAATTGGACCCTTTAAATAAACTCGACTTCATATTCGGAATCTCACCAAACACAGAAATCAGACAAAATAATTTTCCTTACCAAAACAAAATATTCTTCTTTCTTTAAGATTTGTTGCAGAATATTTCTCTTATTGAAATCATATTAATCAACTTGGCTGCATCATCACAAACGTCCTCGGAACTTTTGACTAGAAGATTCATAAAAAAAACAAAAAACATTCAACTTGCATCTATGTTATGCGGTGTATAACCATATGTATCTTGTGTGATATATGATAATAGAGAGCTTGCGGCAGTGACTCTTCCCTTATAAAATGCGGCGTTGTGGCTATAATTATACCGGAAAAGTCATGAGCGTAACGAAATCTATGTTAGTTACAAAAATCAGGGAACCAACCAGAAATTCTTCGCTATTTACGTCATTTTGATGTCACTCGCAAATGGCGGCCAGAGGAGATTAGCCGCCGATCTCGCCAAGTGAACCAGAGACTTTCGTTACAAATCTAAACATTTGGTCTACTAAAATGCCACCAAGACAAACGAGATTTAGATTTACTAATTCAGAGCAATTAAGAGTCGTGGACGGATGATTTAACTTCAACAATTTTTACCTCCGACCTCATCATGTGACCAATATATAATGTAATGTAAGGTTTGCATCCGCAACCATCTTGTTTGTAATAAAACCTTACCTTAAGGCCGGTTCACATTCAGCGACTTCGCAGAGTGAAGCGTTTTCCCGAATCCAGGTGTTTGCTAAGCGTCACAAAGACGCGCGTGTTAAAATGCGGAGTTGTTTCACATTCAGCGGGAACGAAACGGGGAGCTAGGCGAACTTCCTTCTCTGCAAGGTCAGCTGTTCTTTACTGACATTGCTTCTCTGCTTTCAGCCTGCGTCCTCCCCATCCCCCCCAGCTATGCAAACTCCGCTCTGATTGGTTGTTCGATCAGTCTTTCTTTCATCCAGTCTCTGTTGCTTTCTAGACATCATGTATATATATCGTGATAACATGGCTTTCTTGGCATCGTGTACATGTATATATTATATTTTTTTATTAGGAAAAATGATAGAAAACGAGACACACGTGCACAGAAAACACGTTATCGGCGAATTTCAATATGGCCGACTTAACTGACGGAAGTGGGTTAGAAACAGTTGCTAAGAATTCTGGGACTGGAGAGATGCTCACTCGTAGCTGATTGGCTGCGCATTAGGAACAACACGGTTGGAATTCGAAAACCCGCGCCGTTGTCGGCTCTAACCCGCTTTCCGTCGGGAATTCGCTGAATGTGAAACGGCTCCGGCAATCAAAATCGCGTCTAATGCGCCAGATACGGCGATTTAGACGCGAAGTCGCTGACTGTGAACCAGCCTTTATGCATAACTCTAAAGAGACTTTTTAACGTAAGGGAAACTTCACTGCTGCAAACTCTGTATTGTTGTGAGAGTTGTACGCTTTTGAACCGTAACGTGTGTTTTCTATGAAGATGGCAAAGTCAAAATAATAATTTCT
Organism: Rhysida immarginata; assembly: GCA_023313115.1. Taxonomy (NCBI): domain Eukaryota; kingdom Metazoa; phylum Arthropoda; class Chilopoda; order Scolopendromorpha; family Scolopendridae; genus Rhysida; species Rhysida immarginata. The sequence goes on along the minus strand of JAHWFO010096610.1, from coordinate 437,915 downwards.
ATTGCATGGTGAAAAATAGTAATGGGGGGGGGGGGGGGAACCACACAATCCACTAAATTATTTTCACACCACGTATGTACAGTTCGACAAAGTCGTCATCATCAGCGCGATAACAATTTATTACAAAAGTGATACAATGAAACGACAATCGAAAAACGAAACGAGTAGTCCGGAAGCACTGCTTTCGCTGCCATACTCGTCCAAGAATTAACCAAAGGTAGTACACTGAACTAGGAAAGAAACCAGATGAATCCTAGTAAGCCATCCAGAGGATAAGAGGGAGTCCTTTCCTATCAGGATGGTAAAGCCAACACCACCTCCCTCAGTGATAAATCCACTGAGTGGAGATGGGGTTGGTAAAGCAGATTGTAGATTGACGACGGACAAGGAGGAGTAGGAAATTTCAGGAAAGATGGCCTTTTGAATGTCGTCGTTGAGGTCCAGTATGTGGCGAGGCCTGCGATGCCTGAGGGAGCTTCTAAAGATGAGCGGGTGATCCAGAATGTTGGCAATTAAGGAGTTGGAATGGTCCTTAATCTTCGGAATCTGCTTCTCAGAGACACTTGAACGTGATTTCCAATGGAAGGTACACCGAAATCGTCAGCAATGTAAACATTAGTTGAAACTCTTCTGTCAAGTTGGGCAATGGTTCTCAGGGTAACGTTTTGAGAAGTTTGGAGGTCCTTCCATCTGGACTTACATATAGTAGCGCAGGCAGGCATATCATAAAGCAGGATAGTTCGGATTACCATTTTGTATAGCAATAGTTTGCAATCCAATAGAAGGGTTTTAGATAATGCACCCCAGGATAATGCCAATTTTGTTTTATCCAAATATTTACATAAATTAATTCCTGGTGAGTATGATGCAGACGATGAAGATCCATGACACTGACCCGGTGGCTGGAATACAGAAAAAACTCGCTGGAAATGAGGTGGCATACGAAATGGCATCAGAAAGGCGAGGTACAGGGTCTTTATAATTAAAGTTCCATTTTGACATGGCCATAAAAAAAAAACTACTGGACCAAAAGCTATAATACTTGGTAATATTATAAGAGGGCATGGGAAGTTCATACCCACCAAAAAAAAAAAAAATAGTTCAAAAGGTCACCACCAGCATGGAATGGCGCTCTATGCAATATTCGTATACGAAATTAGACACGAAGACACATTCAACATGCTTTCAGTAAATGGTGGAGGCCACATTCAACATGTAACTAATTTTAGTAACGATTAAAGACTTGTTAACCTGTGTTTTCGTGTCTAATTTCGTATACGAATATTGCATAGAGCGCCATTCCATGCTGGTGGTGACCTTTTGAACTATTTTTTTTTTTTTTTGGTGGGTATGAACTTCCCATGCCCTCTTGTATAATATTACCAAATATTATAGCTTTTGGTCCAGTAGTTTTTTTTCATGGCCATGTCAAAATGGAACTTTAATTATAAAGACCCTGTATATTCTTGACGTCGACTATGAAGACATTGGCAACAATCCCTTTCCGGATTGAGGATGTGATACCCCCTCCCCTCCCCATCCCATCCAATCTTCTGACAATCGTCAATCTTATTATATTTTCATAATGTGGAAGACCTCTTAAGTTAGTCAGGCTTCTTGCCTAGCTCAATGACAATCGACAATCGAACAGTGAAGTGAAAAGAAAGAGTAGCCAAGCTCACTTTGCAAAAAGTAAACCGGAGGAGGTACACTGAACTGGGTGAGAAGCCTGATGAACCTGTTAAGTCCTCCAGAGAAGAAGTCCCCAGAAGGGACGAGAGTCAGATTGTAGATTGACGGATAGAGTCCCCAAAAATCAGCAGGATCTAAAAGATCCAATAGTTGGGGAAGGCGGCCTTATTAACGTCATCAAAGCAGACATCCAGGATATGGCGCGGTCTTCGAAACCTGAGGGGATTCTTTACAACGAGTGGATGGTCCAGAATACCAGAAACCAGGGTGTTTTCATGATTCTCCATCTTGGGTAGCATGTTCTTCATAAGTGTCTGGACAAAGGTGCCTATGTGGGTCATCCCCAAATCGTCATAGATAGAGTGGTTGTTGCAAACTCTTCTGTCAAGTTGGGCCTAGCTCAGTGTATTTCATGTGGTATTTATTCTGGAAGGGTGAGCCTTGTGAAAGTACTGGTTCCGTCCCATCTGAAGATTGGCGAATGTCGGTTCATTGTATCAGAGGAGGTAATTTTTTTCGGTGGATGGATGGATCATTATACTGTTCCTATTAAGTAAACAGGTGGTGGCCTTACAGTATAACAGAGGGACATCAGGAGTTCCAACTAGTTTCGCCATTTATTCCCGGCTTTGCCAAGGATATACAGCAAGAGGAATGCAAGCCTTTATATATACAGAACAGTGATACAAGTTAAGCAATGAGCGTAAATACATACAAGAATCAATAGGATATAAAGCAAGGGGGCCAATGAGTTCAAAAATGATGTAATGGCCAGTAGAATAAAATAGAATAAATACAATTTTTTTTAAAAGATACACAAAAGAGAAGTTGTACAGAGATGGTGCGTTTATAAAGTTATAAATCAAGGTAAGCTACGTTGCACTATATGGAATGCTAGGGACATCCCTCGCAAGTGTCATGAGTTCTACGATTTCCTCACAAGCTGGAACATTGATGTTGCCTTCTTGTGCGAAACCCATCTCAAACAGAGTAAGGCTTTCAATCTACCAGAGTACTATGTTTACCGGAAAGATAGGCCTCCTAAAAAAGCTTCAGATCCAGGCTCCGGTGGGGTAGCTATTGTTGTAAAAAGAGGTATTAATCACACTAAGATTGTCACACCTAACCTTGTCAATATGGAAGCAGTTTCCATTGTCATCAAAGATGCTGATATTGGAGAGGTCAGGTTTACTTCTCTATACAACCCACCCAGGCACAAGTTAGACCCTCGCGACTTAGATGAACTACTGTCTGGGCCCACCCCAGTCGTTATGGCGGGTGATTTGAATGCGAAACACCCACACTGGAACTCCAGGTGCACTAATCAAAGTGGCTTGATACTTTATAGGTACATGGTAGATCAGATCGACACTTCCGTTATCTGGCCCTCTTGAAGATACATGCTACTGTGATCACTCACCCGCTACTGACGTGCTCGACATTGCTGTTCTCAAGGGGTTTTTCAAACCCTACAATATTTTTACAGTAAATGCCTTATCATCTGATCACCTACCAGTTGCACTAAATTTTGAGGGGATAAATATCGACATGAGAATAAATCTTCGTTATAAGCAGGACTGGAAATTTTTTAGAGAACTTGTGAACGACAGTAACATTCCCTATCAGGATCCCGTCACCAGTAGTGACATTGACGAAAATATCAAAAAGGTCACTCACTCCATCAAATCCTAGTGCTACTCCGGTGGATTGCAAGCGGCCAGATCATCTGGAACTTCCTCCCTCCATCAGGCAACTCATCCACGAAAAAAGCCACTTCAGAAGACTTTGGCAGCGTACCAGGTTTCTCCACTTCAAGACGAAGTACAACAGGCTATCCCGCAAGGTAAGTGATCAGATTAAGGATTTAAGGAATCAAAGATGGAACGATAAAGTTAAAAGTCTGTTCGTCCAGGATAACTCTCTCTGGAGTATGGTCAGGGCCCTTAAAAGCAACAGGACTATTGTTCTCCCTCCTCTGCTTACAGAGGGTGGCGATTTCGTTAGCAATGACCAGGACAAAGCACAAATTATCGCCGATTCACTGATGAGCCAATTCTCTACGCTCAAAGAGGATGATCTGGTCAATATCACTCGGGAGGTCAAGGACGTGTGTGATAGGTATGGCCACACACAGCGCGCTCTTGGCTCTCCTGATGTCATTGGCACCTCTGAGATATTGGACATCATAAAGCGCCTGAAAAGCAAAAAGGCAGCCGGCATCGACACCATTACCAACAGTGCTCTCAAGAATTTGCCTCCCAGTGTTATCTGCATCATCACTAAGGTCATGAATAACTGCTGGCTTAGCGGCCATTTCCCTAGTGCCTGGAAGGACTCGGTCATCATCACCATTCCTAAACCTGGACTGGATCCTGCTCTTCCCACAAGTTATAGGCCCATTAGCTTGTTGCCCATGCTTTCGAAGGTCTTTGAGCGCACTATACTCAAGAGGTTCAATGAGTACTGCGAGGCAAACAACCTCATTCGTAGTGAGCAATTTGGCTTCTGTCCAGGCCACTCTTGTCAGCTTCAGTTATGGAGGCTCGTTGCTGATTTAAACGGTCCTCTCAACCTCTCTATGTTTGGTGGGCTCGTTTTCCTCGATGTCCAAAAGGCCTTTGACCAAGTCTAGCATGATGGGCTCATTTACAGAATGATTGCCTACGGGTTCCCTGACGATCTAATTGCTCTGGTTCGCTCCTTCCTCTCAAAGAGGACTTTTCGTGTTAAGGTTGGGGACTCCTTGTCTGAACCCTGCGATGTTAATGCTGGTCTACCCCAAGGCTCTGTCTTGGGGCCAGCCTTATTCAACTTCTTTATCCATGACTTCCCCAAGTTTGCAAGGTGTAATCTTTACATGTTTGCTGACGACGGTTTCATCATGACCTGGGCACGAAACCCAGCAAATGTCATCACTCGACTACAAAAAGCTTCACATCAGTGCGAGAGCTGGTTCACTAAGTGGCGATTAAAGCTGAATGTCAAAAAGTGCAAGGTCATGTTTATCACTCGCAAATGCAAAAACCCTCCAAAGCCCCTCTTCTTAATTGGCAAGAAACTTGAGTGGGTAAAAAGCTATAAATATCTTGGTGTCATGATCGACTCCAAACTAAACTGGAACGACTAAGTCCAATATGCGCTCAACAAGGCAAAGAAGGCGAAGTTCAGTTTGATTGCACTTCTGGGGCGAAACAGCGCTCTTGGTGTAGATAACAAACTCTTGATATACAAGGATGTGATACGTACTATTTTGCTTCATGGAATGCTTGCTTGGGCTTCTATTTGCAAATCTAGTGGTGGAAGGATCTCCAGACCTTCCAAAATGTTGCTCTCCGATCCATTGCCCAACTTGACAGAAGAGTTGCCAACAACCACTCTATCTGTGACGATTTGGGGATGACCCACATAAGCACCTTTGTCCAGACACATATGAAGAACATGCTACCCAAGATGAAGAATCATGAAAACACCCTGGTTTCTGGTATTCTGGACCATCGTTGTAAAGAATTCCCTCAGGTTTCGAAGACCGCGCCATATCCTGGATGTCTGCTTTGATGACGTTAACAAGGCCGCCTTCCCCAACTATTGGATCTTTTAGATCCTGCTGATTTTTGGGGACTCTATCCGTCAATCTACAATCTGACTCTCGTCCCTTCTGGGGACTTCTTCTCTGGAGGACTTAAGAGGTTCATCAGGCTTCTCACCCAGTTCAGTGTACCTCCTCTGGTTTACTCTTTGGGCGAGCGTGCAAAGTGAGCTTGGCTCCTGGACCACTCGCGTCTTTCTTTTCACTTCACTGTTCGATTGTCGATTGTCTTGCTGTATATCCTTGACAAAGCCGGGAATAAATGGCGAAACTAGTTGGAACTCCTGATGTCCCTCTGTTATACTGTAAGGCCACCTGTTTACCTAATTTTTTTTCTTTCATACAGTGGTTGACCTTTGTGGGTACATCAGACTTCTTTTATAGTTCAGTGAATTTCCTTTGGAATATGTTTATTCTGGAATTTCCTTTTTTAGTTTGGATTATGGAAGCTATGCTTCAAGTTCCATTCCAATACCGATACACTACACTGTTCGATTGTCGATTGGTTCATTGTATCAATTTTGTAATCGAAATATGCATATGTGGTGTGAAAATAATTTTGTGGATTGTGTGGTTTTTTCCTGTTACTATTTTTCACCCTAACTTTAAATCTCCACAGTTACTTGACTGCATTGGAATATTTTATTCTGTTGTATTTCTTTGTTGATTTCATCATAGCTAGTTAACTATTGTTTCTACTTAAGCAGCATGTATTTGAAATTTGAAAGATCATTACACTGATTAGAATCTCATCGTAGTTGAGTTTCACGAGGTTTTATAGAACTCAAATAGACAATGGTACAGTTTTGTAGTCTATTACAAAGGTGGGTCTAATTTAGGAAATGCGTACGATGCCTGAAGTCAAACCGAAAATTAAAGGAAATAACGACGAATGCATAATAAATATTCCTTTGTCGGTGACTAGGTTGAGCACGGTGGTTTCTTCTTCAATCCCGTAAGGATACCATAACCTAGCCGAAAGTAAAAGTGACTTTTTGAAGACGGATGAAACGGATTATGATTGAAATATTCTTCGTCTAAAAATATGCTCTATACTTTCCGTATTATTTTATTTAGGTTTTGGCTTGATATCCGGTATTGCAAGAGTTTCATAAATTAGATACTTATTTTGTAATTGTGGGTATAGGATTCCAAATTACCATTTAAATAATAATGATAATAATAATAATAATAATAATAATAATAGGATTTTTTTTATCGAAAGCAATTGGTGACAGTTGAAATATAGAATGCTTGAGTTCATTTTTGAAAGCAATTGGTGAATAAAAATATCCGAGTTCATTTTAATAGCATTGCTATTTTGTTCTCTTGCTAAGACATGGAATTCAACTTGACGTTCTTATACTAAAGTCGCCTCTCAGCATATCATTCGAGTGGAAGGTTTTTAGGGGAAAAAGTAACAAACTTTCTCCAATAGATAGCCTAATTCTGATCAGACGACCTCTACCCTTTCGTCTCTTCACCGTCACCGTAAGCCTATTCGATTTGTCCATTGACAAGAAGAATAAATCTCTCGTGGCATTGCTTTCGCCTAACAAGATTGAAGTTTGACCACTGAAACCAACCCCATGTTAGCTTATTAAAGTGTACAGAAATACACAGACGTTGAAGTTGAAAGCAAATGGCAATTGATATTAAGGGGAGGCAAGGATAAGTGAATGAAGAACTAATGCGATTCTCTGTCGTTGGATGTTAGCTCCTTTAATGTAATAGCAAAACCACTTGGGAGGCTGACTGGAATCTTGTTTTATTTATTAGCTAACCGTTCGATACATTATGGGATAACAGATTGAATGCCATTTTGAACACACTTAAATCGTCGACTTAATGGATTAATTGGAGAAGGGAATCTTATCATTTGCGCTGTCTTCGATTAATTTGAATTATTTATTAAAATATATACATTAGGCGTTTCAAAACATTTGATGAATAACTTTGAATTCGTTGAATTTCGTCCGATCACATCCGCATCTCTAGACTGTATTTTCGCTATTTTCAATAATTCAGTGTTTGTTTCTTTTAACTCGTATACTTCGGAATTTCTCATTCATTACGTTTATCATAAACGATGTAACGAGGAATTCCGTCGGATTCTAGTTATAGTACAACTTAATAATTTCTCTCTCTATCTCTTTAGATTCAAATCAACAACTTTGTATTTTGAGTGTACTCAAATAGAAATATAAACACTTAAAGCTATTAAATGTAAAGGAAAATTCCTATTAAGTATAGAACTTGTGTTAAGTATCCAGTATAATCGACTTAACTGTTCAACATATTTGATGTTGGCGTTGTAAAAACGAACTTAATGGTTATTTACTAATAAAACTTTGGCAGTTTGATCAATGTTTCTGAGATTTGTCTCCTTCGTGGAGAGTTAAAAAAAAAAAAATACAAATGCTTATCATTCGAAACAAACACTTGTACTTGCTGCTGCCATTATTATTTTGTATTTTTAATTTATTATTATTATTATTATTATTATTATTATTATTATTATTATTATTAAAAATGTTTACATAAATATACAGGGTAATCAGAAATTCTCTCCCTGAAAAAGAAATTTAATAAAACATAAACTATGTTAGATAGATAGATAGATACATACATACATACATACATACATACATACATACATACATACATACATACAGTTTTTTTGTAATATGTTCTTTTACCAGATGCTAAGTTGAGAGCAGAAGCACTGTAGGTGACGCTAACAGCGGTCAACTAGCACCTCAATTAAAAGAGTACTAGCCATGGGTAATTTTCCAAAAGGATTTGCGCCACCACATTGGGCATTATCTGTATCGAATTCAAGATTTCCCAACCAATGGTTTGGAAGGGAAAGATAGTCCGGATATTACTCAAACTTTTTCCTTCCATGGCAAAATTAGGCGTCTCTTCCTTCCCTTCGCCGACCACATTCTTAAGGAAAAACATGGCTATTCGCAAGATAAATTCAAATTTCTCCTCAACCTAAAAGATAATAAATTATTACCGATCCTGAAGGCTGTCGTAAATGTGGGGATATGTTAAAGATGAAGTGTTTTCTACACCGGTCCCCGGTATGTACACGGGAGAGAATAACGGATGCGATAATGTCGGTAACAGGAGAAATAATTATCGAAAAATTGAATATCGTCTAGATGTTCTCCGAGCAACGAAAGGGGCAAAGGTTAAGGTTTATTGAGAAAAAGACTTTCTGAGATGAAGAACACCACACAAGAAACTGTATATGGGCATATAACGTAGTTTTTGTTTTATTAAATTTCTTTATCAGAGAGAGACTTTCTGATCAGCCTGTACTTTAATAGAGCGATTACATTTAGCATCAACATTAGAGGAATAGTTATTAAACAATATATTATAAACTGATGGTGAATGCATTTTCCTTTTTATTATTTGTTTAAAATGTTAGTTTCTTTTTAATTAATTTTTATTCACAAGTTTTAAACAATTAAAAAGTTATATCCATTCTCTAATATAAAATGTTCTCTTATTATTTAATTTTTATTTAATTATTTTTGTTTCCTATTTTTCGGGGTTTTGCAGAATGTCAATCTGTTTAATTACTTACAGGAGGAGACTGTGTTTCTCAACGAACAACCAACTTCTATTAAATAAGCCTTAAATCCTCGCTCAGGTAGGTTCACACAGAAAAGAAAAAAAAAAAAAAAAAAAAAAAAAAACTAACACCCACACATGTCTAATGTCACCGAAAACAATAATGATTTTTTTATTTATCTAGCAAAACTAATTATTACCTCCACAACTAAGATTACTTCCACAACATTTTTAATTTTGTACACTAGTACTACTACTACTACTACTACTACTACTATTACCTCTATTACTATTATTAAACTTCTTTTTCTGACTTAGAGCAAGAGCAGCCTCCTCCTCCTCCTCTTACTTTTGGCTTTGTTTCTTTGTTCAGCGAATTCGAACACTCTTGTTTTAAAAGGCAAAGCTGCACTACTTCTACTGCATTGACGTGTCTCATTGTGCATTTCATTCTTTCTTTGTCTTGTGTTGTTTTTATTTTTACCACTCTGTAATGCTTACATTTTTCAATAAAACAGACGACAGCAGATGATTCCGGTTAATACAATAAATGTGTGCGTTCTCTATTGTTTGTGTGTGCATTTGTTCTTTTCTCTATAGCTACTATCACTCTAACGCTCTTTAACATTCATAATATTTAATACTTAAGAATTAACACGATAATCGCTCGGCAGTGCACGTGTGGCAAATTAACAATTAAAAGACTGAAACGTTTTGCTTTATTCACTACTAAAAATTAAGCACTTAAAATTAATTGAACGATCCAAGTAAAATATCCATGTTTGTATATATTAAATTGAAAAAGAAAAAAAAAAAAAAAAAACTTGTATAGAAAGAAAAGATGCTGACATGAAAGTAAACGTGATTATAAAAGATCATTGAGAAAAAGGAAAATAGCAAACGAATAAATTTTAAATTATAAGGGCATGCTGAAAACGAATGCTACTTAATTTTGTACCATAGTCTTTACCTACTATCTAAAGACTATGATTTTTACACAGGGTTATTATAAATTAGTTAACATTTAATAGCTCCGAAATTATCTATCACAAACGATTCAATATATTGTTTAAAATTCGCACATATCATCAAGTTTTACGTAAGATAACCACTAAACTCTATCTGCCCCCCTGCTTTCATGCTGTTTGAATTAATCCCTCCACTTCTTGCAAGCAACGAGTTATGTCGACGGATCACAGTTGCGCTGACAAATAGATGCCGTATCCTTGCGCGATGAAATTTCTTACAAGTGGGAAATCCGCCGAATGATAAAAGGAAGCTACAACAAACATTTGTGAAAGAAAGTTCATGTTCTGTGAATTTGGATACAGGAAATAAATTTTAAGCATACATTATACATTGAGTTATTAAACTAGGTAACTAATTTAGAATAGCCTTATATATAACCTGTGGTATATGTGTATACCAAGGCTCATACTAATTCAGGATTCGTTAATACTTTCGGTAAATAAAAATAAAACTTAACACACTTCTCTTCATCCTTACATATTTAGATTGTTTCGGGATTCTTCAGCGACAGATATCAACTTAGGCTTCGTTTCGAGTCGCGACTTCAACGTCTGACTCGAAAGAATGTTATCGGCAGCGTTAAGCATCATTGATTTTTATTTAAAAATCATGACAATTCACAGTCTGCTCCGACTGACAACGAATTTCGTGGCAAGGAATTTAAAATACCCCACCCCAACACAAAAGGCCTACAGGTGTTGGACAAAATAATAGAAACACCCGAGAATTAGAGTACATCCAAAGTTTACCGTTAATACAGCGTCTATTCTGACTAGATTTCTGCAGCTTTTGAATAGTCTCTAATAGAATGTTGACTTAAGAAATGAAGAAGGGAATCCGCTGCTCACCCTGCTCTCCAAAACTGCTCGTATTTTTTATTTTTACTTTTTTATTTTATTTTAAAAGATTACAATAGTTCCCCAACCGGACCCGGTATGGCCATAGGCCGACAAGTTAGATCCCTGGCAGGAACAAATGTATGTTACAATATAAATTACATTAAAACCAAGAAAGAAAGAAACAAAGGAAAAAGTAAAGACTTTGAAGACTTTGATATTCCAGAGTTACTGGGATTTTGAAGATGAAGCTATCCTGGTAGCCTACTCCTCAAACCAACACAACTGTCCTTATCAAGTTGCATAGTGGCATTATTATAGTGAAACAATATTTAGACCATAGAATGTGCAAATATGCACGATTTTCGAGAGTCATGATGGGGCCAGCCGATTACCAAATCATCACAGATGTACCGCCATGTTTAAGAGTCTGCATTGTAATGGCTTAAGAAACCATCGCTTTTAAATCAGCCATCCACTGACCGCGTTGATTCAAGAAAAGAAATCATTCAATGGAACGCTCTCCAATCATCTATGATTGGCTTTCCATGTTTTACTGTACGCGGTGTAGGCTTTATCATAAATAATATAAATGGTAAAGAATGAGAGGTAGCCTAAACTGCGGAATTAGATGAATTGAAAATATATAACTTTCTCCTTTTGTAGATTATAGGAGTTTCTTTTTTTCTTTCAATGTAAACGATGACTTATCAGACCATAATAAAGTAATAATGAATAATTGGAGAAAATGCTCCAACATTTCGTGGTCCCTGGTTCGATCCCAAGTTGCGGAATTTTTCCTTTCATTTTCCACTCTTATTCACTGGGCCATACGATTTCCTTCGAGCCATCTGCTGCCCACCCACCTGACATTCCAGAACAACTCATCTTAAAAATTCCCGAGGGTTATTGCGATAGTCGTAGCGACGTTGTCGAGGCACTCGTCAAACTGATTCCGTCAAAAGAACAACAGTCTTTTTATGATCGCGACCTCCTTTTTTTCGCATTTTAGCGTTAGTGTTAGCTGTGATTAAAGATTTCGAAATGGCAACTCTTCTGTAGATGTCGGCCTTACGCACTTCCTACGGACTGTTTTTGTGGACATTAAGTTCTATCGTAGTCATTTGTTGTTGTAGTAAGAGCCGCCGATGCGGTTATGCCATGCAGTCATTAAAAACTGGGCTCTTAAGGTTACAGATACGCACTAGCCTCTTTGGAAGTCTCACAAGACAGGTTACCAATCGACCGAGAGCTCGTACTTGCCGTTGATACACAACAACAACGACATGCAGCCTGGAAAAGACACACGATACATGATTTACAGGAGATAGTGACAACTTATGTTGTTTCCAGGTAGCCAACACGAATGTAACTAAGACACTGGTGTTCACATTAATTTGTCCAACCCTTGTACATCTCTAAAAATTGTTAACACGTCTCGAATAAATCTTTTTTTTTTTTTTGACAAGTTCCATTAATGTTTCTTGTGATGACGGCGTAAGAATTCATTCGTATTGTCTGACTGCTTACATTCAGCCATGTAAAATGGAGCTAATAATATTAGGAGACATTAATTTTCAACATGCCCTCCTTTTACATTTAGCAAATGGGAACAATCGTCCATAACGAGGATTGATTTTATATTCGCAAATTATGTAGAATATCATTTTACTCCAAGTAAATTTTTTTTCTCACCCCTAAGAATGCCGGCATAGATTTTAAGAAGCCATAGCAGCGAATAAAAGCATAATCTGCGTAATCTTTAAGGATGAGTAATATTTTTTTTTAACTTATGATTAAATTTTTTTTCCTACGAATGCACTCAGGGATCGGATGAAGATTCCCGTTCTTCTTAAACCACGATTACATAGGGACAAGAATTGATCCTTGAAGCCTAATTGCCTATCCACTCCCCGTCCCCTCTCGTTTGTAATCGAGGATCTTGTAAAACTGGAATCCCATTCCCCCCCCCCCCCCCCTCTCTCTCTCCATATGGAATTATTTTATTCCTTCACAAACTTCCTACCCGTAACTCGTAAGGCGGAGCCACGGTAAGGAAAAGTACCTGTAACTATATATTTCTTTTTATTGTTACTTCGCAGTCTTCTCTCTCTGTAGCCGGAGGACAGAAGACAGAGATGTAACAATGATGAGGCAAACATAGCCAGTTATCGAAAAAGGATCCAAAACTTACACATATCCGATCTTGAGCGACCTTCGGTGCCAAATTTATCGGGTTCAGAACTTGGTAAAAAACGTCGAGATTTTATTTCCCCCGTAACTCTTGTAAAATAAGATTTCTTATCCGGGTCTTGGGCTCCATTCTACAATTGAGTTTCTATATTGAAAGCAAGGACTGTTTTGGTAAAGGGGTTATTATTTTTTTTAATATTTTGGAAAGGAAGAATCTAGGAATAGCAATGACGTAATAGTAGCACGAGCCAAAGAAAGGACCGATGAATCGCTCAATATCCGTATTATTGTTGCGTCACTGTCTTCTTCTCTTTGATCAGTTATATTCATATCATTTCAAAAATTTTGTTTTGTATTTATCTCTAAGAGCCATTGGATCAATTTTTATATTTTTTTTTCTAGAAGAACAATTTTTTGGGGAAATATATTTCAAAAATATATTTGATTTTTTTTTTCCCTTTAAGTTAATACGTGTTCAATTAATTAGCCATTCATTTTCTTTGCCGTTTCATGTATACAACTCAGTCATGAATTTTCTTTTCCAGTTGAGCGCCAATACTGCAATCATTTCGAAAGTTATTCGATTATTTATTTATCTTTCACAATTAAATAACTTTTCGCGTCCAATAAACATGATATTTGTTATTAACATCATCCCCACTCCCGACCATTAATATAGTTGGATAGATCGTAATTTTAAATTATGATTTTTAAGACCTTTACTGAATTTTTTGGTGAAGCGCCAATCAAGCGGAAAAGAGAGTCCATTGCAGTTTTCGGCTGTGCTTTTTTTTTTTTTTTTTTTAATATCTAAATATGATATATATATTTCTTCGCCTTACCACTTCCTCACTGTCCTTTCATATGAACAAATTCTCCATTGCCTATCTACTCATCTATCTAGTCGCCTCAGTCATCTTAGTTTCCTATTTCTATTCCTTATTCCTCCTTTTCTAAACGATAAATCCCAGAAAACTCTAAATCCTTTTATTTTTAAACTTCATTTTAATGTTTACTTATCTAAGCTAACATTGCTTATCCAAAGCATATAGAAGCGTTGGAGAACAAAGTTTGCTTCTTTTCGTCCTCCTCCTTCCCTTTCAGGGAGACCTGTCCAACGAAGTGTTGACCATCCAGGATGTGAGGGACCTGATCGACGCCGAGAACCTGGCTCTCCTGCCGGACGATTACAGGTGCACAACGACAACCTCGGCCGCAGCCGCGGTCTCCCTGGATCAGACGGCACTGGACGGCGAGAGCCTAGACAGCAGCAACACCTACGCCAGCTGCAACACGCACCCTTTCCCTTCCCAAGTGGACCTTACGGCGACCTGCCACGAGAGCTCCAATCTGTACGTGAATCCGCTGCTAGAAGACCCCCGTCAATTCATGGGCGTCCCTTTGTCCCAACAAGTGACACCCGTACACTTCCCGGAAGTTACCTCTTCTTCGGCCAAGGTGAGCATTGGCCAGCCACTCTTGGCGTCAACTGGGGAGTTTGGAGACCCCGCCAGCGAGCCCTCGTTTACAGGCTCACGAGGCTCTCTTTCGAGATCTCCCTCCCTGAAGCAGAGGAAGCCTCGGTTTTCTCAGGTAAGCACCTACATTTCTTTTTCTGAAAAACACTCACTCCACTGAATTTCGTAAATTTATAGACAATTAAATTTGGTACATGCTTAGTATATCGTCTCAAATTACCTTAAAGGGCTACAGCAGAAAACACGACTGCTACTGGCTGTGTGTTTAATATGGAGAACAAAAGGTAAAGTGCCATCCTTATTATCAAAATATTTATAGTATGAGGGCCGCTTCGAAAGTAAGGCCGACTATTTCGTTCCATATATGGACAAAAAAAAAGCTTTTATGACGGCGTTCAGTCATCATACTCCTCTGTAGAGTTTTAGAAATATCCGGTGGCATGTACCTCCAATTGGCCTTTAAAGGTGGCCCTATATTTAGCCTTAACCGGACGTATCCAGCTGACGAGCAATTCATCCAAGACGGGCGAACCGAACTGTACGGAGTGTGCCTTACTGATACAGGTATGCCCTTCTCTCAAGTCCTAAAAGAATGTTCGAAGTGCGTAATTTGCCACATTGTCATAGTATTGCACAACATTTGTCGATAACGAGTAATGAAACAAAGCCAAAGCAAAAACAAAACACAAATCAACAGAAAGGTAATGTGTGAACCGCGACTCATCTGTTCTTAAGAGTCTCACAGAAGGATTTGTGACAGAGTTGAAAAACAAATGAAAACGAGATTCTGATTTGGATTCGCCTTGTCGACTGATACGCAGTTTTGAGTTGAATAACAACCGAAAACGCGACTCTGAGTTGGGACAATAAGCGTAGCACGATTTGTGCGTGGACAATTCTTCTAAAGTCTTTTTTTTTATTTTGTAATTTATGAAGCCATTCTTGGCAGTTCGAGTTATTTTCTTCTTCTATTTACATATGACTGAGTCACTATCCCCTACTCTCATACCACTTTGGAAAGCAGTTAATTCATTTTGCATTTCCCATTCGAATACTTACCTATTTCAAACCCATCATGCTTTGCAGTGCTACTATATTCTGTACCTGTTTCAATAAGGAGAAATGTCCGAATATTAATGGGAGAGCAGAGTATATTAGATTTGCAAACATTCTCTGGAATACTTATTGACGCGAGTGAATATATGCCATATGAGAGATACAAAAGCAAGCAAGCTCGATTTTTCCAGGTCATGGCCACTGCTTGTAAAACTTTAAGTGAAACTGAGTTTTAGATCATATCAGCTATTTGGGGCTCAATCGGTATAAAATCAGTTTGACTCTTAGATCTCACATCTTTGCATTTGTCATTAAATTCGTAATAATTTTGGACGCTGAACTAAGCATTTACCAACACGAATTTGTTTTTTATATTCCATTATTTGCTATAGAATTATTGCTGAACCAACTAACAGAATTTAATTAAATGTTACAGCCTATCTAAGTATTAAAGACGCACAAATGAGTGTGCAAGGCTTATAATGAATAGCCAGTTCGCTAATTCTTCACTCAGTTCATATTTCACAAGCAGGCAGTTTAAATTTCCTGAAACTATATCTTAAAAAAGTTGCTCAAAGGATAGTCATCTTTGCTATTGCTTCGTATTATTATTTTGCTTTGACAAAGGATAGTCTCTGTCCGAAACGTCAGCTGTTTTCACCATCTTACCACGCTGTGACTCCTAGAAATTGTTGTGAATTATCGCTGAATGCAGATCAAAATCTTCTACTCCACACATTCCACAAGTTCGAATTAAAAACGGTCAACATTAAATATGAGAATGCACTTTTAGCCCATTATCCTACACACACTGGCCAATGAATTAGAAACCCGTGATGAATTACTGTACTGATATGTAAAGCGGGGTCACAGGTCAGAAACGATTGTGATGTGCAAATGAATGCAATCATGTGAGGTACATGCTCATTCCAAGCTGCAGGTACAGAGTAGGAACAAGCTGCAGCTGCTCAAGTTGAGCAAAATGGGGAAAACAGCAGACCTGTCTGAGTTCCAAAAAGGAGTTATTGTGGCCCACCCGTCTAGCTGGAGCCACGATTTCCAGGACAGTACAACTGACCGGTATCTCAAAAGGTCAGGTCTCCAAGGTGTTCAATGCGTGGAAACGGAATCCACAAGAGTTGTCGAAACGGCAGAATTGTGGATCAAAAACAATCAACACAGACAGGGACCGACGTCGTCTGAGACGGATCGTGCGGCAAAACCGTAGGTCGGAGGTAGAGCAACTGACGGCAGACTTCAATGAAGGATCATTGCAACCCATCTCCTCCAGAACAATGCGCCGAGAGTTGAAGCGAATAGGGATGGGAAGTCGCATGCCAGTGAGGAAGCCCCTGGTGTCAGCAACAAACCGGAAAGTTCGCCTGCAGTGGTGTAAAGAACGGTGTGACTGGACAGTAGACGACTGGAAAAAGGTGATGTGGTCGGACGAGTCACGTTACACATTGTTTTGCACCGATGGCCGGCAGAGAATTTGGCGGCAGCCCCATGAAGCGATGGACCCCTTATGTGTTGTGAACACAGTTCAAGCTGCAGGAGGAGATGTCATGATATGGGCCATGTTTTGTTGGTATGGCAAGGATCTCCTGATATTCCTTGACAGTCGGGTGAAAGCCAAAGACTACCTGAACATTGTTGCAGATCAAGTCCATCCTGCAATGGTGCATTTGTACCCAAATGGTGACGGGTTCTTCATGGACGACAATGCTACTGTCCATTGAGCAAGAATTGTTCAGGAGTGGTTTTCTGAACATGACACCAAGTTGCAACATCTGCCGTGGCCAGCACAAAGTCCGGATTTGAATCCGATCGAGAATGTTTGGGACATGTTGGAAAGAGATATTCGTCGAAGGCATCCGCTTCCGTCTACTCAGCAGGACCTGAAGGTCTCTCTGACGAATGCATGGTCTGCGATTACCTTACCTGCATTGCAACACCTTGTAGAGTCCATGCCAAACCGCGTATGTTCTGTAATTACAACCAAAGGAGGGTCAATACCATATTGAACGAAGGTTTCTAATTCATTGGCCGGTGTATGTAGTTCCTACAGTAAAATACTTTCAAAGGAACAGTCAAGATGATTATGGATCAAAACTTTTTATTGAAATAGTTTGCACATTGGATTATGAAGAAGCAAAACAAAGTAAACCAAATATTATTTTGACGAAATGCGTTACAACAATGAAGGGAATTCCTCATCATTGAGTAATGTAGCTTCATTTTAGTAAAGTCGAACTTATCTCCAACAAAAATCCATTCTTATCTTTTGGGCTAGAAAAGCTGACTGCAAACACCTATGTCCTTCTGTATATATAAAAAAAGAGTCAATCCCAGTTTCCATACAATAAATTTGTTTAGGCAATTATTTAAAATCTCTCAACCCAAATGTGACCATAGTTATTTTACATTTGGGATCGTATTAACATGCACCACTAATAATGATATCGTTTTGTTCTCATAGCCTCATTAATCCTAGACAGGTAAGCCTCATAAAATTACCGAGGCTGATTTGATTCTATAGCTACAACTATCTTATTTCGATTCTTACCACTAGGTAGCAATCAGTACCTTCCTATCATGCACCCATCTTGTAATCAGTGTAGTTTCACAGCTGTAGACAAAGTGCTTCTTGGTGTTTCAAGGTGTTTGGTCGTGAATATTACGCTGCCTTACCTATAGTAGAGTCTGCCTTCAATTTTTATTATTCTGCAATGTCCAGCGAAAAAGAGACGCTTGACAGAGAAAACCTTCTTGTATCAAATGTGCAAAACCAGTTTACGAAGACCTTCGAGCCATGCAGTGCATTAAATGAATGTACTCAGGTTGGAAAATGACCATTTGTAGCCAGTTAGTTTCATGTAAACTTTAATACATTTTCAATTGTAAACAAAAGCTAAGATATGAAAAATATACTGACAATTTTATTGCTCATAAAGACATAATTTTCCCAATCAAAGTATGTTTCGTGAAAATCACGAGGTTTTTCCTTTAACGTAGTGTTGAAGAAGGTTTACCTGTCTACGGTTAAAAAGTTCTTTTAAAAATTGAGTCATCCTGCAACTCCATCAAACTATAACAATTGATGTTCAAATGACTGCATAAGTTAGGCTTGATGTATTTATTTCTTTCTCTTTTTAATGGATTATTATAAAATTTGTCTACTTCATTCTTATGGTCATTCATTTTAAATAACGTACTAACATAAACCATCTCACAAGTAAGCAATCACAAGGTGCTCTTTAAGTGGACATTAAACGGATTAAAGGCTTCAAAAAGACCCAGTTCGTATTCGTTTGTCGTAAATTACCAGTGTTGTCTTGGTGGTGGCACTCGGTCATTCGATTCGTCCATTTCCACCTGCACGACGCTAGCTTGACAACCACAGAGAGAGAGAGACCTTCAAACACCTCAACTGTCTCAGAACTCGTTGGACAATCAGCACCATTTACTATCGATTTTGGCAAACTTTCGATGAGACCGGCGGTTATTGGTTTGAGTTAATACTCTTAATTACAAAGATGTTTGTAACAAAAACGACAAACTTTTGTTTCTCTTTGTCATTATGTGGAAGGAGGGAGGCAGGTGCGCTTTATCTCGAAGTTTTTTTTTTTGTTTGTTTTTTTTCTTCTTTTTTTAAGGGGAAAAGGTTTAAATTAATGTTATTGAAATATTCAGATCAATGACTATATAAACGTGAAAAGAATTTAAGATGTATAACTCTTTTATTCTGTTTTTTTTTTTTTTGTTTTTTTTTTTGTTT
The DNA here is from genome assembly GCA_023313115.1 of Rhysida immarginata. Lineage (NCBI taxonomy): Eukaryota > Metazoa > Arthropoda > Chilopoda > Scolopendromorpha > Scolopendridae > Rhysida > Rhysida immarginata. The sequence goes on along the minus strand of JAHWFO010096610.1, from coordinate 418,679 downwards.
TTTGTTTAGTTCAACTGCTTCATGTAGACCAAAAGAGTTTCGAGTCAAATTTCTCATCAAATTGGAATCTGTTCGAGAACGGCAGTATTTTTAAAGCAAATTTAGACGAATTTAACAAATATTACGGACATCAAACCCATAAGAGCATTTTGCCTTAATAGATCATTGTACATATCCTTAAGAAATAATTACTTATTCTTATTAAAACATTCATCGTGTGGAAAACCGCTATCACTGAAGTTTATCATTTCCCACTGACTATTGGATTCCTGCCGTTTTTGACCCGATTCCGTTTATATAGAGAAAGCGGTTCGATGACCACTATTAACGGGTCTTTCAAGGGCGACATACACTTTTGGATTTAAAAATTAGTAGTATAACCTAGAGTCGTTAGTTCACAGCAAAGAAGATTGTATCCAAACTGCACAACCGGAAATCGCTTAGAACTACTTCATGGAGAAAGAGTACTTTCTTTCGGTACATTTTCTTGAATAATAAAATCAGGTTTTTGGATATGTTGATTCTAATTCCTTTCTTAAATAGAACTTCAAATGTATGTTGCATTTATGATAAACACGTGAACATGAGATGTTTTGGGGTGTATACACGTGCACTTAACCTATAATTCGCTAAATACTTATTCTAAATTAGAAGTCTGGTACCATTTTGTCCTGGCTCTAACACATGACTGATTGGGAGTCAGCAAAAGATATATCATCAAATGGTATGAATTCTACGATTAGGATAAATATCCATGTCAACCTTGAATGACTCATCTACTTTTTGTGGAAAATCTTTCTTTTTTTTATTTTTTGCATTAAACTTTCAATGGCCTTTTCTTAATTTTATCTTTTAAGCAAAAGCTAGCACAGATCCTTATCAAAAAAAAAAAAGTAAACAATCGCTAGTTAACATTTTAGTGGAATTATCCCAAAGTCTTAATGAGTTTAAACAAACCCTGCAAAAGAATTTTTTTTCAAACGGGCAGAGAAAGCATTTACAACCTAACTTAACGTATAAAAATGGTAATTTTCTCTCCTTCATTGAATGAATTGAAATGTGGTCCTGGTTGTAAAAACAGGAAAATTCTTCCTACGAACGTTACCTGTTTTCTTGCGCTAATCGTCACTTCTACACGGAAAGTGTACCTTACTTTTTAATGAATGTAAGGCATTTAATAATAATAATAATGGTCTTTTGGCTACAGGAGAGGACAAAAATTAAGCAAAAACTGAGGAATGGAACAACCAAAAAGGGGAAACCTCTAATCCACAAGGGAGACTTCCTTGTGGATTAGAGGTTTCCCTTTTTGGTTACAGGAGAGGAGATACTATGGACTATGTTTCTTCTTAATACATTTCTTTTTACTGAACGTTTGGATTATATCCAATGGTAGACTCAAAATTAGAAGTTAGCGACATAATTATATATAGAAGCAATCATGTTTGGTCCATATAAACCGAAATTTATCGAACCAATTTAATTTTTTGGCTAAGGATCTGTGTATTTAAAAA
>JAHWFO010096610.1:333667-412165 GCA_023313115.1 Rhysida immarginata | reverse complement strand
CCCCCCCCCCCCCCCCCCGTCCTTAATAAGCAGTAGTGTTTAAACACTCTCTCATTATGATTATTTAGAGACACCATTTAAGGTAGTAGCTATGAACTATAGTCGGGAGTTGAAGCAATAGAAGGAGGCTTAAGAACGCAAGGGAATAAATCAGAAAAAGGCGGGGGGGGGGGGGGGTATGCTAAAATTGCCGAGGATTCAACTTTTCGCAAATATGAAGCTTTAATGGAGAAAAGATTTTCCATTCTTGCTGCCAAATAGACATTTATTGGCGATTTGTGGTATATTCACATTGAGCACGGTTCGCAGGGCTTTATTATGAAAAGAACTTCGGCATCGCTTCAAGCGTAAAAAAAATGAATATAATATACTAAAGGAGAATGGAATAACTATTACGATATCTCTCCCATATTAAGAAGCATCATGATAAAGAGCAGATTTCTACTTTCGCCATACTGAATGTCTGATAAGTAATCATAATGGTTGATTTCGTTTTCTTTCCTTCCCTCACTTCATTTTGAGTTGAGAAATTTTTAAAAATCAACTTTGCCATTCACTGTCCATGAAACGTTGGGGGTGCGACCCTTTTTTTCTCATTGCAGGGAACCAAACCACGACCATGGTTCCGGGACGACGGTGATTTGGTTGAAAACAGCCAATCATCGGCAGAACAGATAAACTCTTCCGGATCCGGGAAACTGAAAGGCAAAGGAAGTCGCCGATCCCCGTTTCTCAGTCGAGGTAAGTAATAAAATCAATGGCTTGGCAGTTAACACGCAGAAATTCTATTTCCTCTCCAAAAAAAGAACTTATGGATGAATGGAGACAAAATGAGATGGAAGAAAGCAAAAAGAAGCTTTTGCTAAACGCAAATGTAAATTTGACATCCTCAATAAAGCTCTATCGCCAGTTATTTTAACGCTCTTAACGTTCCCTTCAATACGTATATGGATTGGAATTTACGAATATTGCACGAAGAAAAAAAAACAGGGGGGGGGGGAAGGAGTAGGAGAAAGCAATATGGATCTTTTCAGCTCTTACGATTCAATAGCAAAGGCACGCTACTAATGATGGGCAGCAGACAGTTGAGTCAAACCTCATTTTTATTTCAGTGTTATATCAATGGATACTTTGAAAGAGCCAAAGTTTGAGGACATAGAAGTAAACGCATAAACAATCATTTTGTCACATGTCTCGTGCTTTTTCAGTGAGCTGGCCTATGAATATAGGAGACCTTGCTTAGTTCAAACACCTACCAATTGGGCTATCGCAGCCAGGTGCCCGCCTCCCATTGGGCTTTCAACCGTGCCAACTTGGTTGTCTTTAAGGCACCTTGTGACAGCATGGCTGTCCGGGTGTCTACGATAGCCCAATTGGTAGAGGCGTCGTCCATGACAGTCTAGGTTCCTGGTTCGAATCCAAGTCGCAGAATTTTTCCTTCCATTTCTCAATCGAAAAATTATTATCATATGGATCACATTTACAAGAAATTTACGCTATTTCACAGCATTCAATTGTCATTTATGTTTAATTTAGATCTTTTGTAACTTAACAATCTTTCGTTTTTGTTGCGCAGCATTTGCTAATAAATGGTTTGGCTGTTTGCTAAATTGCCTTGAACACTTACTCTAGGCCTCCAAAGCGAAGCACCAGCAAACGGCCAAAAGTCAAAACAAAGCTTTATCTTCACATATTCGTAGCACGGCGAGCTTGATCACCTATTTATCTTACACCGTGGTTCAACCTTTCAATATACAGTACGTGTACGAAACCATTTTTTTCACTTAAAAAGCATACACGCGTGTACGCGCGCAATTTCCTTATTGCAGTGTAAATGATGGCATGGTCTTTTAATCTTCTGGTCTGTGCACTTGGTTGTTGGTCTCTTATATTTACTGAAGAGTCGATTATTGCATTTAACTGTCATTAACAAAACTCAATAGCAAAACATTACCTAAATAGAACCAGAAAGGAGAAAGAGCTAGCTGACTCTTGGCACGCTGCCGTCGTTATCAAATTTTATGACGTCGATCTGGCAACAGCTACAAGTTCTAGCCTACAACAATGAAGCCGAAGCGGAGTGGACAGGCTTCTCATCATGAAGAAACCTCTTGTCCACAAAAGAATATTTTATTCTGTATATACGAATTTCGAACTCTTTGAGTTCATTATTCAATGCCAAGCAAGTATTTGGTCGACAATTGACAATCGAACAGTGAAGTGTACATTTCTTCAGATGGGACGAAAGCCTTCCACTGAGGTAGCCTAACCAACCCAAGCGGTCTTCCATAGAGGTAAATAACAAAACCTTTATATAGGGAAGGAAGGGACCGTCTCTCCAATCAGGCCAGATTGTCGCCAGTGGCGGCCAATGGGAAGAGCGGACCTAGGAGAAATACCCCAGAGTACGTTAAAAAAATTATACGGAAATTACAAGACAAACAGCAAAGCAAAATTATACAACCATATAATCAAGGGTAAGACATAGATCTTAAGCAAAAGTTATTATAACAAGGAAAGGAAAAAGAAAATCTTGAACAATTTAAGTAGCTGTATCTTCATTCAACACAAATGTCCGAAGGTTTACCGAGGATCCACTTGCAGGAATATAGTTAAGAGGTTCTAGGAGCATACAGCCCATCCAGAGAGGTCGGCAGTCGCAAAACACATGCTTGATACGGGACACGACGTCTTGTTAAGAGCTTGTTGGTTGTTGAGGCATTTCAGAAATAGGAATTCACTGGACGCCTTTGAGACGCTGGAAATCGCAAGGAAGGACCCTGATACTTTGTTAAATGGAGACGCAGGCCCCCATCGGAGACTCTACATTAATACAGTTGCCTTTGAAACGTTGAAGATCGCCAGGAAGGATCCCGACTTCGTGTTGAATGAAGATACAGTTACTTAAATTGTTCACGATTTTCTTTTTCCTTTTCTTCTTACTTTTGCTTAAGTTCTATGTCTTAACCTTGATTATATGGTTGTATAATTTTGCCTTGCTGTTTGTTTTGTAATTTCCGTATAATTTTTTAACGGACTCTGGGGTATCTCCTAGGTCCGCGCTTTCGATTGTAAAAGGGGTTTCTCCCATTGGCCGCCACTGGCGACAGTCTGGCCTGATAGGAGAGACGGTCTCTTCCTTCTCTATATATAGGTTTTGTTATTTACCAAATACTTACTTTGTAACTCCTATCAACAACAATCCCGAGAGCCAAATCATGTCTCAGCGTGTGGAAGATGGCCTTGTCAACTTTGATGAAGTCCCGCAGCATTTAACGAAGAACAACATCGAGGCCGGAGAGATCGTCACCATCATAGGTAAACACAAAAAGAAGGCTCCAGGAAGAGACAAGGTGAGCAATAACGCCCTTATTAATCTCCCAAAGAACTTCATTGACTATCTCACCAATATCATTAGCGACTGCTGGAAATTTTCTTACTTCCCTGCATCTTGGAAACAATCTATTGTTTTGAGTATCCCCAAACAGTGACAAAATCCAGCAATTCCCTTGAGCTACCGACCTATTAGTCTGCTCCCCTCAATGTCTAAAGCTTTAGAGAAAACGATCCTCGTCAGATTCCAAGAACACTGTCTCGCCAATGATCTACTTCGGAAAGATCAGTTTGGCTTTCTTGCCGCCCACTCTTGTCAGATGCAGATATGGAGGCTCGTATAAGACCTGAGCACCCCCTTGAACCTTTCCAGGTACTGCGGAATGGTATTCCTCGATGTCAGTAAAGCTTTTGACCAAGTATGGCATGGGGGCCTTGTCTGCAGATGATTAGAGACGAGTTTCCTTCCGATTTTATTTTGATGGTGAAATCCTTTCTCACCGACAGGTCCTACCAAGCTAAAGTTGGTGAAAATCTATCCACGCCCCGTGTTGTAAAGGCCGGTGTCCCTCAAGGTTCTGTCCTCGGGCCCGTGCTATTTAATGATTTTGTGCATGATTTCCCGAACCCCAGAAATTGTAATCTACATTTCTATGCTGACGATACTGCCATTATGACATGGGCACCCAAGCCGGCTCACGTTATCACTCGTCTACAGCACGCCTTGAAGATGTTCGAAGACTGGTTTAACTGCTGGAAGCTGAACCTTAATATCGGAAAGTGCAAGGCTATGTACTTCAACAGAAAGTTCAAGCGTCCCCCAGAGTCTCGTGTTCTATTCAATAAGAAACTGGACTGGGTAGACAACTACAAATATCTTGGCGTTATCATCGACTCAAGACTCTCGTGGAATCGTCACGTGACCTACGCTCTGAACAAAACGAAGAGGGCTAAGTGCAGTCTCATAGCTCTCCTGGGCCGGAACAGCACCATCAGCATCGACAATAAGTTAATTCTGTACAAGTCGATTATTCGGACCATACTCCTCTATGGCATGCCTGCGTGGGCGACTATCTGTAGAAGCAGATGGAGCGAGGTACAGTCATTCCAGAATGTTACTCTGAGGACCATGAAAAACCAATCCATCCATTCAGATTTAAACATGGTCCACATCGGAAAATTTATACAGGACCTCCTTTTGATTATGGTGCAACGTCTCTTTCCCGGACTATTGGAAGATGTGAAAATCTTCTTTTACCTTGCATTTTCATTTCGTTTGTATCTTGTTTCTGACAATCGTCAATCTTATTTTCTTTTTTGTATAATATGGAAGACCAATTGGGTTCGTTAGGCTTCTTGACCACCTCAGTGTATTTCTTTTGGAATTTAATCTGGTTCGATGAGCTTTGTGAAAGCGCTGCTTTCATCCCATCTGAAAAAATGTACACTTCATTGTTCGATTGTCGATTGTCGACCAAATACTTACTTGGCATTGAATAGATGTTAGAGAGGTGGAATCTTATCAGCGCCACAAGTCTGCCCAGTTCGTAGAATCACCAGGGCGGCGCTGCGATTAGCACAGGACCAGATTAGCAGATCCCACTATAGTTTACTATAGGGAAACTACTGAATTCATCTCCAAGTCCATGATAGCAAAAACATTTTAACACTAAAAAATATTTATATTAAATAACTCATGGGCTAGATCATTCTATCACAATAAATGTAATTTTTGAATACCACAAGGCCTTCCTACAGTGAACAGCAGTCAGTTTGAAGCGACGGGCAGTTCGATCGCTGCATCCCCATGTTTGAGCAACAGCATCTATTGTGGCGTTGTATCGAGTCAGTGATCACGTGATCAGCCCATTAGTGTCGCCATCTTGTCAGACAGAAAAAGCTACGAGTTTCCACCTCTCCTAACACATTGAATAATGAACTCAAAGAGTTCGAAATACGTATATGCAGAATAAAATATTCTTTTGTGGACAAGAGGTTTCTTCAGCGGTCATTATATCGTTATCCACAGTGGTTTCCCGGTTCTCATCATTAAGGTAAAATACAATCCGCACTTTCCTTTTTACCTCAGCACCTCGCTCAGCCTCTTCAGCCTAGCTTCTGAGTTGATTCTTAGCCTCGTGCATGCGCATTTGGATAGATGTGTTTCATTGCCAATTTGCTGAATAAAATGCCATCAGTAAATTAAAAAATCTACAAGAAAATCATAACTTTTTTAAAAATTAATTTATTCATTAAATTAATGATTTCCACAATTAATTTAAGTGGCCAGCTTTCATAAAAAGGCATAATCTTACTGGATTTACTCTTAGCCTTTTCCTTACAACGGACTTCATCATCCATGGGCCTTCCTCAGCGTTTGTAAGCACCTCTTTGATATGCTTAGATTGCTGTGCTTTAGCTGAGGCAAATGCGACGTCACAACTTGCTCAGCTAAAGCTCAGCGTAGCAAAAAGGAATGACTTTGCTGAGCTCGGCTGAAAGAAGCTGAGCTGCTGAGGTAAAAAAGGAATGTGCGGAATGTTAAGCTTGGGCTGTAGTCAAAGTTATGCAATAGAAGGGGGAAAAATCGGCTCTTCAGTAAATACTGAAGACCCAACAATAGAGTGCACAGACCAGAAGATTAAAAGACCACGATGATGCTGAAACGTGCTGCCAATATCTGTTAGAAACTCATAGTTAGTATTGGGCTAAATTCATTATGGATAAAAACAGCAAGTGACTAAGTATTATTTAAAAGCTTTGGGATCAAAATTGCAAAACACATACTTTCTTAAAGAATGTCCTGAGAGGATTTATTACACACAATGAAAATAGGATAGAAAATACCACAACCTGGACTCGAACCAGGAACCTTCAGCTAATCGCGCTGAATTCTTTCCTGTTTTCATCAATAAAATACGTTCTTGTATGATTATGACATCTTGTTGGTCTTCATTTTGGAATTTCATTTAAAGAAATATAATTTTTTGTATTATTTTCTACGTTTCATTTGCTGTTTGGCATATTCATTTTTTTTTTAATTTTTATTTTTTTAGGTAAAGGAGGGAGCAAGAGCTCTCTATCTGGCGATCTTAGTGACGCCACCCAGCGAAAGGTCCTCAGCAGCCCAGACGTAGGGAAGAAGAAGTCGATCTTAAAGAGAACTGATGGAGGTCTAAAGGAGGAGACAGAAAAGCTAATTGCCGACTCCCCCGGCTTACAACGCGGAGATAAAAGCAGCTGTGCTGGCTCACCTCCGACCACCACCGCTATGCTGAGCACAGGAGTCGTTACAGACCTGCCACTGCTTCCTTTACCCGTGCTTGATCCCACGCGCGGCATACGTTCATCGCCTTCCCCTTCCGCCTCTCCCCGCTTATCAGCTTCACCCAGTCCTAGCTTAAGACAGCAGCAACTCCAACAGCAGCTACATCAACAACAGCAGCAGCAGCAGCAACAACAACAACAACAACAACAGCAGCAGCAGCAGCAGCAACAACAACAACAACAACAACAACAGCAGCAGCAGCAGCAACAACAACAGCAGCAGCAGCAACAACAACAACAACAACAACAACAACAACAACAGCAGCCACTGCGAGCCATAGGCCCCAAAACAGGAACAAAGCCCCAGGCGCTGCCTATCAAATTCGTAGGGGTCGATGCCGAAAACAACCAGGTGGTCGTCGGTGGCGGCAGGTTTGGCAAAGGCACCATTGAGAAGCAACGAAGTCTCATCGACAACCAGTTCCCAGGCCGCAGTCCAGATCCCCCCCGTCGACAATATTCCCTCATCGTTGGAGAGGGGGGAGGGGATGAGGAAGTGCTTGAGAATTCTTTGGAGAAGCACGCGCAGGACGAGGTTATAGCCGAGAACAAAACCAAGGACCTGGAGGACTCCCATCAGCCTCCGGTTTCAACGGTCCGTGTGCTATGCGTCGTTCCCAACTGTCCATACAACCAAGTGGCTCACAGTAGTCCACAAGGGACAGTATGTCTGTGTGGCAACGCTATGCAGACGATCGTCTTTCCGGCGACGACAACGCTTACCATCAGCGACCTCGTCAACCGCAACAACGAGCAAAACGTCCTCAAGTGCAAACAGTTCGACCGATTGCTCTTGGCCGCTGACCCGGATGACTCCCTGGACAAAGACCGCACCAGGGAGAAAATTGTTCTCAGTCCTCGAGCCAACGCCAAGGAGGCGGCATTGTTGTAGGCCAGTCAGGCAAGTTCACTTTCTCTAAGAATCAGTCACTCAATCTATCTTTAAAGCCACGGTCGCTCTTCTTAAAAGTAAACGCTACGATGTCGCGCACGCCTTTTGACGGATGGAAAAAAATTTATACAAATCGAACTCTAAAAATGCCGACAAAACATGAGATATTGAAAATGGACGAGTAGGGACTTGGAAATTGTGCTTTGTACAGATACCAAGTGCTCTCATGATGGCATTCAATTAATAAATCGGGACTGTTTCCAATTCGATATTAGACGAAAAATTACTAAGAAAAATACCAATTTTCACTTGATAAATATTAGAAATTTAAATTACTAATTTTAATTACAAATTTAAATTTTTCGATTTGTATAGATCTCTTGTACTTCCGTAGACTTTACCTTCAGCTTTACTAGAAAATAGACAGAAAAGAAATTTAATAAAAGCTCTCCTTAATTTTGGAAGTTATTAAATCTCACTTTGAACTTGACGGTTTTTTTTTTCCTAGGGCGGAATTGAAAATTTAACCTATTAACCATGTACTCATATCTTTTGTTAAGTGAATTCAACTTTTGTTCTCGCGAGAACCATTGTTTTATATCAAATAAAGTATCTATCTAACCGACAAATCATTAGAAACGCCTATCCACTTTGAGCCTCAAACCTGCCACAATTTGACGTGGCATGGAAGGAAACTAGGTTCTGAAAACGTTCCCGTAATTCCGACCAGGCAATTGTGAGAACAGCCATCAAATCGCTGGAGGCGGCTCTTTTGCTTTGAGCAACTGTTCAAGGACATCCCACATTACGATCTGGGGATTGCGGGGGATCAATGTAGTTACGATGACGCTCCTCCGACTCACTCTGCGACCAATTCAAGCCTTATGGTAGAGAGCGTTATCCTGGGAAAGAAGCCTAACCATCAGGGAACAAAATGCATATACTCAATAAAGTCGACTCTATGGTTATTAATGGACCTAGGGCATTCGAAAAAAAAACCAAAAAAAAAACATGCCCAGAGCATAACACCGCCTCTACTGGCTTGAACAGTTGACACCAAGCAGCTAAGGTCCATTTTCAAGCTGCTGACGCCATATTCTGGTCCTCTTGTCGTCATGCATCAACTGGACGAGTTGATTCATCAGCTCAAGCTATCTTGCTCTGATCGTATTCGAACCGGTTTCGATGTTCTCTTCCCTATTGTAGACGAATTTTGCGGTTTGCAACAGAGATCAGTAGGACTCGAGTGGGTCAGTAATTTCTATTCGTGACACTGTGCGGCGAGTGCTATAAGCGGAAATATTTGTTTGTTGTCGCTATTGTATTGAGCAGTTATGTGACGAATGGTTGCATGTCACGCCACTTGTTTTTGGCTTTTATGACCACTTCTTGGGCAATCTTGATGTCATGGGGGTGGCCGTGGCCTGGTTGTCTCGTCGGTTGGCTCGCTGATCGATGGAGTTAAGCAACTTCAGGCGCGGCCAGCTGCTGGCTGGGTGACAGCCAGTGGCTTGAGGACCACTGCTGGGTGGGACGGCTATTTGGGGCACAGCTGTTGAGGGACTTTAGTCTGACCCATTTGCTGAGTGACCAGTGCTGGATAGCCACTGGTTTGTTCGTCCGCCAGCAGCTCTTCCATCATGAACCCCCTGTGCTTCGGAGGGCACGTTAAGCCGTCGGTCCCGGCTGCTACTGTCATCTCGTAGCGCAAAACTCCCTCGAATGAGTAAGTGCCGCAGGGATTATCGTTCTGCGATAATCTACCCTCTGTACAAGATAAGATAAGTGTTCTCATAGTTGATATACTCGCATCAGCCATCCGAGCACCTATTAGCATCCCCCTCTCAAAGTCCCATAAATCTTTCTCATCCTGACAACCTCGTTTTCATACCTGCTTTAGGTTACAATTGTTTACGTCAATGAGACCAACGCAGGTTTGATCATCATTGAGTATTCCTATTAATTTGCATGTTCTGTGTATACAGATTATCCACTGGTCTACGGTTTGCGAAATAAAACAGGTTCTCGCGAGAAACACATTAAAGTGGTCATAATCTTAAATTGTGAGATATAGTAAAACGTTTTGGTAAGGTTTTGGGACGAGGGAAAGTGTTAGGGTTTCCTTGGGGAAATAGATTTGGTTGCTTCATCCACATTTCACCTTTTTTTTTTTCTTTAGTTGTTTAACCTTTAAAACGTTTTGATAATTATGATGAATTATTCAAATGAAACGAGCCATGTGACTTATTAGCAAAAAAATTGAAATGCACTTTTTAAAAAATTAATCCCGGCAGCTTATAAGGCACTTATCCCAATAATAACACGAGACGTTCCATTCCTCGTGCGTAAAAGGTGGAACCATTCCTAAACAGCGTCCTGAACCTCTTCGTCCGGGTGAAATCTGTGACCACGTACATGCTTCACCAGGTTCACGAAAATGTGAAAGCTGCAGGGAAACAAACATCGTCTGTATGCTAGATGCTGATTCCTCGATGATTTTCTCAGCTTGGAGGCGGGAGTTATCGTGAACAACTATGACTCCTACATTTGGACGTAATTGATGCCCCCAGAGATTTAAGAGTTTTCTGCATATCACCGCGGAGCGTTTACGGTGTTTCGACAGGTGACAAACTCGATCAAGAAAGTCAACATCACCTTTAGTGCATTTGTCTTTATCCCGTTTGGTTTCTTTGGCAGAGGACACAAAACGTGACTCCATTGGCTGCTGTCTCTTTTGCCTTCTGTTTGATAAGGAAAGCACACGTCACATTCTGTCGATGAAACGAATGTGATATGGGAGCAAATGTTTCAAGGAATGTCTTTCTGCACAGATTCCAAGTTGTGTGGTATTCACTGCAGATGATGCCGGATAATTGCGTGCAAACTCCCAACACGGATTCCAACTTCTTGGCAAGTGCTTTTACTATGAGGGACTCAGTTGCCTTCAGAGTATGAGACTGTTGGCGTTGGTGATCGGATGATATGCTTGCCCTGGCCTCAAGTATCAGTCAACGACGACCACCCCTCTCGGAACCACTTACTCCAGCCTTTAACACGTGACAAAGACATATAGCATTCGTACGACGATGGATTTCTGCACTCCCGGACACCTTCTGCAATTAATTATCGGCCTCGGTGGCTCAGCAGGTTGCGTGATCGCCTCTGATGCCCGAGTACGCGGGTTCGATCCCGGCCGAGGACGACGAGGATTTTTCAGGGGTAAATCCTGAGATCACGCACTTCCTTCGGAAGGGAAGTAAAGCCGTTGGTCCCGTGTAGTCGTTTGCCGGCTGCACGTTAAAGAACCCTTGCGAGGCAAAATTTGCGGCCCCTATAACGCCGTCCTGAAATGACCATAGCAGTTGAAAAGGACGTTAATACCAAACAAACCAACCAACCTTCTGCAATTAGAAAACGATTACTGCTCGATGTCAACGTTTGTTGATGCAATCCTAACTGTTGGCCGATACATTGATACCAACGTTCTGAACAGACTACTAATCTCGTCACTGATCGCAGAGTCACCTATGTTTCGTAGCGAAGATGCCACAATAAATGGTTTCGGCATTTTACTATGTCTTTAGGCTCGTATTTTCATTTGAATCATCCCCTTATAAATACTCAAAATTGTCAATAAGCTAATTTTTTGTCCCCCCCCCCTTTTTTTTTAATAGTTTCCATGTATGTAAATTTAAAATTAACCTGAATGTATTGTGTGTGCATAGTTGGAATTTGTACATTATTTCAATTCAATGTTACCTTTCTTTCCACAGCTCGTAGGCGAATATCACAAAAATCAAAATCTGATGTTAATAACCGTACACTTCAAATTCTGTTCTTCGAAACTGGATAACATTGAACTGAAATAATGTACAAATTCCAACTATGTACAGTTCATTCCAAAAGCGTTTTCACTCGCTTGGCAGGGGTTGAGCTAAGCGAAGTTGATCGGTTATAAAGTCTAGTAGTCTGAACGAACATCGTAGAAGATCAAAATGGACTTGGCCGTCCAGATGGAAATAGGGATGATGCTTAGGACTTGTGTGGGCGAATTACAGCACTTTTAACTGAAAAGATTAATCGCTGCTTTTTATTTCACAAAGATCGACTTTGCGCATGAAATAATTAACGCACTTATTAAAAACAAAGCAATAAATATTTAAGAATATCTTAGGAATGTTCGATGAGGGTTTACCCATCGGATGTTTAAATTATTGATGAAAACCGGAACGAAAACTTCACAAGCTGAATTCGAACCGGGAACCTTCGAAGAGCTGAAGTTTCCCGGTTCGAATCCAAGCTGTAAAATTTTCTTTCTTATTTTCATCAATAAATATTTAGTTTATTTATTTAGTTTTTCTGTATTTCGAACACTGATATTTTTATTTTATTACTTTTTAAATTCTGTAATATTTTGATACCGAAATTGTTCATGCGTATATTTTATAAGAAAAAGAAAGCCATTACGATATACCGTACAGTAAACAGCATATTGTATACTACATAAATATATGCTTTCTTTATACAGGGTGAGTTTTTTAAAAGTGGCCGGGCGCGAAATACTGCGCAGTAAGTTTTCAAATGACTTGTCATTCATGTGATATTGCGCAGTTGAGAGAGTGGCCTTGGTGTGCGTGGTAATCGTTTGTGCGAAGTGGCGAAAATGGTGTTATCTCTGCAACAGCGCTTTTTTGTGGTAGAGCACTATGCACGGCATGGGTCATGGATACAGTGTGCAGATGAGTTTAAAATTAAGTTTCAAGTTGGCGCTGTGCCTGCAAAACCTCCTGCTAAGAGTGCTATGGAAAACTTAATTGCGAAATGGCATGAAACGGGATCAGTACTAAATGCAAAGAAAGTGCGCAAAAGGACGGTCCGTACGACAGCAACCATTGCTGCTGCTGAAGAACGCATGCTACGCAGTACCAAAACGTCATCACGGCGGCTGTCTCAGCAACTGGGTTTGTCTCAGTCAAGTGCAATGAAGATCATGAAACAGGAATTTACACTTACACCCCTTCAAAATGACCACTGTGTATCAGTTGCATGATGTGGACAAGCCGGCCAGGGTTCAGTTTTCTGAATGGTTCCTGAGCATCATTGCTCCGGAGGTGCTGGAGGATGGTTATGTGTTCATCTCAGATGAAGCGTGGTTCCATCTGTCCGGTTACGTCAACTCACAGAACATGCGCCACTGGTCTTCCGTCAATCCGCATGGGTTCATGGAGTCTCCACTACAGCCACAAAAAATTAAAGTGCGGTGTGCTCTATCCGCCTGCCGCATCATCCCTGTGTTCTTCAATGAAACTGTGAATAATGACAGTTATGTGCACAACATCTTCAACGTGTTTGCCGCACAACTTACTGATGATGAGCGTGCCAATGCTTACTTTCAGCAAGATGATGTAACAGTCCATTCTGCACACGCAACACTTGCCCGTATCTAGAAAGTGTTCCCACCCGAACATGTAATTAGTCGAGGAACAGAACAGCCCTGGCCATCACGGTCGCCAGACCTATCGATCTGGGGTGCACTGAAAGGTGTTATCTACCAGAACAATCCGCGCACAGTTGCCGACCTTCAACAAAACGTCCAAGCAGTCATTCAGACCATTCCAGCGGATACTCTTGCTCGTGCCTTCAGGAACGTGTGGACACGTCTTCACACATGCCTCGAGGTCAATGAAGGACAGTTCCAGCACCTACTCTAGGTTATTTGCACTGATCTTTGATCATTTTTCGTGCTCATTTTTACACGTTGTTCACCGGGCCACTTTTAAAAAACTCACCCTGTATACGTATAAGATACTGTATTGTTATACATTATTTTTTCCCGCCATGGATGAGAATACAATTTTTTTACCAATACCCAGATGCTGTATTTCATTTCGAAAGATTGGTAGCTATTCCCTATGAAATACCATAATAGATTTATACATTATATATTATTATTTTGTTAAATGTGCAAAAAAACTTAAAGTTCATTTTCTACTACTGATTATTTCATGAAAAACGTGTAATGATTTAATTCGTGTATTCGCCATTATATTGTTGAGCGTGCTTTGCCAACTTAGCGCTTACTTCCTCGTGTAGTTTTCACGTTAGTATACAGCATTTCTGCTAAAATAATAATAATATACATTCATATATTAATAATAAAGAAAAACTTTCCCAATA
Source organism: Rhysida immarginata (assembly GCA_023313115.1). Lineage (NCBI taxonomy): Eukaryota > Metazoa > Arthropoda > Chilopoda > Scolopendromorpha > Scolopendridae > Rhysida > Rhysida immarginata. The sequence goes on along the minus strand of JAHWFO010096610.1, from coordinate 398,436 downwards.
AAGGCTCGAAATCAGATTTCAATTAAAACAGTTTGACGTCACTCATTATGCCTAACTATCCTTGTTGCTAAGAAACAATAAATGGCATCGTCCAACGTGATTCGAGCTCTACGTCTTGCCTGGAGCGATTAATCTCACTGATTTAATGTAATGCAAGGAAGCCGAACATCGTTCACCTAAGTGAAAACGCTTTTGGAATGAACTGTACATTAAATACATTCATGTTAATTTTAAATTTTCATACATGGAAACCATTAAAAAGACAGACATATAAATATGATAGTACGTAGATATTAATTAACTTAGTAAGGGCCGGTTCAACCAACCTCGGATAAATAAATCCTCAGAGAGAATAAGTATTGGAATAAGCTCAGATAAGTCAAAACGATATTCTACCATCCTCAGAAACAACTCACTATATCGGCACAGAATAAATGCCTATCCGGCCTCTCGAGGACCGTGTAACTTTTTCCGGATATCTGAGATTTATTCTGTATTTATCTGAAGATTTATCTGAGGTTGGTAGAACTGGCCCTTAACCTCAATAATAGGTTTAAAAAATAAATAAATAAATAAACGAAAATAACAACTTATAGTAAAATACGAAAACTGAACTGCACAAAGTTGTTTATCCTATAAATTTTTTATCAAGAAAACTCTTAAAGAACTGCGGTAAATCCATATACATAAAAATATATGAGACTTTGATGTATAATTAAACTTCAATTATAAAAGTAACTTACATTAATTATGAAAAGATTAAAAAGTCCAGAAATAATATACGTAGTCCAAAATAAGAAAACCCTTCTGAAAAATACAGCTTCTTCTCGTCCACCTTCATCCATATATGGTCTCTTCAATAGAAAGCATTAAAACGTAGGTAGCACCCGTGGTTCAAGAGACTCAAGTTGAAAATTTACACCTTGGATTATTTGAATGGAACTAATGCTTTTGTAAGCAACAGTTCTTGAAGAGTCACTTACTGCAATTTCAAAAAGATTACACAGTAAAGTACACCATTAAGGAATGACATAACCAAGTACCGAAAGGTTAAACTAAACCATTCGCGGAACCGCCTATGTTAACATTGTAAGTTTCTAATGGACCATAATGGTTACACTAAACCAGGTTTCTTGAAACCAATTTCGACTATCATTAATTTTACGTTAAATTTCTTCATGACACATCATTCCAAATTGATTAATATATTACACGCCATATTTTAGCATTGAAATTCCAAGGAACCATAATGGTTCCATTAAACCGGGTTCCTTGAAACTAATTTCAACTATCATTAATTTTACGTTATGTTCATTCATAACACACTATTCTAAGTCGTTTGATATATTACATGCCATATTTTAGTATTGAAAGTTCCAACGAACCATAATGGTTCCACTAAACCAGGTTCCTTGAAACCAATTTGGACTATCATTAATTTTATGTTATATTCATTCATGATACATCATCCCAATTTGTTTGATATATTACACGCCATATCTTATCATTGAAAATTTTTGAGGGTGTCATAAGGGTACCGTTAGAGCACGTGCCATTGTTTCGATTTCAACCATTTTCAAAATGGTTCATTCCCGGAACCATATTTATTAATTGGCGAAAACAGTAATTTATATCCGCTTCTATCTCGTCATTACGATTTGTTTGATATACAAGGTCTTTATAATTAAAGTTCCATTTGACATGGCCATAAAAAAAAACTACTGGACCCAACGATATAAAATGTGTAGATCGCTCGTGAGTAAAGCTCTAGATTAGGAAAGTACGGCAAACTTCGTCGTCTGCTACCAAATCCGCCATTGTTGGCCCTATCAATTGAGTTACGCTTCCTGTAAAATTTGGCTTAAATGCAACCTTTTCGCAAATTTTCTGATTATTATCGTCTGGAAATATAACTGACAATCAGTAAATTCGGTAACTATTGATTTTTCTTTAAATTTTGTTTTCAATTAAAAAATGAAAACGTTGGGGCAGTTTAATGATAACCAGATTAAGCTTTTAGTTTATTTTCACTTTATTTATTTATCCTTAATAAACGATTTACATGTAATTAATAAATTTTAAAAAACATTGTGTGTAGTTTTTGTAATTTTATTTATCAAAATATAATTTTATAAATTTTTACTAAAATATAACTTAATAAACTTTTATCAAATTAATTTTTGATATAAATACAAAAATTAATTTGATGTATATTTATAATAAACGTCGGTGATTCTGGGATCAAAACAAGAAAGAATGTCCCTATGAATATCTGTCCCGTTGTTACCGGCGACGTTATTCCATACATGCGACGGCGTTACCGGATGTACATAGCCACATCACAGGAGATGCTCGAAATGTCCACCATGAGTAGCAAAGCAACATGGACTTGCGAAGATACCTGCATCTTGTCGAACAGCTACACAGGCGTTATTGATACGCTCTTCCAGATCGTTGATGTCGTTAACTGGAGTAGCGCACACCCCACTTTTCATTACCACAGCTAAAAATCCAGTAGATTAAGCTCGGGAGATCGAGCAGGCCAAGGTGTCGTTCAAAAACCGACGTACGTACATCCAAATTGAAATGCGCTGAAGTCCCATCATGCATGAACCACGTCTCAGTAAAGGTCGGTTTCCATGTGCCTAAAATTTGATGCGTTTATGCGTTTCTCCGTCAAACCGAAAATGCGTCATCCGATTCGTCCAATTTCCATGCACCCACAAAATCATGCGTCTATGCGATTTGGTGCGTTTTTCGTCTAAGCGCAAGACGCAAGAATCGATCAAACAAAGCTTTATAGGACATACGTTCATCTTTGTTGTTTTGATCCCAGGAATCACCCCGCGGAGTTTGTTACAAACGTATAGATACACCCTGTATTATTTTGAACTTTTTAATCTAATAATTATTGTGAGTGACTTTTTTAATTGAAGTTTAATTTATATCAAATTCTAATACATTTTTATATGGAGTAACCGCAGTTCTTTTAGTTTTGTAAATACGTAAAACAACTTTATGCAGTTCAAACAGTTTTCACGTTTTATTAAAGTCTTGTTTTCGTTTTTTGCTTTTTTGTTTGTTTTGTTTTTTCCTTTTTGAATCTGTTGAGGTTAAATAAATTAGTTATATTTAGTTATCAAATATTAAGCTAATATTTTCTTTTTTCTCTTTACTCTTATAGCATTTTCCACAATCGTCATAACCGCAAGAGAACAAACTGTGCTTGAGTATATGTGGTGCGTATGTTCGTGTATATACATAAAGGTGTGTATGTGTTTGCATGTAAGGTGCACGAGTGAAGCCTGATTGTTGTGTATGTGCGTGTGTGATAGTGGGTGCCTGGCGCCCAAGTGTTGTTCTCTCCGTGGTAATGCCTTCGGTCCACCCCGTCCTCTGCAACAAATGAAACGGAGGAGGACGTCGCCATGGAAACCCGCACATCACCAAAAAACAAGAATTCTGGTTTCCACTGGTGACCCAGTGCCGCTGGAAACATCCCATCGAGGACTTCCCCACATCACATCCGGTGTCTAGTGGCTCTCCACCATTCGACTTTTTTCGCTTCCCTTCAGCCAAAAAAATAAAGTTCTCATCACGAAAAGAAGAATTTTCAACCATTACCAAACCACATTTTGGGAACAGCCCGAAGCCAATAAAAAATATATATATATATATATATAAGCAACTTCTGTGAACTCGCAAATCCCATTTTGCACCATCTTCATTCAACTCGAAACTACAAAGAAAAAAAAACGAAGCTCTTGGTCAAAAAAAAGCAACAAGCAACATGTACAACAAAGACACGGCGTCATCTTTAATCATCACGTGCACAGCGATTACGACATTTTCCTCTTTGTTCGTTCTCTCGTTGGGGTGGGAAATATGCGGCGCACGCTCTTCGAACTTTACCCCTTCTTCTTCTTCTACAACTACTACCACAACTACTACCACCCGTTATTTCCCGCCAAAAGTCCCCACCAAGTCCCTTTCTACGTCTAAGCGAGGTAGGTTTAAGCGATGACGTCAACAACTCGAAACAAACGACGTCATTATTCTTCTGCTCTTTATATCCTCTACTACGGAACAATTCGTGTGCTCCCTGGACTTTTAAGTCATTCTTCTCCAAACCAATTAACAACAACAACAACAGCAACAACAACAACAACAAGCAACCGAAATACTCGATGATGTGAATACTATATACTGATGATAACAATTATGTTCAATATAAACTCCTGTAAGGAAAAAACTTTAAAGACAAATTGTGAAATCAAACAGTTTAAAAGAATACAAACTGCTGCCCTCATCCATTCTTCTCATCTGACGCATTAGCGCGTTTATTATTATGATGATGAATATTATTACTACGATTATTATTATTATTATTATTATTATTATTATTATTATTATTATTATTATAAAGTAACAGGTTAAATGTAAGTGAAAAAAAAAGAACAAAAAGACAACATTTTGCTGCTCTTCAACTTCTAATACTCCTTCTACTCATGATAATGATGAATGTTGACGATGGTTCCAATCAGGTAGATGAAATACAAAAAGAAAAAAGATAATTAAGAGAAAAAATTAGAGTATCCTTCAATCTATGCTAAGTGCGTTTCAAATGGTTCTTCTTATCCAGTATGCTCGCAGATAATAATAAAAAAAATTGATCTTGTTCTATATTACTTTTACCATATAAAAATATATATTCCCACTAAAAAATTTAAAAAAGCCAAAACTAAATAAGAAGATCCCTTAGATTTTTCAATAAGTTTAAAAACTCCAAAATAAGAAAAAAAAAATATAAACATAAATAAACAACAACAAAAAAATATTATATATATATATATACCGACAAAAATTTTTTATTCGCATCTTTTTAAGCTGTACATATTTTTTTAAATCGCCATTCCGACTATTTTTTTTTATTGTTGTAGGCTGTTCCGGTGTAGGATTCAGTTGAGTCGTTTTCGTTTCGTTCATTTTGAATTTGGTTTTGATAACCATCCTCTCGTCTTGGTTCTCAGCTCTGTATGTATATATCGTACGTACGATCGAACTCGTATCAAGTTGTTTTTCTATTTATTTTGTTGACGAACCAAAAAGTTTCAGTCAATAAAAAACGAATCGAGAAAACAGGCCACGTTGAATAACACACTATTATATCTAATTATACGTATATATTGATTCAGGAATGTTTTCTTCAACTTTTTTTTCGGAAATTGTAAGATTAAAAAGAAAAACAAAACGATCAACGAATTTGTTCGTTTCCTTTAAATGAGTGATTTCTGTTCCCCTTTTCGTTTAAAAGATAAAGAAAGCCTTTGACTGCATGAGTTTGCCCATTATAAAAATAAAATACACAACAACAAACGAGACATAAAAATTGTAAGAATAAATAAATAAATAAATAAATAAATAAATAAACAAAAAAATTGTTCTACACTTAAGTTAGAAAAATTACTAAAATGGGGATATAGTTTAAGAAATTAAGTATTATTATTATTAGTAATGTTACAAAACATTAGAGGGATGGGCGGGGGGGGGGAAGAAGAAAAATATTCCAACACAGCAATAATAAATGTTCCAATGTTAAAACAAGCAAACCAAAATTTAATCGCGCTAAACATCTTTTGTGACATCATAGATTAAATCGATTACCAAAGTAATTTAAAAGGGGGAAAAAACTTTAAAAATTGTAGGATCTAGTTTTGCCGGCTCACAATGGTAGACCTATAATTCCACGTGAAGAAAATCCCTGCAAATTCCCTTTTGTCTTTTTAGGTAAAAGAAAAAAACAAAACAAAAACCAAACTGTTTTGTGCAACTAACAATAACAACAAGCATCAATGTGTTAACCACACAACAAGATACACGCCCCAACCCATCTCAAAACAAAAATTAACTATTATAATAACTACCATTTGTGCTTTTATATAAATTATATTTAAAACAAAAACAACTAAAAATTGCCACTTAAGACTGAAGAGAACTTCTTGACGAACACTTTGCTCTCTAGCTAACTATATTTGCCTTTTACTCCACCTACAAATCACTCTGCAGTTGTGGAAGGCCGACGTCAAAAAAGATATTATTACTACAACCAACTAACTGACGGGTTAGGAAAAAAAATAAAATAAAATAAAAATAAATATATAGGGGGGAAATAATAATTTATATCGTACATGTATATAAAAACAATACTATGTATCCGGATTTGGATTTTTGTGTTTGGTAAGACGATTCGTTCTGTCCGACTTCCGTCAACCCTCAAGCCATGTTGTCGTTGATGCTCCACCTCCTCCTCCTCCTCCTCTTTTACCTCCGAGTTAGATGACTTTAGATCGTTGTTGTTTCAAGTTATTTTTGTTATTAATAATTAATTCAAAGGAGGAAACGCCCCTGTTTTATAGTCTTATTATGGTTTTAGAATACTTTCAAAATTAATTCAAAACTGAAAACTTTTTCAAAATCAACCAAAGGGAATTGCGCTTATACTGGGTAAAATAAACGTTCGAGTCAAGTGAGTGAGTGTGTTATAGGTTCAATCAAAAAATGACTGAATGAATGGAAGGAATCGAATGCCACGGACTGACTAGTGTTGTCGCTCGCTTCATCGTTTTTCGTTCGCTCGATCCTTTTGAGTAGAAACGTGTGATTTTTTCTTACAAAACGGGGGGAAGAAAACAAAACTTTATCGTATCATAAACGAACTTCCATTTCTCATTTCTGAAGTGCATTTTTTCAAACTATAATTTTCAAACTCATAAAGTCGTTGTTTTTCTTCTTCGTTTTTTATGCATTACAAAAATGTACATGTATGTAAAACTTGGTTCATTAATTTAAGAAAAAAATAAAAATAAGAGTCGAATTCATTTTAAGGATTGAAAACCAAGAAGTGAACTGAGATCTTTTAAAAATTCTTCGCTGTCATTTGCCACAACTGCAGAACCATCCCGTCAACTCGATAAGAAGTAGAAAAGCATTCATTTCTAGAGAGTTTAGCAACTTCGTTTTCATTTAGCACTTCCACTCTTTTCTTTTTCATTCACTATCGTTAATTTATTTACGTATTTAAAATAAGAATAGTTAATTAACAACATTACTCTTAGAGAGCGGGGGAGGAAAATCATTTGCAGTGATACCAAACGAAAACTGTTGTGTATCGTTCTATGTGAAGGACTAGGAAAAAAAAAACAATAAAAGGGAGAGAAATATTAGAAAATAAAAAAGAAATTCAAAAATAAAGAGAGACACTCCATACATGTGTATGCAAAAAAATAATTCTAATAATAAATAAATAAAAACTCTATGTTTAGCTTCTCTTTCATTTCGGTCTGCACTGGTTTCGAATGAATACATTTTACTTCCTTTTAATGGGTAAAGGAGAAACGTAAGGAACATAGCAAAGGAGAGGGTTATAGACACCCCTGTTTCATTTCATTTTAGCATTTATTTTTTCATTTCGTAAACTACATCGACTAAACTACAACAGATGGCGAAAAAAAAAATATTCATTAATGTTAGCTATAAAAAATTTAACTGTAAAAAACGCAAAGAGAAATGTTTTGAAGGAATGGAGAGAAACCAGACAATCTATTTATAAAGGAAAACAAACTTTTTGTGTATATGTATATATGACAATGTTGATAAAAAATGAGATGATGGTGAATAGTAAAGATACAAAATCTATAGCAGTCGCTTTAGGTTTATAAGTTACGTTTCATAAATTCCAACGAATTTGTTTTTCAGTTTTAAACGTTTTGTTGCCTCACATTAACAGAGTTTATAAGAAGAAACAACAACAACAATAATTAAAAAGAAAAAATAAAAAAAGTGTCATATTAGTTGCTCAATATGTTTCCTTCGCTGATTCTGTGGTGTACATCCATTTTTATAGATGAATAAACGTTCTCAGGTGTTATTCAATGTTAGTCATTGACAAAAAAGAAAAAAATAAACAATAATAACAACAACAGCAGCAGCAGAAACAAAACAAACAATAATAATAATAATAATCTAATGGATTATTTTTTAAACATTTTCATTTTCTTGTCTTTTATTGGAGAAATTGACTCAAGCATTTCCGTTTGTCTCGTTGTTTTTCATTTTTAAACCCAAAGAGATATATTCTTGTCATCTTAGATGTTTTATTTACTTAATGTGTGTTTGAATTATTTTTCTTTTCTTTTCATGTTTGTGTAAGTGTTGGAATTAAATAATGCATTAAAAATGGAACCAGAACAGAGTATTAACGAAGGAGTGTAAGGCATGGAAAACCCCGTTTTTTGTTCGGGATTTCTATTTCTATTCCTCTCAAGCACTTGTAAATAATAATAACGTTTAGGTTTGTTCATTTAAAAAAAGAAAAGAAAAAAAGATAAGCACGGATTTATTTGCCACCTGTTTAATCTCCACGAATTTATATAGTTTGTGTGTTAAAAGAGAGAGAGAAAACGATCTCAGATGTCTTATTTGTCATTATTATTATTTAAATATTCATTCAACTTCGCTCAATTTCAAGTCTCATCTAAATTTTATTTTTTGATATCATTGTCACTTTTCTTTCCTTTTTGTAATTATTTTTGTTCAAGACTTTACATTCTTCACTTTCAGTTGAATTGTGTTTCATAATCTTCAATTTTCTTCAACATGTGTAAAATAAAAATAATTTCTTTGCCCCTTAATATTGTTTTTATTCAAATTGTTCGCTTCGCTTCTTATCTGCGACTAAGAGAAATAAGAAGCTTTTTATTTAACTGTGATATTATAGAAAGAAATGTTATAAAAAGGCGATTTTTCTTCCCTTCTCTTGAGAACATGTTATAAGCCTGACAAAATGCTTATCACCAAATTTATCCAAATTGGCTGCTTAATAAGATAAAGGCTGTGTTGATAGAATTGTAACATATAAATATATATATATATGTATAAATTATTTGCCAACTATTTAATTTCCTTCCAAGCCATTCCACGCATGCATTAAAAGTTTTGGTTTAAAATTAAAACAAAAAAAAACTAAACTAAAAAGCCGCCAAAACAGTCGATATAATATATAGTTAAACGTAGACGTACGCACTGGCGGCCATTTGTGAAGGCGCGCCAAAGATTAAGTTGATCGAAATTGCAACGGATTAGTTAATGCGTGTGTAGCCTGCTGAATATGTTTACGCAGATAAAGTGTATTCAAGAATTAGAAAGTATCAATTTTAAAAATAAAAATCCTTGAAAAATAATCCATTTAAAAAAGAAATGGCTCATTCGCCATACTGTTGACAATCTGCTGTGTGACTGACTCGTTATTAATCTTATCGTTTGTGTTTATTCTTAGGTAATGTTAGGTGACAAACAATGGCGTATAAACGCTTGCTCCTTCCAAACTATCTCTAGATATTAAAAATTATTATGTGAACTCAAAAATGAAATCTTAAGAAAAAAAATAAATAAATATATGTTAATTCGCTGGGGACCCAATCAGTTGACATTAGCTAAATGCCGATTTCCTCTGTTTGCCACTGTACTGGCTGTGAAAATTCGTCTCTCTTCATTTCCAGTCGATAGTTATTGATCAGTTATCGGTAAAATACATATGTAACGACGCACAAACTATTTGAGTTTGATATATTCATAACATAAAAAAGTACCAGCAAAATTACGAACAAAAGATGTTACTGAATAAAAATCTCAAAGGACACAACAAGGAGCCCTGTGTAAATAGTGTCATTTGAGAATGCATGCATGAAATGGGCTTATTTCGTTATGGGTTTTTTTTGTTTTTGTTTTTTTTTACTACTAAGATTATTATTAAAAAATGTATTGCATTGTTGAAGCAGAAAGCATTAAGTTCTAAATATAACATGGTTTCATGAATTGTTTTCTAATTTTTATTTCCATTGCCATTTTTTGTAATTTACTTGTGCGCATTGAAGAAAGAAACCCAACAACAACAAATCACAAAGAATACTAGAATTGTATATTATGCTCTGTAAATTTTTTTCCTAATTTTCTTTTTGTTTCTTTTTAATGTCTCAACTTGTGAGATTTTAAATTCCTCCCCTGTAATCAATGTCATGTGTTACGTACATGTACATTGATGTATAACAAAACCTCATTTAATACTGTTGAATAAAAATAACTACACATCCATCAGCGTGAGATTTCTCGTATAATCATAGCATAAAGAAGTTTAAAATAAAATTACAAATAATTTACTTCTAAAAGAAATATCACCCTCTGTCCAGATATCAGAAATACATAAAGTGTGTCACGGCTTTCCTGCAAGCCTCTGTGTGTGACAGCAGAGTAAAGAGAGAGGGCGTTTATAAGTTCAAAAAAAACATTAATTTTAATCTTTCGATTAATGATATGATTCACAGATAATGTATTGGCTACTAAATAGACTAGGATGACATGAAGCATATAATTCTTTAATACGAATAAAGTTCAAGTAGGAAATGTTCGGAAGTGCAGTATGAATTATCCTGTAGGCCGTCGCTTCACTTGCGTTGACCCGATAAACATTTACTGTCGAACCAGGAAAGGTCCTTAGCCCACCATGAGGAGGGTGGGGGCTCCTTCTTTAGCGTATTGCAGAAATCACGTCGGACGGTAGTCCTACAAAAGACGTGATGGGGTTTGTGGCACAAGTCGACAACCCGATGAAACTAGGCTACTGGCTTCGACGCTCCATAGAGAGGTTCGGGAACTAGACGTGGATAAATGCCGACGAGCTCGTGTATCCGCGGCAAGCAATGCAAAACGCGGAGACTGGCGCCAGCTCGCGCAATGCCGCCCGCTCGCAAGATAGCTCCGACGACGATTCTCCAGCAGAAACTCGCGTCGTGGAGTCGGCTGGTTCACGGCAATCCCTCGTCGGTCGCTCCGCCAACGTTCCTGCTAATCGGGAGGGCGTCGTCTCCTTCCCTGACGCTCCCCTTCGCTCGTGAGTCGTTGAACTCCTCGCTGTTTTCCTTTTCCAGCACCAATCCCGAAAGCTCCTTTTCTTTCGTTCCTTAGCGTTACATTCAGCTCTTCTTCTCTCTAATTCATTCGTGGGGTTTTTCTTCTCTCCACCTTCTATGTCGTGATTCTCTTTATCACGCCGAACAAATTTTCCCTCCGTCTTCCATCGGATCCAATTTTGCTCCCTTCTAGTTTTCTTTTCCCACTTGCTTCCTCCCCTCTTCACACTTTTCACCTTCTCTTGGTTACGCCCGTCTACTCCTATTCCTGGCGGGGGTGTTCTCTCGTTATAACGCTTTCGCTCCGAACTTTTCCTTTTTTCTATCTTCTCTCCTTCATCGCTTTTTCTGTCACTAAATTTCGGACGATGCTCGTCCTTAATTTCTGACAAAGTGTCTTCGAAACGGACAAAATTCTGAATGCAGTGTTTAAGGAGGAGGGCCCATATCAACTCCCCGGACCTAGCCCCGCCAATTTCTTTCTGTCGGGTCATATCAAGGACATTGTCTACGGCCAAAGACCGACAGATCTGGACGAATTAAAGAGGAATATCACCGCCACAGCCATTCAAAACATCACGCTGGCCAAGCTAGAAAACACGTGGGAAGCAACGGTAAGAAGTTTGTGTTGCGTGAAACGGTGCATTTGTTGAAGTTATGAGAAATGTCCATGCAATTGAGCAATAAAAACGGAATTCTAAGTAAGCAAAATACCATCATACATTTGCAGATGCCCTATATTTTAGGAAAATACAGTGTTTTGAAAGAGCCATTTCATGGTGAAAACTAGTAACAGGAAAAACCACAAAGTCCACAAAATTATGTTCATATACGTATGTACTACATTTCGATGACAAAATCGTTATCATCAGCGTGATAATAATTTATTACAAAATTGATATAACCAACAAACAATTGACAATCGAACAGTATAGTGTAGCGGTATTGGAGTGGAACTTGAAGCATACCCAGCTTCCAGATTCTCACCCTTCATACACTGAACTAGAAAAGAAGCCTGGTGTACCCACAAAGGTCATCCACAGTATGAAAGAAAAAAAATTGCCTCATGTTGGTGGAGGGAAATCTGATTGACGATTGTCTGAGCTAGGAGTATATCACTTAATAAAGCTACACAAACGAAAAGCCTATGAAACCCAGTAATCTGGGAAGATGACATTGTCAATGTCATCAAAATTGACACCAAGGATGTGTCTTGGGATTACGGTGCCTTTCTCCATGCAGGGAATGTTTTAGAATGCCAGAGACTAGTTCATTATTATGATTTACCAGAATAGGCAGCACGGTTTCCATGAGCTCTTAAACATATTTCCCAACATGGCTCATATTCAGGCCATTATGAATGGAGTAATTGCAAGCAGTTCTCCGAACCCAATTGTGCAATAGTCATTACGGTTGGGTTCTGGAAAGTTTGGAGTTCCTTCTATTTCTTCTTGCAAATTGTGGCCCAGACAGGCAGCCCATATAGCAAGATGACAGAAACAATCACTTTGTATAACAGTAGTTTGTTAAAACAATGAGACGCAGTGAAACCACTAAAGCCGGGTTTTCAAAGACGCGTTGTCTGCGTTTGCGTGCGTATGCGTTTCAAGGTCAACCAATCAGATCTCTTCGCGCATCAACGGATAGCTCACGCATCAGAGTTAAGCCGGGTTTTCAAAGACGCGTTGTCTGCGTGTGTTCGTGCGTATACGTTGCATGCGTCTGTATCCGTTCACGCAAGCCCCGTTTTCATAGCCACGTTGTGTGCGATTATGCGCTTTATTAGAAAATAGATAAAACGAATATGCTTGAAAATATCGACTTAGATATTCTATTATTGGCATTATATCGGAGACATAAAAGAAGAAGAAGAAGTAAAAGACGATGGTGGGTTGGCTCTTTACTTCAAAATCGAGCGAATAAAGACGGGCGAGTTTAGAAATCTATTACATGAAGCGAGACTCCACGATCGAGATTCCTTTCAAAATTACCTTGGCATGTCTCCTGAGGTGTAAGATGAGTTGCTGCAAATTGTGGAGCAAAGATTGTACAGATTTAATATTCCGTGTCTTTATATCGAGAATTTTTTGAATCGTAAAGAACTGGTTATGTTTGTATTTCTAGAATTACATCTGTAGAAGCTCGTCTTCGCACATTTTTTGTTCAGAAGTCGCCATTTTCATGAAACGATTGAAAGCTGTATGATTGGTGGATTTTGTCATGTGATCCGTCTTGGCTAATCTGATGGAGAGTGAGAATCGACAATCGAACAGTGAAGTGAAAAGAAAGACGCGAGTTGTCCAGGAGCCAAGCTTACTTTGCACGCTCGCCCAAAGAGTAAACCAGAGGAGGTACACTGAACTGGGAGAGAAGCCGGATGAACCTCTTTAGTCCTCCAGAGAAGTCCCCAGAAGGGACGAGAGTCAGATTGTAGATTGACGAATAGATCCCCAGGATCTAAAAGATCCAAATAGTTGGGAAGACATCCAGGATATGGCGGGATCTTCGAAACCTAAAGGGACCCTTAATAACTAGTGGATGGTCCAGAATACCAGAAACAAGAATATTTTCATGATTCTCCAACTTGGCTAGCATGTTCTTCATAAGTGTCTGGACAAAGGTGGCTGTGTGTCATCCCCAAATCGTCATAGATAGAGTGGTTGTTGGCAACTCTTCTGTCAAGTTGGGCAATGGATCGGAGAGCAACATTTTGGAAGGTCTGGAGATCCTTCCACCTAGATTTGCAAATAGAAGCCCAAGCAGGCATTCCATGGAGTAAAATAGTACGAATCACAACCTTGTATATCAAGAGTTCGTTATCCACACCAAGAGCGCTGTTTCGCCCCAGAAGTGCAATCAAACTGAACTTCGCTTTCTTTGCTTTGTTGAGCGCGTATTGGACTTGGTCGTTCCAGTTTAGTTTGGAGTCGATCATGACAAAAAGTTATTTATAGCTTTTTACCCACTCAAGTTTCTTGCCAAATAAGAAGAGAGGCTTTGGTGGGTTTTTGCGTTTGCGAGTGATAAACATGACTTTGCACTTTTTGACATTCAGCTTTAATCGCCACTTAGTGAACAAGCTCTCGCACTGATGTAAAGCTTTTTGGAGTCGAGTGATGACATGATGGAGAGTGGCAATCAATCGACAATCGAACAGTGCAGGTAAAACGAAACGAGTGGTCCGAAAGCAACGCTTTCACTGTCATACTCGTCCAGAGAGTAACCACGGGAAGGCAAGAAGCCAGATGAAACCTAGTTAAGTCATCCAGAGGATAAGATGGAGTCCTTTCCTATCAGGACGATAGTGTTGATTGTTGATTGACGAGGGACAAGGGACTCGAGGAGCTAGGAGATCCAATATTCGGGAAATATGGCCTTTTGGATGTCGTCGAAATTGATGTCCAGGATGTGACGCGGCCTGCGATGTCTAAGAAGGCTTCTGAAGGTAAGCGGGTGCTCAAGAATACCTGCAACCAGAGGATTGGGATGGTCCTTCATCTTTGGAAGCAGCTTTTTCATCAATTCCTGGATTTGATTCCCAATGGGAGGTATCTCAAAATCGTCGGCAATAGAAGTATTTGTTGCAACTCTCCTGTCAAGTTGGGCAATGGTCCTCAAGGTAACGTTTTGGAAAGTTTGGAGGTCCTTCCATCTGGACTTACATATTGTAGCCCAGGCAGGCATCCGAGGACGCGGGTTCGACCCCGGCCGAGGACGACGAGGATTTTTTCAGGGGGAAAATCCTGAGATCACGCACTTCCTTCGGAAGGGAAGTAAAGCCGTTTGGTCCCGTGTAGTCGTTTGCCGGCTGCACGTTAAAGAACCCTAGCGAGGCAAAATTTGCGGCCCCTAAAACGCCGTCCTGAAATGACCATGGCAGTTGAAAAGGACGTTAATACCAAACAAACCAACCAACCAAACCAGGCAGACATACCATAAAGCAAGATGGTTCGGATTACCGTCCTATACAGCAATAGTTTGCAGTCCAATCCAAGCGCGCTGTTTCGCCCCAGAAGAGCTACCAGGCTGAATTTTGCTTTCTTTGCCTTGTTGATGGCGTAGGAGACATGGCCGCCCAAATTTAGCTTGGCATCTATTACCACTCCGAGGTATTTGTAATGTTTTACCCATTCGAGCTCTTTACCAGAAAGGAAGAGAGGACTCGGGGGTTTCCGAAGTTTCTTGGTAATGAACATTGCTATGCATATATCCGGTCTGTACAGGGCAATGAAAGTCGATAGAACCGAAGAGCCAAGAGAACGCACGTTCATTGAGGATTTAAGATTTCGAAGACTGACCTGTGTTATCCGGAGACTTCAGCCTCTCAGATGTAGAAGGAGATGTCGGTGCAGCTGTCTCGCTCTGTAGAAGAAGAGGCAGCAATCCCATTCCTTCTGCTGTGATGTCGTTTGTTCTTTTTCTTGCGAGGACTCTTGGTCGACGCAAGATGATCCCGCCGTTTCGCCACTGATGGGTTCGTATTCACAGCAGAGGATGATAATCTGGCCGGAGAAGATGTGCAGGCTGTCTGCAACGGCTGCAACATTGATGTCTGCGCTGACGATGGAAGGGCTGGACATTCCTCCTCCGCAAATACCGAACCGGAACACAATGAAGCGTCTGTGTCGTCTTCTGCTGCAGAGATTGCCTCCTCTACCATCGAGATGTCGCTTGATGGATTGGAGAGGGAACCACTTTCGGAAGCACTGGAGGCATGGGGGGGGGGGGAGGTGGAGGTGGCATATCTTTCCTCGGTTCAGCAGGAAGAGGCAGCGGCATATCAACGTTGCAGTCTTCGAGGAGGAGGTGAAGGCGGAGTAACACTACACACCACAGATGTTCTTTCCGGCGAGGTTAACACTGCTGACTGCTGGGATGACATTCCCTTAAACGGCGACGGTGGAGCTGCTGGCGCTGCGAAGGTCCTCTCCGGGCAACGGTAATATTTGCCCACAATGCGTTGACATTTCACATTTCTTGAGGAGAGGACAATCTTTCCTCACATGAGTCGGAAGCACTGGAGGCAAGGGTGTCGGGAATGTCCTTTTGAAGTCTCATGTCCAGAATGATGTCACCAGTCTTTTGCAGGGGAGAATACGGATGTTGAAGGTAAGCAACTTTCCGCACCTCTCCATAGCTGGACATGTAGTTCTTCAGATAAGATTCCTCCATCAGTGGAGATGCACCTCGGACAAGGATTGGCAAATGTCCGAAGTCCGCATGAATCAGGTGGACGGTGGTTGATCCAATCTTCACGAAATCAGCAGCCACTATTCTGTCTGCTACGTTATGCTGTCGGCAGAGCATCCTCGACTCCGTCGGGGATGAACGTTGCAGAACTGAAACGGCGGGAACGCCAGACGGTAAAACCGGAGGAATACGCGTCTTAGCGTATAACTCCTTCATAAATGCGCTAACGGGGAACGGGCCGTCGGCAATCATCATCACCATGTTTTACATGATGATGAAAGGAAAAAGATAATAGAAAGTTCGAAGGGGAGGGGAGGGGGTGAAATCTCCCCGGAACAAACTTAAGTCCAAATAGCACTAACTTACAATCGAGGACACTATTTGATTACGCTGTCTTTAGTTGGTCTCCTAATGCATTATCACACGTAATTCGTATGAAGTCTTGACTATCTTCGCTTGGGTTCAAACGCTATCAAATATCATCGCAGGCATGCAAATTTCAGCAGCTGGTCGCTGTTAGGTTTTTATCTCAGGGAATGTACCACTTTGTTATGGGTACTTGCTACTAAACGTGGAAACCGTGCTGAAGCGCGGAACCCACCTCGAAATCCGACATTTGATATACAATGACCTGATATTATTATTTCTTTTTTTAGTAAAATCTTTGGAGAGAGATATAAGAAATTATTCTAAAACAAATAAGAGAATACAAGCATAACTTCTAGGGCGTGCAGCTACAACTTGCTGAGGTCAAGTTACATTCCCTAATGAGCCTGTAACTGAAAAAATTTATTATTCATATGCTTTTTGTAATGTAGTAAGTTACTTTAGAGAATTTCTAGATAATGTTTATCTAAATATATTCAAAAATTCTAAAGATCTCAACTGATTGTGTGAGTGTGGAATCTTTTCTGCTATACATTCAGGGCATGATTTCATCCTCTGTGACTGAATACAACTCTATTGAAACGGTTACATGTTGTTGATGAGGCTGTGAACAGAGTTCCTCAACTCTCTCAATCCATCTATCAAATATTTTTTTTTAATATAGACAGATTTAATTCATTACTCATAGGAGTCTTTCTTTGATACTCTCTAAAATGTTAAGGATGCAATGTCGAATTTTCCTGGGCGAGCCCAATTGGACCCAAAATTCCAGTGCGAGCACTTTAAAGAGTTCTTTTCGTTTTTCCAAAGTGAATTAAGGGTTTTTCATTTAGATTCAAGATATTGCAAAATTTCATCAAACAAACGGCCCGAGCAACGCTAGTTTTTATATCTATTTCGATTTCTAATTAAATAAAAGCACATGTCATAATATCCACCGTTACGGTGGGGGGAGGAGACATTTTTCCAATGAAGATCGGGAGGAGAGGGGAGGGGAACCTGAATAGCGTTTTATTTATTAACGTCAACACAACAGGTTTCTCCAATTACCAAGTGCATTAAAGTTTTACAATTTCACAAGTTAAACGTTTTTTTCAAAATTTCATAATATAAAGTACAAGATGAAAAATAAAAACGAGAGTAAACTTTTTATTAAGATTTAAAATAAAACAAACTTTCGGGAATGTACTTTATACAAAAATATATTTCAGCATCCGCTTTAAATTAAATTTAATTTTTAAATCCTAATAAAAATAATAGATGAATTTTATCGGTTTTCTTTCTGATTTATTTCTTTAAATATATCTAAAAAAATTATTCGCAATACTAACTACACTTTTAGGTATTATGCTTACAATATTCGTCTCTCATATTTCAAGTGTAAGGTATTTTTTGTTTGTCTGTTTTGGTTTTTTTCATTTAATGCAATGCAGCTGTAATAACGCATTAAATACAAAACAACATGCTCAATCGCCTGACCACTATAAGAAAATCGTACATTTTTCCTTCAAAATTAAAAACATTTTCTGCTCGGCTTTTTAAGTTTGCAGGCATATTAAAAGACAGGGTGTCAATTATCTCCTTCAAAAAAACTGCACTACGATGTAGACAAAATTCAGGCGATTAAAGTGATATAAGACACTTGGGGTCTCAAATCGCAAGCAACGCCGTAAATTGAACCTCAAGCTAAGCCGGAGTGCGTAGCACGAGCCAAATTTGGGCGACTGTGTTCACAAAATGACGGTACGCCAAAAGCTAATTGAACTACCAGTACGTATTTGTTCATTTCCTCGACGATACTTTTTGATGAAAAACATGATATATGTCATCGGTATTAAACAAGGTTGGTACTGCTCGTGCTACTGACTCCGGCGCGAGAGCAGAGTACGTCACGTTGGAGTGGAAGGCGGACCTCTTCGGGATGAGGTAGTGGGGAGCGGGGGAACCAGCCAGGCCGCGCGAACACAGTCGCCAAATTTTATATCACAGTGTCTTATATCACTCTAATCGCCTGAATTTCGTCTACATCGTAGTATAGTTTTTTTGAAGGAGATAATTTACACCTTGTATATTACGTACCGTAAACGGTTATTAAACAATGCGAATATAAGCCAAGGAAATAGCTTTAGTCCCTCGAACTTCATCCGAAACTAACAAGGAGAGTTTGCAGTCGACTTTTCGCCGATTTTGATCTTTTTTTTGTATTTTTTTTTTTTTTTTTTTTTTGGTGACTCAGTATTGAAAATAAGTTGATACGTTTCCGAGCTTTTCGTCCAATGCGCCTTTTAAGTAAACTTTTTTTTATACTTGAAGTTTAATGATAAATGTTAATGAAGTTCGTCGAAATGTAATTGTGATGTGTGTGCATTTATAAAATGTGCCATATGCAGAAAATATTTGTTTTTCATGTTTTTATGATTTGTATCATCAATGTAAATAATAAATAAAAACATTTCTTTCTTTCTTTCTTATTTTTCTCTCTCTCTCTCTCTCTCTCTCTCTCTCTCTCTCTCTCTCTCGCTCTCTTATAGCTTTATTTTATTTTTTAATTATTCATTTATGTATCTAATTTATGTAGTGTTCATTATTATTTTCTGCTTAAAAACGTAATAAATATGTTCTAAATATATTTCAAGTATAAAATTTCAAGTATTTCTCTAAATTTCATGTATAAAAAAAGTTCACTTAAAAGGCGCATTGTACGAAAAGCTCGGACACGTATCAACTTATTTTCAATACTGAGTCACCAAAAAGAAAAGGATCAAAATCGGTGAAGAGTCGACTCCGAACTCTCCTTGTAAGTCCTCATTAAGTCGCTTCTATAAAAAGTTCGCAACCATTGATACGTCGATATTCAGCAAATTTTCAGATTGCTCTTTTTATATCCTGAAACGGTCATGGTAATTTTCCTGTTAAGTAAACAAAAGTTCGACGAAAAGAAAGCGACGATATGAAATGTGAATCCGATTCAATTTGATTCTCAAATCGAGGAAAACCAATCAGAAATCATTTTCAAATGGGGCGTGGATTTCGCACTTTTAAAATCCAATTTAATAAATATTTAGAAGTTATTAGCGTTTTTGACCACTTTTTCCATGTCTAAATCTATAACAATTGTTACTTTTAAAAAAAAAATTATGCATAATCCCTATTGTTGGGGAGCAATTGCCCTAGGTAGCAAATGTCTTAGGGGGGGGGGGGGAGTTGTCCAGGGGGCAATTGTCCTAGAACCATCTCATACAACCATGCAGATGCAGTACAATTATTAGTGTAACGTTTGCCAATCAAAGTGACAATTAGGATTTTGTCAAGTCGATTAATAAAAAGTTTCCAAAATTTCAGTTTCATTTTTAATTTCATTTTCCTGGTAGTTCTGTCAGCCAGCCTGAATGAATTATTCCATTCATGACACCTCATAACGAATCGATTGTTATATCACATGCCATGTCATTGAAAATATTTAGCGTTCACTATTAGAGCACATGCAATTAACTTAAAGGTATGTACGAAAATGCCTGAAAAGTTGATAGAGCCGAGTTAAGACCTTGATGATCATATTGTTGAAAACAGTAATTGAAAAAGTTAATCCGTTTTCAAGTTATCGTGCATTCTTTTAAGTGGCTAAATCTCCTAATAATTAGAAACCATAACAACAAACAAACCTTATAACAAAGGCCGAAACAGTAAGTTTGTTAGTAAGTAACAGATCTCTAATTCTTCTTTTAAAGTTCAGGAACCTTAATGACTGCAAACACTTCACACCCCTGACTGAGTTTAATGCACAGGAAAGTCAAAATAGCCAACAACGGAATTTAAATTCATATTAAAAGGCATACTTACGTTCTTCGCAATCTCACTCATGTCAGTATCAGAAATGCTCTCATGCAATTTGTGTACTTTTCAGGCACTTTGTTTTTCAGAAATGCTCTGGTCTCTTTAACGTCTCGACACCCCCTTCGTTCTTTGGAAGAATTTGTGGTTCATTCCAATCTTCGATTAATTCAAGGTAGCACATCGCTTTACTCATAAAATATTTTGTTTATGAAACAGTCTAGCAAAGACGTCACAGCATTTGTCCAGGGATTACCGTAATTGTTAAATTACTGCTTTACCAAGAGCACATTGTCGTAGACTCCTGGCTTTACTGTCCGCTTCCCACGAAAATGCCCCTGCGTTGTTGAAAGTGCTCACTGCGCGCGCTGCCGTCGTGGATGCGTCCACAGCGCTGATAGGGGGGAACCTTAACCACGTGCAAGTTAACAGCAGGCTCCAGATGCTGCTTTCCCTGCCTATCCTCCATGCATTTTCGTATTTGTGTTCCCTATCAGTAGAGACTTTTTGCAACCTCAAACGATATGCGAAATACGAAAGGCGAAATGCAAAAGGTGACATTTCGTCTTTCTCCTTTCGTATTTCGTTTTGAGAGTTTTTGCACCCGCGAAATAAGAAATGCGAAAAAGAGAAATTCCAGAGTTTCGATACTGCCAACATCAGGTTTTACTTCTACACTGCTCAGCTCACTCTGATATCTGATTCTCAGCATCATGGCAGCAAGGAGAAGTAAGTACTATTAAAGTTTAAAGCTATAACATTGTGGGATTTAACATTGTGTTAAACAACTGCGAAGCAGTTTCCCGTCGGACGCCATGTTGGTTAACGTTGTCATGGATGAAAGAAACGACGACACATTTGGTTACCAACGAAATTTTTTAGAATTTTCGTATTTCGTTCGACCAAAGCTGGCATGACCAAACGGCACATGGCAGTCACATGACCAAAATGCCACCTATCGCATTTCACCTTTCGTATTTCGCATATCGTTTGACGTTGCAAAAACTCTCTAGTGCTGTGGACGCATCCACGACTGCAGCGCGCGCAGTAAGCACTTTCAACAACGCAGGGGCATTTTCGTGGGAAGCGGACAGTACATTAGCAGCCCATTATGAACAACACCCCCTATCTTTGTACGATTTCTCAATGGATTACGCCGTTTGGCTTCAAAGTCGTTTTTAGAGGGCGCAAAGGTATCTGAGCAAAATTATTTGTTTGCTATTCCATGACCTACTTTATTATTACATGTAATAATAATAATAATAATAATAATAATAATAATAATGTAGTGTGTAATAATAAAAGAAGTAGGTCGTGGCTATTCTAATGTAATTCAATTTCTGTTATCCCGGGGTCACCCTATAGACAATGAAAATAATGTCATTTATAGATAACAACAGAAAAGTGCCTTTATTTCTCTCACACAATAATAGAGATGCACAAAATTGGTCACATATATACATCCGGAATTTTTTTTTTTCAAAATTTCAACATATCTTTTCGAATCATGAGTTTTTAAGTCGATTTCAGCAAAAAAAAAGTCGATTTCATCGAAGATACAGGGCTATAAAGGCTTTTTAACAACCTTTTTATTACCTAATATTACATGTAAAGCTTCCTAATAAACAATAACTGCTGAAAATGACTATCACCAACAAGGATGCATGAATCCAATCTTCTCCTTAATGACTGCCAAAAACACCAGCGTTGCATTTACACCCATCAGCTATCGCGTTTCTCAAATATAAGCTTACATTTTCCACTGGAGTATTGTAAACTAACGACTTCAGATGGCCACCATAGAAAAAAAATCCAAAGGATTTAGGGATCGAGCAGGCCATAAGTGAGGTCCACCTCGACCAATCCAGCGGTCTTGATAGGTTGCATTTAAAAACTCACGAGCAACCACAGTAAAAATTAAGAATAAGCTGCCTACTATATTTTCGGGGATAAAATTCTCTGAAATACTTTGCATCCTTATTTCCGACATTTGGCCAACGCTGGCGTCTGTTGTTTTTTTTTTAAAGATAATTTTATGAGACGACAGTATTTCGTTGAAGAAGTCGATGGATTTTGCCATAGGATAATTTCTGCATGGCCTCTTTTTCCCACGAACCTTAAAGGAACTAGAGATAAATATACTGAAAAAGGAAACATCCTCCTCCTCCTCCTCCTCCTCATTTCCAAATGTCTGTTTGCATCTGCTTTGTCCTGCAGTACGTCGAAGCCTCATTTGAAAACCTTCTTGAACTCGTTAGGTTAAACCTGAACTAGAATTCGCTTTGAGCCAGCAGAATTCTTCTGGCGTGATCTACTAACGACTGTAGCTTAATCTATGCCGATATTCGTATAGAAATAAATAAATAAATAAATAAATAAATAAATAAATAAATAAATAAATTACTTCCTATTAATTTAATGAGGTAATAAATTTAACTAAAAATAAATAAAATAATAATAAATAATAATTGAAGCCACTTTTCAAATCCACAGTAGTGAAACTTTGGAGTCCTTCATGTTCTGGCCTCAGATGATGTTATTGATGTGGAGATTTCAGTGATGATTTTCATGGTGAGTGAGTGCTTTTCAAACGCTTTACATGGATTTTAAAGTTGAACTGAATTTGAAGTTGAATTTATTCAAAATAAATGTTGGAATTAGATGGTGGAAAAATATTTAAAAAAACGTTTTCAGATGTCCTTCCCTATCTCTAGTTCAAAATTCAACTTTAACCCTTTCATGCATAATGGTCACTACAGTGGACAGCCAGCTATTATTTGCTGCTGTGTAGAAGAAACTCGGTTTTGAGATTTTTCACACAAAATAAGATTCAAAAGACTAGTCTGAATTTTTTTCCTTCTATTGAATTAAAGTCCACAAATGCAGAATGACCAATATAGTGGACAGTTGAAGAATAATTATTGAATGATCTTGAGAGATTTTTTTTCCCCACGCCAAACCTCAGATGTTTAAATTTTCCTATTTTCATCAATAGTGGAGAGTACTGTATGCTAGAGAATATGAATAAATGTTTTTTCTACTTTTTCCGTGCTCCTTTGTTTATTAATGCAGAAAGAAAAAATGCTATTCGTTTTTTTTTTAATAATTCATGCACGAAAAGGCTGCAATTTTTGAAAAGTATCGCCATAGAAATCATTAAATCATCAAGGAAATCATCAGTGAAATTTCCGCATCAATATTAGATAACAACATCAAGGACTCCAAAATTTCACTACTTTGAACTTGAAAATGATTTTCAATTTTTATTTATTACTAGAAGAGGTACCCGGCGTTGCCCGGGATAATTACACTTGCACAAACTTTTCCTTTCATTGTTAGTCATGAGATATTGATTGTTGGTTCATGCAGAGCGTTTGTGAATTGCGTGCTGATACCATTGTTGATACCTATTGTTGTACAAACTTTGCCTTGCATTGTTGGTCAAGAGATAATTCTAGCAAAGGTACCCGGCGTTGCCCGGGATAATTACACATGGATGTAAACAGAACAATCTCAAAAAATTAAATTAAATTTTGCAATATCTTAAAAATAAACCCATGAAAATGCTTAGAATTAATACAGTAAAAATTCTTAATGAAAATTCGAAAAAAAGGCTCACAATGGCTGGACCTCTCCAATAATTTCTTACTCACGTAATCTTACCTCAGATGTATACTCAGTGTTGTTGCAATTTCCACTCTTCTCTCGATGTGTTGAAGCAAAACTTGGCCATTCATCACTTTGTGCAGTCTAGCGCTCGCCGATTCTTCTATTTACTTGCTTCCCATTTGCTCAATACATCACGGAGCTAACTGTCGTCTTTCGACTCTTTCTCAATAGTCTGCTAACTCTCCATTATCTCCAGTTACTCATCATTTTTAAAGATTTTCAAGAAATTGTTAAGTACTAAGAACTCTCTTTTCTAAGAAAAGCCTGAATAACAGAAATTCCATGCATTGTTACAAATTGAAACTTATCCATATTACATCATCATTTTATGCTCATTGTTATAATTCTTGGAAAGATTGCTTTAACATTACATCATCATTCTGTGCTCATTGTTATTGGTGAATTGCGCATTGAGACCATTGTTGATGCGAACACAATGGGCCTATTGTTGCACAAACTTTGCCTTGCATTGTTGGTCATGAGATATATATTGTTGGTTCATGCAGTGTGTTTGTGAATTGCGTGCTGATACCTATTGTTGTACAAACTTTGCCTTGCATTGTTGGTCATGAGATATTTCTCATTAATATGCCTTGCCATAACCATGAATATCGATTTTTTTATCGATATTTATTATTTTTCCGAAATCTGAGGTAGACAGTGACCTTCCTCATGCTTCGAAGGTCAAGTATGCGAAATTTCATCAAGATCAGAATAAAACTGTAGATTTGTATAAAAAACATACAAACAGACCCACCAACACACAAACATCCTTCTTTATATATATAGATAGACTAGAAGAGGTACCCGGCGTTGCCCGGGATAATTACACTTGCACAAACTTTTCCTTTCATTGTTAGTCATGAGATATTGATTGTTGGTCCATGCAGAGCGTTTGTGAATTGCGTGTTGATACCATTGTTGATACCTATTGTTGTACAAACTTTGCCTTGCATTGTTGGTCATGAGATATTTCTCATTAATATGCCTTGCCATAACCATGAATATCGATTTTTTATCGATATTTATTATTTTTCCGAAATCTGAGGTAGACAGTGACCTTCCTCATGCTTTGAAGGTCATGTATGCGAAATTTTATCAAGATCGGAATAAAACTGTAGATTTGTATAAAAAACATACACACAGACCCACAGACCCACAAACATCCTTCTTTATACAGGGTGTAAATTTTAAGTTGACAAAGCAGAATAACTCGAAAAATAAGCTTCACACGAAAAAATGCGTAGAATCCAAAGTTGATTATTTTCGAGGGGGCATCTGCTGGTGCTAAAATTAGCCCACCCCCCCCGGCCCCTGGGGGTGGGGCGGGGGGCAACTTTAAAATTTCAAATGGGAACCCCTATTTTTTATTGCAGATTCAGGTCCTACATAAAAAACTACGTACATTTTGTCTGAAACATTTTTTTTTATTTTTGGTAGATGGCGCTGTAATTCAAGAAAATCCATTTTCTCATTTTTGCTCGAGTTATTAAACAATTTACTGCGGAAGGTAGTGTGAACCAGAAAAAAAGAACCCGTGCAGCTACTGTTTGTGGAGAAAACAATCAAGTGTCAGTCCTAGCTGCTGTGGCTCATAATCCACATGCGAGCACAAGAGAAATATCAAGGCAATCAGGAATTTCACATATGAGTGTTTGGAAAATGCTGAAGCTCCACAAATTTCATCCATATCATGTATCTATGCATCAGGAACTACATGGCAATGACCACCAAAACCGTCTAACGTTTTGTCACTGGGCACTTCAGCAGATGCAAACAAACCAACATTTTTTTGCACGAGTTCTTTTCTCCGATGAGTCAACATTCACAAACCACGGGGAAGTTAATCGACATAACATGCATTACTGGAGTGAACAGAACCCACACTGGATTCGAGAAGTCAACCATCAGCGACCTTGGTCAATTAATGTTTGGTGTGGGATAATTGGCGATAAACTTATCGGTCCATATTTTATAGACGGTAATTTGAATGGCAACAAATATCGTAACCTACTTGAAAATGAACTACCAGATCTACTTGAAGACCTGAGTATTGAACTTCGACAACACATGTGGTTTCAACATGATGGTTGTCCAGCGCATTATTCATTAGTAGCGCGCGAAGTACTACATCGACTTTACCATGGTCGCTGGATCGGCAGGGAAGGTCCTGTGAATTGGCCAGCCAGATCGCCTGACCTTACATCGCCAGATTTTTTCTTATGGGGTTACCTCAAAGATATCGTTTATAAGGAAACGCCAACCACTCGCGAAAACATGATTCAAAGAATAAGAGATGCTTGCGCTGCAATTACACCAGACATGTTATCAAGATGTGTTCAGGAATTTACAAAACGAGTCAATAAATGCATCGAAGTTGGAGGTCATCAATTTGAACATTTAATTTCATAAAACGGCGAGATGCAAGGGATTTAAGGACAACAAGCAGGCCGAAAGTGAGAGGCGAGGGGACTCACTGGAAATACAAGCACCCCGAAATTCATTTACTTGCAAGTATTTGCAAATAAGAAAAAATAAAACGAAAACAATCGGTCCTTTTAAGGACCACCAAATCTTAAACGGGAATAACTTCATCTTTACACAGTCTTTTACTTTTTTACTCTGTTAGTTAATGAGTTCACTCGTTAGTACGTAGGATGTTCGGTTAGTTAGTTAGCTAATCAGTTGATTTGTTTGATAATTATAAAGTTGTGTGGCCTCATGACCACGAAACAAAACAAAATTATCCTAATCCGCGGCAAAAAATAATAAAATAATAACTTTGCGGCAAAATTTACGAAGTAAATAAGTATTTGTTATTTCTCCGTAACCATTTCCACGCAAAAATGAGAAAATGGATTTTCTTGAATTACAGCGCCATCTACCAAAAATAAAAAAAAATGTTTCAGACAAAATGTACGTAGTTTTTTATGTAGGACCTGAATCTGCAATAAAAAATAGGGGTTCCCATTTGAAATTTTAAAGTTGCCCCCCGCCCCACCCCCAGGGGCCGGGGGGGGTGGGCTAATTTTAGCACCAGCAGATGCCCCCTCGAAAATAATCAACTTTGGATTATACGCATTTTTTCGTGTGAAGCTTATTTTTCGAGTTATTCTGCTTTGTCAACTTAAAATTTACACCCTGTATAGAAGAAGATTACGAGGGTTGGGCATAAGTCATGGCAACTATTTTTTTTTTCTCAGAGCTAAGAGATGGTATCACAAAATGTCATGTGTCCCAAGGAAGCCGTGCATTCGTAGTATGTTTCCACAACATCAGATGGCTCTGTGATTTCCTGTTGTTCCACAGAGAGCAATGTTAAATCAGTTTCCAAGCGCCGTGCAGGATGGATATTACCCGAGTTGAATAACTCGTATATCAAAATAGCCGTTCCCTATTTTGATTTCTATTACAGGGTGCGGCAGAAATAACTCCCAGATTTTAAATGTATAAGATAGATACACTATGTGACATTGAAAATGCAACACCATGAACGCGTCCATAGAAAGTGATAAAAATCAGCAAACAGAAAGAGAGAGCAATGATCAACAAGTGATACACCGTGTGATCAGTAGGTTGTAGGACCACCGTGGGCGGTGATACAAGGCAGCGATACGTTTAGGCACAGAGTCAATGAGCGCGTGGATGTGTCCTGAGGGATGAATGTCTATTCCCTGTCAACCATTTGCCAAAGTTCGTCTTCTGAACACGCCAATGGCAGTGCATGCAATCGCGTTCTAGACGTGTTCATTCGGTGTGAGATCAGGGGAGACTGCTGGCCAGGGAAGCCCCTGGGTACTTTGCAGAGCATGTTGGCTGATGCGTGCCGTGTGCGTTATCCTGCTGGTAAATGGCACTGGACATTCCTTCCCTTTGCATTCAAAATGCGCGGGATAGCTGCGCAATTCGCATCATTCACATATCTCTGCGAGCTGGGTCAACCTGCAATTTGCATATTTCTCTGCCCATTCGTTCATGGTGTTGCCTTTTCAATGTCACTTACAGGGTGAGTTTACAGTCGCGTACATCAAAGTTTACCTGTCCGTAAAAGTACCAGTTTGAGGATTTATTTATTGAAAGTAAATTTAATTTAGTAAATTCAATAAGTAAATTTAATGAAAGTACCAGTTTGAGGAAGTAAATGAAAGTAAAGTATCCCAGAGATTAGGTTGAAATGTTGGCTTTTATTTTTAGCAGACAAACTTTAGGTGCTACAATAAATGTTCGAAATAACGTCCTCTTTCGAATTAGGGATTGTGCCCCCCCTCGCTCGCCGGATTTATCATCTCCTGATTTCTTCCTATGGGTTTATCTGAAAAATGTGGTTTATATGGATAGCCCACACACGATGGCTGAGCTGAAAACGAACATCATAACAGCCATTTCTAACATGAATTCTGCCATGCTTCGCGAAATCTGAGTCTCACGAAATCTGGTAAAACGAACACGCTTTTATATTCGCGAAAGAGGACGCCATTTCCAACATTTATTGTAACACCTAAAGTTTCAACTAATCTCTGTGATACCTTACTTTCATTTAAATTCTCAAACTGGTACTTTTACGGACAGCTAAACTTTAATGTGCGCGACTGTAAACTCACCCTGTAGAAGAAATTCAAATTTTATTTCACAGTTTGGAAGAGCAGTGCTTACCATTTACGTCACATACATTATCATTTAGTTTTGAGAACAATATCGTCCAAATGCCGACCTTCATTTTGTATGCATTTCTGAAGCCTCTCCCGAAAGTTGCGCATTACCCGGTCATTTTGGGTGCTTTTGCGCAATTTTTTTTGGTAGAAGATAGCTTTCAGTTCTTCTAATGTTCCCGACTTTCCTTTGTACACTTTAAAGTTCTAGATAGATAAAGTATGGAGTTCACTCCCCAAGTCGTTGTCGCCGCATAAGAAGTTTCACTTCAAAAAAATAAATAAACATGACTTTTTTTTAGCAATTCAGTCAGCGCTCAACACCTGGCGCTAGTATCGCAGGAGTCTATCAATTTTTAATGACTGTTAACCGTTGTTAAAGATTCGTGCACTGAGTAAGTTACGAGGACTAAGAAGGTGGCGCAGTCTATCAATTCATTCCTTCTATTGAGTCGAATGAAGTGGTGAGAAGGTGGCGCAGTTTCCATCGCAGGACTTCACGAAGATTGCAAGAAATGTGGGTGCAGCAGCATTTACACTTTGTCCGTTGGGTGCTTCTAGGCTTGCCAACTTTCAGGCTGGCAATTCCGGGAGACTATGGGAGACTCCTTGTTAATTCAGTGCTTGTTCCAGTCTGATTCCGGGAGACTCCCGGGCAATCCGGGAGGGTTGGCAAGCCTAGGTTCTTATTAAGTAAAGATCATACCATTGCAATCGTAAGCAACAATAAGGATGACTTTAATGACTGTGGGGTTCACACACACTTTTTTTGGATGGGGAGAGCCATAATGGCGTCAAAAACGGTCGCTCACATTCTCATGTTCATACTTGAATGCGTTCACCCACTTCCTTACTATACTGTATGGCCTCCACAAGTCCCTGGTAGTACGGCCCCTTACAGTTTCAACTTTAAGCCAGGAAAACTTTCCAATTTGGAAAACATTTCTCAACTGGTTTTCTGTTCTGAACTGAATTTGTAACATTAGTGCGCATGCAAAGGCAACACCCATTATATCGTGGGGAGGGGAATTTTATCCTGCTTTTTTTATGTTTTGTCCTGCAAACTGCTTTACCTACTGAAAAAAATGAGAACGTTCTTTTTTTTATTTGTCCTGCATTCCGTAGTGATCATCATAAAAATGTTTAAAAATAAACATTCTGGTTTAAATAAAATAGATTTATTTATTTTTTATATATATTTTAAGTAAAAGTTATCATTTTCAATGTGTTTACATTGAATTTTCGAAAATACACCATGAAAATACGCCGCGATACCGCTTTTGCAAGAAATTTATAAAATAGTTAATCCTGATTGCAACTGTGTTCTGCATTTTTTCCTCAAAATCTGCTCACCCTAAGCTAAGATCGCACACATCACCATTCCACTTTAGCACTGCTGCGTTCACTGCATGTTCGATCGGATTAAGGTATGGGTTACGTGCAGGCCACTCCAAACGATAGATACACTACATGATCAAAGGAGTTGGGACACCCCTGTGAACACCTGGGGTGTTTCTCCTGGACTGGACTGGACTGGACTGGACCCGCTCATCAAGGTGGACGGAAACCTCAATGCTGATGGCTACAGGACCATTCTGGATAACGGGGCGCTTCCAGCGCTGTGGGAACACTTCGGTGACGGGCCGTTCCTCTTCCAGCACGACAATGCGCCTTGCCACAAAGCAAGATCCATATCCGACTGGTTTGACGAGATGCGGGTTGAAGAACTGGATTGGCCCGCCCAGAGTCTTGATCTCAACCCCATCGAACATCTTTGGAACGAATTGGAACGACGTGTGAGATCCAGGATGGTTCGCCCTACATCTGTCCAGGAACTGACCACGACACTCCTCTAGGAATGGAGGTCAATACCTGTGGACACATACCGTAAACTTGTGGACAGTATGCCATGTAGGGTGGAGGCAGTGATAGCAGCTCGCGGTGGTCCTACCCACTACTGATTGAAGCTTTTTGCGGCTTTACGGTAGAGCAACAGGTGTCCCAACTCCTTTGATCATGTAGTGTATCTTCATATCAGGCTCTCGTCCACCAAGGAGCCCTATACAAACAGACGTTGTTGTCCATGTACAGAAATTCTGGATCAGCAGCACCCCCGTAAAGTCGCGCATATTGAAGATGTGGAGTGTTGTACGAGAGCCATTCGTGATGTCTTCCCACATCATCACACCGCCACTCCCATTCCAGTCTCATTTGATGATGCTGTCAAGATTGGATCTTTCTGGAAGACAATACCAGGGAAGAGGGAGAACACTACTGGGATTCACTGGGAAACAACTTTGTGCCTCTGACCATGATGCACAACAATCGTCCCTTCTGGTAGGCTTGGCTCATGGATGTACCTCACGGGTCTCCTAGCATACCGACCCACTGCATGGAATCATCTGCACGCTGCTCGTCTTGATACAGTGGTCTGCGCTGCTGCTGCCAGCTCCCTGGCAAGATTGTTTGCCATGCTTCGTTGGTTCCGTTTGGCCATTAGCCCCACATAGCGATCTTGCTAGGGGTGTGATGGTGCTTAGACCATGCAGTACTTCTGTTATAGTATCTAGCAGTACTGTATTTCTTTGAATCGCACCCCAAAAACTTAGTGAAATAAACGCCGCAGCTTTTATTATCGGAAAATTAATTACCAATTTAATTATTATTTTTAAGAAATAAAATTTATTATTAAGGTAAATTTAAGATAATTTTATTAAGAAAACAAATAGAAATGTAAATAAATTTACAAATTAAAAAAAAAAAATTAAAAACGAAAGCAAGAATGTGACGTAAATCACAATGATGTACAGGGTGTCCATAAAAGGTCTGACACATTTTATCTGTGTACTATATTACCAAAAAACTAATAAAGATAAACCAAAACGGATTTCAATGTATGAAACTGAAAAGGTTTTATTAAACCCAAGTTAGTAGACCCCAACGTATGCTCCTTGGGTCACACGGAGGATATCCAGCCGATAATCAATTTCTTGCCCTGTTCTTTTGAGCATATCGACATCCACCTTGTTAATAGCAACAGTGATTCGGCGTTTCAAATCCGTAATGTCCTTAACTTTGTGAAGCACAATAAAACTCTTTCAGTTACAGTTTCATATATTGAAATCAGTTTCTGTTTATCTTTATTAATTTTTGGTAATGCACAGATAAAATGTGTCAGACCTTTTATGGGCACCCTGTATTTAATGCCACCTTCAAATGATCACTGCGCTCCAAAAAGTTGAAGTGAAATTTAACTTGTGATCACGGTGTAAGATTAATCTCACACCATGCTTATGGTTTAAAGTGAATTTCCATCCTGCTGGAAACGTCTTCACACTCGGTCAACACATTCAGCACGCTGGACGTTTCGTGTCAGGCACTATAGGAAATCCTTCTTCACAATTTAGTTTGGTCGGGGTCAATTTCTTTAAACTCAAAATCCGTTTTCCGATTTTAACAATTTTGAAACAATTCTTCTAACGAAACTGAATCCACTTGCCAAAAACGAAATCCTACAATTTTATATTGTGCGCACGCGCCACCAAAAAAGAAATTATACCATTTAAGTATCATACTTACAATAATGCAGTTTCATTTACACTTTTACTGCTTACGATTTTGATGTGATTCACATTGTTCTGATTCACATTATCATTGAAGTAACAATATAAATTTTATAATTACATTAGGAGATTATTATTTAATTACTTTCTCTTTTTTACATGAGATTTATTTAACAGCAGAAAAATTTAGTCTGATTGGAATCGATTCAATGAATTCTCGTCTGCTTCTTCTGCGTGGAAGTAGTTCTATTGTTGTTGTGCAAAATTCGTTGTATCATTGCGCCGAAGCCGAATGCAGTTCGAACTCTGTTTCAAGGTTTGACCGATTGTATTAATGCGCGCGCCGCTTCACCTATGGGCGCAGCAATGGCTTTACTTTTGTCTTCTTGCGCGCAAGCAAGCAAATGCGTTTCTTTTTCGGTGGTGGTGCGTGCGCACAATTCAAAATTGCGGGTTTTCTTTTTTGGCAAGTGGATTCAGTTTCGCTAGAAGAATAATATAATTCAAAGTTGTTAAAATCTGTGTCAGTAAGGGGTACGAAGTTCCCTTGTTAGTGCCCATTGTAATTAGGGCCTATATAATAAAACCAACTGGTTACGAACATGCCATATATATAGTAATGACCAGTCGCACTCAACGTGACCAGACTCCATCAGACCTGATTAAATGATATCGAAATGGGGACCAAATTATAGTCATTCGAATCGTTGTATATGCGTAAACTAATTAAACTTTTGCTGACAGCAGGCATACTTACGGCTTCTCATCTCAACAATACAAGTTCTTTGTTGCTGAAGACTCACTTGAAAAAGTAGATAATGAACTGGCCCTTAATCACATAAGGTTGGTTTGGTTTGATTTGTTTGGTATTAACGTCCTTTTCAACTGCCATGGTCATTTCAGGACGGCGTTATAGGGGCCGCAAATTTTGCCTCGCAAGGGTTCTTTAACGTGCAGCCGGCAAACGACTACACGGGACCAACGGCTTTACTTCCCTTCCGAAGGAAGTGCGTGATCTCAGGATTTTCCCCCTGAAAAAATCCTCGTCGTCCTCGGCCGGGGTCGAACCCGCGTACTCGGGCATCAGAGGCGACCACGCAACCCCTGAGCCACCGAGGCCGATAATCACATAAGGAAATAAACTGAAGTAAGGAAATGGTGAAACTAGGGAATTTCAGTTGTAAATGTAGGTGCTATATTCTCAGTTCCAATTGATCATGACTGCGCTGTCCAAGAAGTGCTCATACATGGAAAAGACCGGTCACGAATCAGTTCTGACCTTACAAAGTGACACGCGTACACTCGAATAATGGATAACTCCCCAGAATTCGATCACCCTTTACAATTTCCTCTCCTTACTTCCTTGTTCAGGACTCGCTTCTTGATTCGACGCTCTCACTGTGTACGCAGCCTTATTCACAAGAACTTTATGCATCACTGGTCCTAGTTCAAGAAAAACGCATGTATAACACTGGTCTGCATGAAAAAAAGCCCCGACTCAATTTACTGCAGTCACAATTTTGGCTGATTCTTACGTAAAATGACCTCCTGAATCCGAATATGACCTCCGTTTTTCCCGGTGACCAGACACAACGGGACAAGACAGAACGGGACAGACAAAACGGGAAAGGACGGAACGGGACGGTG
Organism: Rhysida immarginata; assembly: GCA_023313115.1. NCBI lineage: Eukaryota > Metazoa > Arthropoda > Chilopoda > Scolopendromorpha > Scolopendridae > Rhysida > Rhysida immarginata. The sequence goes on along the minus strand of JAHWFO010096610.1, from coordinate 364,536 downwards.
ACAAAAAGGGAGAATCATGATGTTTCAACGGGACAGAATCATGATGTTTCAAATCATCGATTCATCGTCACACAAAAGCGTTCCACGAAATTTTATAAAATTTATATAAACTTAAGAATAATAAAAAATTTCCAGTAAAAATTTAAAACTAGAATATTAAATGCGAGCGAATATTAAATTTAAAACTGAATATACATCAGTATTGTGGGGCAAGTGTCAAGGCTGATCCAATGACATTTTTTGCAGTGGCCCCTACAGCTTTCATATCCTCCTTGATTTTGCTTTTGATCAGATTTGCTTTGGCCTTTTGAGGACAGAAATCATGTGAATGGATTGGAAGATTACCAATGATGCTGTTATCTTCAGCCGTAGTCATTGCTGTTATGTTCTCTGCATCTCCAACTTGTTATTCCTTTCTTGTTGTGTTTGAATTTGGTTTTTTTTTTTTCCATAGATGGCGAAAGAATAAAAAAAATTGTACGAACTGTATTAATGTTACTTTAAAAAACTAATTTTTTTTTGAAATGATAGTTTTAAATTAAACTTTACTATTATACATTTTGTTTCAGAAATATATATTTTAAAAATAAATAATTTAATGATACAGATAAAACAGCTCGAAATTTAATATTTTGTCCCTTTCGTATTTGTATATTGTTGTGTAGCGATGAATCGAAACATCGATCATGATTATGTCCCGTTTTGCATATGTTTAAGTAAACTGTAACTTTAGATCCTCGTGTTATTTATTGTTACAAATAAAGATTGTTTAACCCTTCCAAACCTGCCTTTTTATTTATAAATAAAAAAGGTTTCTAATGATACTTGCCCCTCAATACTGAATTTTTATACACAATACTGTACTGGAAATATTTATTATTCTTAAGTTTATATAAATTTTATAAACTTTCGAGGAACGTTTTTGTGCGCCGATGAATCGATGATTTGAAACATCATGATTCTGTCCCATTTTGTCTATGTCCCTTTTTGTCTGTCTTGTCCCGTTTTGTCATAGACAGTTTTTCCCCATTACACAGTTTTTGGGGGATGCCCCCCCAACCCAATTTTACCATTTTTCGATGGATGAAAAGGTTTATTTTAGCTTTTATAATTCTTTTGAGGGTCAATTGTAGTAGAAAATGGCCATGTTTAGTAGGGAGCTACGTTAGGGGGTGAATTACCCTCTTTAACTGTTTAAAAAATTTAATTTGATTAATTTTACATTTTTTTCGCTATTTTTTTTCTATCATAATCCATCCAAACTCCAGTATTAGTTTGCTAATTAATCAATTAGAGAAAAGTAAAGACAAAATTACCCTGGAATCAATGTGGAAGCAGAGTAAACGGCAGGTAACATTTCAGATAGACCCTTTGTCAAAAACTAAATAGTGAATAGCAGAGAATTGGAAAAAAAATCTATCCAAAACGTCAGATGTTGTTCACTTTACATCCAAAAAAAAATAAATTAAGGAATTGTGATGCAGAACTGCCTATAAAGGAAAACTTCTAACCACAAAAACGCCATCATAGATGAATGTTATAAAGGCATAGCCTTTGAAATACCTATCTGGTATTTTATCAGTTTCCCATCCCTTAAGAAAGTTAGGTTTACTGAGCGCATCAACATCTAGGTCATTTGTGCTCTTTCACGTCAGGACAAACACGAGCATCCGTGACAAGATTAAAATTCATAACTGGAAAGCCTTGCTCCTAAATTGGCAGCTACAAATGAAGTGAGGAGCACAATACTGGGGAAGTATTTTGTGGCAAAACCAATACTATATTCTTAGATTTGAATAATGAGTATAACAGTTTACCCGATACCAATAGAGTATGGCCCAAGTAAAGATTCATGGAAAAAATTCAAACTACTTTAAACACAGAAAGGGGAATGGGAGGGGGGGGGGACATTTGGTTCTAAAATATATGCTTAAATAACCCAATTATGCTTTATTTTTTAAATTATGCTTTATTTTAAAATTATTAAAAAGAACAAAACGTTTATCTACTTTTTAATAAAAGCAGACTATAGAGTTAGAAATGGTTTAATTTATTGCCGGTAAGGCTCTGCCCTTTTTAAGCAAGTCTTCTGAAAAACAATTCTGATTGAATTTTGTAATTTTTCAATTAAAATACTAAAAGTGTATTTTCACATTCAAAAAATTCAACATGCATATGTAAAATTCATCTAGATATTAACTGTAATTAAAGTTTGTAGAATGAAACATCACAAATGTATAACTTCAGAAAATAAAATACGGTAATTACAATATTGGTAAGTAAAACGCTAAAGGAAGGCAACACTGTAACTGATTTTATTTTCTGAAATTATACATTTGGCAAGATTAATTCAACAAACTTTTATTCCAATTAGTACATATAAAACCTTCATATATTTACACATTAAGATATTGAAATTTTTTGTGGCTTTGAGCCTGATAATCTTATTTTACTAACCTAGTATCTGAAATTACAAGATATGATTCTAGAAACAGTGAAAAGGTGAAGACTTGAATAAAACTGAATTTTTTTTATTGGAAATTAGAATTAATATATAAAAAAATCATTGCATCTCAAACAATAAATCTAAATAAATCAGTCGACAAATTTTATTGGTTTACTTTAAATTTATTGAGATCTCAAATAAACCAAAAACAGGTGCAACAGTCACATTATAACAGTCATTATTTTTCACCCCCAAGATGGAGTCAAATGTTTTTCATCTAAGACCCTGTATGGCTAGCTTACATTCAATATAAATCCCATTAAAACCTCATAAAGGACCAAGCTAATCTATCTGATGCCAATTTGAATGATTAGAAGATTAGAATTTTGTTCATCTTTCATTAAACAGTAAGCAATGAGCAAGCAGTTTCCAATTGTAGCGGCCTTATAAATTCCTGCATCAAAGAACTGCGCTCCCTGCTCTCATCCTTCCAATTAATGTAAACAGGTTCTTTTTTCCCCAAACTTAAGAAATAACCAAGAAATGTTATTCCTGATTACTGGAGCTATGCCTGTATAGTGTTAACCACATTCTACATTTTTACAGATTACATAACATACAAATCAATGCTATAGCAATTCAAGCTAGATTAGCACAAAGATTTGTATTTTGACATTTGCATGATCACACCAAGCAATGACTGCCACTAGGACGTTAGGGTCAAACAAACTCACAGCTTCATCACCTAAGGAAATCATCCATTAAAAGTAACAAAAAAGTCCTTTTTTTTTTTTTTTTCTCCTCCTGATTAAAAAAGAAAAACTAAGGAACATACCAGACCTCAATATTTATATTTTGTTCTTTTACAATACATATAAATTTTGAAAGAAAGAAAAAAAAAATAATGAAATGAAGCATTCAAATCTGTAAATTAAAGGTTACTACAAAGGTTTTCCCCCCCTTCCAATACCATAAATCTACAGAAATTACAAACATGAACTGGTTTAACAGCTCAATATAACATTTCACACATTATCTACTCAAGAGTTAAATCCTTTAAAAAATTGACAAAGGGTCAAAGAACTTTTTCTCGTTCTCTTTTTTCTTGCTAAGTGAAAACATGCGACTGTCTAGCTCTCATGAAATTAGCTAGAATGCATATAAAAAAATAAATAAATAAATAAAATAATAATAAATGGAGTTTTATCCACTGAAGCAAATCAGCAAAGGGGAGAGAGAGGGAAAAAAAATAATAAGGCAAGCTACAAAAAAAATCTTACACAATGTTCTATTTTTTTTTTCTCCATATACTTTGACTTGCAACAAGCAAATTCCATTTGCCTTCCATATAATCTTCACATTTAATCACAAAAGAAGCATAAACAAAATCTGTTAATTGCTGCAAAGAACTTAATTCAACCCACGATTTGTAGTTCTTTACAATTCAACAGCTACATCTTTAGTATGTTGAAGGAGCACACTTTCCATTTCAATACACGCTGTCAGAATGCATCATAACAAGCAATAAACCAACAGCTTTTCAAAAACCAATACTCGTTGTAATCTTGCATGTGCAACAACAAACTACAAAGAAAATAAATAAAAATAAAAAACAAAGGACTGATAAATGCAATTCCATCCCCATCATTTTAATATTTACAGGATTCCTTTTAATTTAAATAAAAACTATATAAATCAAGTAAACATGTGTATATATAAATAAAACGTTTAAAAATATCACAAACTAAGCAGTAGGCCTTTTTTTTTTAATATTCCCGTTTAATATGTATAGCTCTCATGAACTTGTTTCACTTGGTTGGTCCTTTAGCCATTTAAAATGAAAAAAATGAGCACAATAAAAGAGAACAAATAAAAGTTGTTATTCCCTTTTCAGTACTACCATTACCCAATCCATCCCCTCTGAGGGGTTGGGGATTTTTTTTTTTTTTTTTTTTTTATATCACATAAATACACAATACCCCAATTTAACAATAATATCGAGTCTCAAGACCAAACTTTAAAAAAATTTAGAGAGGGGGAGGGGCTTTGTTTATTTATATATATTTTTTGGGTTTATTGGCTTTTATTTATTATTATTATTTTTTTTTTTGGAAAACCTATTCATTTACATTTTTCTTTTTTGGATTTTTTTTTTTTAAACGAGAAGACTGCTGCTTCCTGAGCAATGTGCATTTTCAATTGTGAAGTCTTGGGTGAATCAGTAACGTTTTCTACGTCTAGATTGATTAAGTTCATAAGCATCAAACCGAATCATCTGTGAAAAGAAATTAAATGTACACATAAGGGAAAAAATAATTGAAAATTGATATATGTATGCAAATTACATAATATAAAACTTCTCTATAAAATAAAAAGACAGATTTTTGTACAACCTCTGACAATTAAGTTCGGTGAATGAGTTCACACAACAAAATGCAAAACCGATAGAGCCACATTTACTTTATCGTCCTTCGAAATAATCACCCTGGAAGGCAATACACTTTTGGGATCGGGTGTATAAGTCCTGGAAGCTCCTTGGGGATGGCTTTAAGTTCACGTGTCACATTTGTTTGAATGCCTGGAATGACCGCAAATCTGTGTCCCTTTAAGGCCAGTTTCAGTGGGAACAAGAAAAAATCTGCCGGTGCCAAGTCTGGTGAATAAGGTGGATGAGCTATGGATACGACCCCTTTGTTGGCAGAAACTGTTGCACGATTACGGCAGTGTTCCTCTTTGATCCATTATCCACAGTTATGTGCACACGCTACACCTTCAACTGAAGAAACGAGCATCTGCTAAACCATTGCACGCACAAACGTGACCTGTCTGAACTTGCTTAAACAATGACTGGGCTTGTATTCACATGCATTGTGTTATTCGCGTAAAGCTCGCACAGATCAGGGTGTGACATCATTCACCGAACTTAATTGTCAGAGGTTGTATATTTAAATACCTAAACCAGGACAAATTCCAGCATATTCTTAAATAAATGTAAGATTTGTTTTAAATTACTTATAAATAATTGAAATGCTAGAATTGTTTGGTTTTTGACCAACAGATGGCGTTATGAAGTTACAGACATTAGAGTGCCTTTATAACCAGAGTGTGGTCATACGCGGGACAGTTTTCTACTGGTTGTTCATTGTCACGTGCTATTTTCCGCCATATTGTGTCCAAATTAGCATAGCATTGTGTAGACGGTTTTTTGTAATTTTAAAAGATTTTAAGAGTTTAGTGACCAAAAATGCCTTCCTGTGCTGCAGTAGGGTGTTCTAATCACTCTGAAGATGGTTTTATAATCCAGAAAGACAATCGATTTGGGCCGCGAAGACGAAAGAGTCAAGTGGAAACCTTCGGACAACCGTGAGTTTAAAAAAATCAAATGTTTTGATATATCGTATTTATTCTACGATAATCGTCTAAAACACCTAAATATGTGAGATCGTATTATACAAGAGGATAATATTAGCGCTGCAACGACTGAGGGGGGATCAAACGAACTTCGGGCTGACGGAGTTTAAACGAAATTAGCGTTTAATATACATCACAGTACATTAATTAAATAGTATATACAATGTTCAGTTCATTAAACAGTATATTAATTCACTTTTTGTTTGAATTTCCTCTCGTTTAAAGCTAAAACGAAAGTAATTTCTCAAAAAGATAGCAACTTCAAAACTACTCCGATCTGACATAGTTGCATTTTGTCCTGTTGCTTCTTTGCCGATCATAGGAGAAAGAAGTTAAGCATTGTTGATTTTTAAAAGAAACATTTTGATGAAGCTCAGTGAGAAAAAGATAGTCTACAGAAAAATTTTGGATGTTAAAAAAAATGAAGTTACTGTTAAAGAACAGAAAAAATGTACAGGAAATTATGATAGCAAAAGTACAGCAATACATACAAAATTGTCATGAAATTAACTTTTCAGTTTTTACGTATTTAAAATTTCATTTGTATTTTGTTTATTTTCAGCTTTTTTTTTCTTCATATAAGCTTATCTATTTTATTTCATTTTTTTCAGTAACGAAAAATTATCAATTTTTTTTTAATAATTCCTTGATTTATTCTTTAATTATGTAATGTTTAATAAAAATTTTGATAACGTGGATATTCATTTTATTAACAAAAATTGTGACTGATAATTAAATGAAATAATAAATGGGAAGAAACATAAAATGGGAAAAAACAAAAATTTTAATTTACATATTTTCAGTTTATTTTTTTCCTCTAATAATTAAAAGTGAACTTTTTTTTTCAATTTATTGATTCACTCCATTAATTTGAGGTTTTTTTAAATGCCCAAAGAGCAAAATTTCTTGTTTCTGCTACACTAATCTATAGACAGATTGGACACAACATAGCTGCCTGGCCTCTCATGGCCACATGCTGGTTATAAAGGCACTCTAACAGACAACAGTTTACACAAGTGTTCAGATGGTAGAAAAAGAGCAGCACTCGCTGCAAACGCTATTTCGAAGCAGATAGTGATAATTCCACTTCACAGTTAGTTAATCCGGCATCTCTACCATTTGTTCAGAATGATTTTATCTGCATGTGTGTATGAATTGGGTTTTAAAGTTTTTCCTGACTTTTGGATCATCCTGTATTTTTTCCTTTAAAAAAAAAATCTTTAAATCCATTTCTTACAAATTTGGATTTGTAAAAAAAATCTTTAAATCCATTAGCAGTTCTATAATACGCTAAATTTATATTTTGCCAACAAATTACATAAACATTAACGTATTGCTTATTATAGTTTTTATTAGTTCCTTTAGCAATATTGACTTATATGGATATCATGAATTTGGATTTCTGCTCAATTAACAGGTTTTATATATACAAAAGAAATAAATACATAAGGAGCGTTCAAAAAGAAATGAGCCGTAGTCTGGAATGTGCAAACCGGTGACAGAATGATGATATAGTTGCGTGTAACAGAGTGGTTCCGACAAGAGCACGGAAGTTCACAGCCCGCCGCTAGAGGTTGACAGTGGCAGTCACGTGACTATCCAAAAGAAGCAGAAGCAAGCATCAATCGTCCAACGGTCATTCATGTTGTATAAGCAGTGAATAAGTGAAATGGAGACGTCAAAAGAAGAGCAAAGAGGTTTGCTCGTTTTCTGACAGCGGAAGGAGTAGGGGGAACGGACATTCATTGAAGAATGTCAAGTGTATGGTGAACACTGCATGTCCCTTGCAAGGGTTAAGGCGTGGCACAAGCGGTTCAGGGAAGGACAAAATTCAAGTGGGAGGTTCTCGGTCACCCTCCATACAGTCCAGACCTCTCTCCCTGCGATTACGCCATTTTTGGTCCCCTAAAAAAAGGCTCCGAGGGGGCAAACTATTCACCTCGGACGACGACGTCAAGTAGTACGTGTGGAACTGGTTCACAACGCAGCACCGGAAATTTTACGAGACAGTCATTCATCGTCTTGTGTCGCAGTGGGATAAGTGCCTCAAAAGCCAGGGCCAATACTTCTGACATACAGGTACTGGTTTTTGTTCCTAGGCCTCCGGCTCGTTTCTTTTTGAACGCTCCTTATATATACAGAGTGATTCAGAAAGGTAGGTCAAGAATGAAATACCATGTACAGTTTGTAGCGGGGAACAATATTTTTCCTATAAACATGGGTCCGGAAACGCATCCTTACTTGTACAAGGAATGGATGTGTGTTACCCGGACGGCAATGGTAGGGTCCATGTAAATTAGGATCTAAACATGTAAATTGTTCGTGTTCTCTCCTTTAAAAGAGAGGAAAACGAAACATGTAACTCCATTGTCGTACAATGGATCGCTTGACTAATGCAGAGCTGGCGGACATGCATCTCGTCTACAGCGAGGCACAGAGTAATGCTACTGAAGCGGAAAGGATTTACCAACAGCGTTTTCCAGACAGTGATCACCAGAGTTCACGAGAATCTCGTCCGCAAACTAAACACCTGCATCAAGGCTCAGGGTCAGCATTTTGAACACCTACTGTTATGTCATTCCTACCTCGTACAAGTTGCATTATCACCTTGTATATATAAATAAATCACAGTGGAGATATTCATAAATTAATAATCTTGCAAGTTTTCATTAGATTCAATACAGCAACATTAAATGGTTAATTGATCAGTGAATTGATATGGAAATGGCAGGGTGAAGAATGGAAGCCTGATAGATTGGAAGCGCTAAAGTTTTTGGGAGTAAATTGGATCAGTAGAGAATATAATTGGAAGGATATCTAATTTAGTAGACATGTATTGATGTGAATAGTACAGCAAACCCTGCTGCATAGGTAGACGGATACTCACAGCACCCATGCTGATAAAAGTGCATAAGCAGAAAATGACAATTTGCATTGCAGTACAGGAATTGGCACTCATTCGATAGGCTATGGTTTCTGTTCCATCAAGGGGATAGGTGTCATATTTTTATTTATTTATTGCTACCAAAGAAAAGGACAAAGGTAGCTCGGTGCCACACATGAATCCCCAACAAGGCACTGATAACAAGGACAAAAAGATAAATCACAAAACAAAAATACAAAACGATACAATTAAAAAGGATACAAAATTACTCATATTTGGCAGGAAATCTCTCAAAAGGAATCACCTAAGAGCCATTATTAGAAGGGCACACATTGGTGATAATGTTATGGTCCAGAGTAACTTTTTTTGTTAGTGTCTGGGTCCACTAATAATTCTGAAAGGCACTCTTACCAAATTTGTTATATTCTTCCATTGTCATGCATCATATACACCGACACTTGATTAATTTTTCATCATTAATTTGAACAGCTGAGGTATGGCATACGATGAAACCCTCACTGAACATCTTATGATTTACTTGTTGATTGCCTTACCTAGGCAGACTGGATATTTCAGTGGGAAAATGTGACACGTCATACGGTCAGAATTGCATAGGAATAATTCAAAAAGTACGACCAAATACTTCCTGGACTGCTAATTCACCAGACATAAATCCAAATGAACAAGTTTGGGATTTGTCCCCTTTACTGCCATGTTCACTCCATAGAATCTTCACCACACCCTCTTCAGCAGCTATCAGGCACACTGCAGTTTGCATGGCTCCAGATACTAGTGGATACCTTTCCACTCTCTCCCACACTGTCTAGATTCTGTTCGTGCTGAACATGACTTATTCTGATTACTAAAGCTGGTGGTCATAATAATGTGGCTCAACTGTGTAACTAATGCTTTCAAGAGGGGGAAAAAAAAAAAACCCCAAAAAAAAACAACTTTCCAAAACAGATATCATTTCATGCCACAAATATTATCAAATAAAATTATCAGAATATTTATTGTCAAAATAAAAATATCAAAGTCATTGCTGAAGATGAAACTAGCAGCATAAAACAAGTACAGTATAATCTTAGTAATCCAGCATATATTATTAACATTCCAAAGGAACAATAAAAGTAAAACGGAAATCAATATTGCCATAAAAAACACGAATAAAAAAAATTCAGATAAGAGGTCAAAACTTATCAGACTAGCGAAGACTAGAGTAGCAAGATTATGCTGTACTTTAAAATGTTCATACAGCTGAATGCCAATTATCCCAGGTTATGTGCACCAGAGTTATCTCAGATAATCAAAAACTCAGATAATACAAATTACTACAGTAATTAAGTATAGAATTTTTAATTTAATAACATATATTGGAATTAAAAATGCCTCATGTTAAGCTTTTAAGTGGATTTATATATTTAAAAGCAATAAAATATGAAAAATACAAGCATGTCATGTATAGTATAATTTCTTTAAAAAAAATCTGTTATAATAGATCATAGGTTAAGTAGAATAAAATAGATAAATTGCATTTACAATGTGAAAATTGTTTTAATAAAATAGTCTTAAGAGGTAGCTCGGAAAGTACAGACCCTTGGATAATCCGAGTTCAACTGTACTAATAAATAAGAAGATATTTACCATGGTACCACCATTTTGTTTTCTTGGGATTTTTATTACAAGTTTTGACATAAAAGGTATTGTCAGGTGGCCTTTTCTAAAGAAAAATCAATGTTGTAACAATTTAAACAAAAATTTAAAAAAATAGAAAAAAAAAAAGAAAAAGAAAAAAAAAAAAGAAAAAAAACTATTTCTATTTTATCTATAGAAATGTATACCAAAAGTCATGAGCAGTTTCTACTATAATATCACTAGTTAAATCTATAAATTCTATTCAATTAATTTGTTTTTGTCCATCTTGTAGAGACATATGATCCACTTGAACTTCTGGCTGCTCTTATAAACACATTTATCCAGTCCCATTTTTTCAAAATCAGTGGTGCCTGCAAAATTATACTGGAAGTGCATATAGAATATACAAATTTGGAGAAACATTTTTTGTACAATCTTCTCTTATAAAAAAATAATGAACAGGGGGTTTGCATACGGAGTTTTTTCCCCTGAAGGTTTCTTTTGCAAGTACACTAATTCTCTTGGATAAAAATTCAACAAGTTTAATTAAAACCCTTTGTAGGGTAGTCACATCTACTAATACAGTATCAGTATAATATTCATTAAAATAATTTCCCAAAACTTTTAGTAACTGCTAGAACTTATTTAAATGGAATTATTCATGAAGTGTTCCATTTCAGGATTTCAACAGTCACAAAAAAATAAACATGTAAATAAAATAAAATCTATTAATGCAGGATGGCAAAACTGAAACTTCAGTAATCGCTTCTGAAATACAAATAAAGGATTGTGCTAAGTTATTTTCATTCATATGTGTAGATCATTGATGGAGCTAACAGTTATTAATATACTAATTTCTATACGGTTAAACATATTCGTAACTGTGATGACTTTTGGTATAATGATTATAGTGATTTTAAAATATCTTGGTTTGCTTGTTGTTTTTTCCTAAATCATTAAAATGCTTACTTTCTCTTTGCAGCTGCTAAGCATGCTGACAATACTGAGGCAAACGGCTTGCACAGACAGTGCAGGTGACCAATCGTCCGTCAAGATGGAGAGACATATGTGGCCATTACTATAAACATGTGGATGAACAGGAATGTTTGGACCAACAAAAACTACCTGAAATATTGTGTTAAAGATCCTAATGAATAACTTTATACAGTTCAGACTATAAATAATATTAAAAAAAAATATTTTATAAAACAAAACAAAATATAGTCATGCTATTATGTTAGGGTTTTAAAAATTTCTTGAGTCACAGCACCCTTAGCACAAGATTTTAAAGGTTCGGGAAGGGGGGGGGGGGGAATGAAAATGTAAAAATAAAGTCTTATATTAAATGGATTCCCTAATGGATTATATAGGGCGATTCAAAATGATGTCCAGCATTTCAGAATTTTACTATGCATTTATTTTATAACAAAATAACCAGACCGGGTTAGTGGTGCTAGTGTCGCGATAAAAGTAAAGATGGTGGCTGTGAATGAAAAGGCATATTGTGTCTCATGGAGTATGCAAAAACAAACTATAATTTTAGTCCAGTGGGCATTTCATAGGTAATTTCATAAGATTGCCCTGCTGAAAGTAAGTGGTATGATCAATTTCTGGAAACTGGATGTCTTTGTAAATGCAAAAGCATGGGACTAGTAACAGCAGACATGCTGAAAGGAGTTTGGGGAGCCACATAGAACATCTGTAATACTAGAATAAAAAAAATTTGAGTTCTCCTGCATTTTAAACACTGTCTGGTTAATTTATTTTATAAAATAAATGCATAGTAAAATTTTGAAATGCCAGACATTTTGAATCACCCTGTATATTAACCCTAGATTACTAAGCTTCGTTGAATCGACTACGCTGTTTTTTAAATTTTTTTATAACTCTTGCGCATTTACTAGTATATAAACCCCTAATGCGATTATCTAATCGCACACGGTCTTCTACTCTAGTGAGGGATACAGGTATTTTTTCCATAGGCCTAATAGTTTGCTAATAATTCCAGTTTATAGCGGCCCTGACTCGTCAAATCGACAATGGTTTGTAACAATGAAACTTTTTTTCAAGTCCTTCAAAAGTAACAATTAGGGTGTAATCGGCAAAAAAAAAATTTTTTTTTGATGATTCATTTCATTTATATTATTCTTTTTCATTAATTCAATTATAATTATTAATTTTATAAAATTATAATAATTTTATATTTCGAGCTATGCAAATAGCAATTAAGTGTTAAATTCTTATACGAATGCAAAATTAAGGCTAAAATCGAAAAATAATTTCATATTTTTGCTTTATAATTAACTGTATGAACCAAACAATGGCAATAAAAAAAAAGAAATTAACATTTCAATAAAAATTTTATATATAAAAATGCATATCACTTCAAATGTATCAAATCGGCAAAATAATAAATTTTTAATGATATATTTTACTTGTATTCTTTTATTTTAATCTTTTTTTGTCAATTCAATAATAATTATATTATTAGAGTTCGAGATATATAAAGTGTTAAATTTTTACACCAATGTAATAACTCAGAGGAGAGAGAAAGAGAGGGAAAAAAAAAAAAAAAAAAAAAAAAGACTATAATCGAAAAATAATTTCAGTTTTTTTGCTTTATAATAAACTATTAGGAACCAAACAATGATAATAAAAATAGAAATTAACATTTCTATAAAAATTTTATTAATAAAAATATGTATTATTTAAGAGTAGTCGAATCGACTAAGCTTTGTAGGAAACGCTGTTCCAGGAAGCTTTGTGATCCAGGGTTAACTTGCTAGACTTGTTTACATCAAGAGTCACACTTGTGATTCATGCTACTTCCCAGTGCAGCCCAAAGCAAATTGAAAATGTGTTTCGCAGCAAATAAACTGGCTATTATGATTTTAAAATTTTGTCCAGCCTATGAGCCTTAAAGACAGTGTTGCGGTCCTCACATCAGCACTAATAAAAGCACAGATTTCAACTTGGCAAATATAAGTAAATTCTTCAAATTAATAGACGAAATCTTACATTACAGTACTTCCCAAATAGCATCAGAGTGAATCCTGCACTTTGTACAGACCTTATAGCAATAAACTTGTGACTTAAAAGTTAAACTAGATGGATCCCGTCACAATTTGGCGGTAAACAACCTATCTTATTATTAATTCCCATCTCCATCTAGTATACAGTGGAATCATGATGTAATGACTGCCTGTATTGTTTATTGCTATCATTATTAATTATTTATGTAATTCCTGTTAATTTGATCACCAATGCTAGCAAAACTATTATTGTGACATCATTGTGGAGAGGATTGTTTGATTTGCCAGTGTAAGCAATTTTGAATTGTAAATTACCGCTAATTAATAGCAATTGTGGAAACAAAAACTAACTTTGACAAATCTACAGACTAAGATCTTTCACTTAAGACCAAAATGAAGTTTAGAGATGCAGTAGTTTTCTTTAACGAACTGTCGAAAGGATCACCCTTGGAACTTAAATATATACCTAGATATTTGAAAAAAAAACTCCCTCAAAAATTTTTCATTTAAATGAAAAATTTTTTAGAAATTTTAATAACACAGGCCATGTAACATTAATTCACCAGTCTTAAAATTTACAAGATTAAAAAAAAAAAAAAAATGAAAGCATAAGGGCATTTGATTTTCATTAAAGGTAAACATTAAGTACATAAAGTACAAATCTTCAGCTTTTCTCTACCAAATCAACATCCTGTTTTGAATTTGGCCCAAAATAAACTGAGCCTTTTGAATTTTTTTATAAATATACTACAAGAAGTAACAAAAACCAATATTCCATTTTCTAAAATTACTATCCATGAAAATTTATTATTCAGTTAATAAATTAATATTTTCACTTTGAATCCTCTCCAACTTACCTCAGGTGAATCAAATGGGTATTTTGAACTAAATTTAAACTGGAGCTGAAACTTTTCACCTTCATAAAGTGTTCCTATTGCTCCATCCATATCCACTGTCCACCTATCAAACAATTTTATTAATCAACATTTATCCAAGTGGTTTCCTAATGTATTACAAATTTGTTTTTCAAGAATTTAAAAATTATGTAAAATTACAGGAGTTGTACTTTGTACAATGATAATTACTTACAGAGTCAGATTGGAACCAATGCTCTCTGGATTGATACTGACACCGGGAGGAGGTTCCTTCTGAATTGCCATCAACTCTTTTTGAAGTCGCCTCTGACAATAAAGGAAAAGAAATTAAGCCCATTTATTTCTAAGACAGGTCTTAAAAGTGGAATAAAAATATACAATAAGACTGGATCAATCATAAATTACTTGAGCTCAATGTAAAATTCATTTAAGTAGCATTGAGAATGTTAACTCTTCAAATGTACTGAAGTAATTATGTAATAGTGGAATTTATAAATAATCTGATATTATACATATTAAACACACTCTATAGGGAAAAAATTAGAGAAAATGTTTAAAAAGCACATAGGAACGTTCATAAACACATGGTCAATTTTTGGGGCAAAGTGTTAGGATTTGACCACTTATTACCACAAAAGGGAGGGAATTTTAGTTCCAGTGCTGCATTAGCAAAAAGCATAAAATAAGGCATTAAGATTGATTACTAAGAGGCATCTACCAGGTGATCCAAAAGTCAGTAAACTTTTTAAAACCTTATAATTGCTAAACTATTTAGAATAGAACTATGCAGTTTGCACAGAAATGCTTAGAACACGGGGGATTTTTGTTTATAATGAAAAATAGTTACATTTTTGACCAAAAAGTGGCGCTGGAGTTTCATGTAGAATACAATCTTATGCGTGAAATAAGCAGATGAGTTAATTGCGCATTATCTTGGCTCTAAGGATGTTATTTTGATGTTGCTTTAAGAAACTCTTCAACACAAGCAATTTTCGAAGATTCAAGAAACTGAATTTAAGACTAATTTAAAACTCCAGCACCACCTTTTGGTCAAAAATGTAACTAAGATAAAACAAATATTTTTCATTATAAACAAAAATTGAGAAACGCTGGTATAAGTCATCACAAAATGCACAAATATACAAGAAATTTTTTCAAAGAGAGAGGCTGACAAGAGTGTATTAAAATGATATAAAAAATAGAAAAAAGACCCATTCTACACTAACATATGTTCACTGTAAAGACATGTGAAGAGAAAATCACACAGCTTTATAAGTACAATATCAAGTAAATTTTCTGAAAACTGAAATCCATCGCCTTGTCAGGTGAACTTGTTTTGGCAAGAATTGTAAACTACTTATGCAGATTTATGGTCAAGATGTTAAGAATAAGATGGACAAATTAACTATCATTAAGCTTAAGAGTATAATCTTAACCAAGGAAAACAGTTGATAAAATACAAATTAACACCTTTCATCTAAAGTTGATAAAACTACCATTCCCTAAAGTAATGCACAATCTGGTTGGATGTACAGTTCATTCCAAAAGCATTTTCACTTGCTTAGCAGGAGTTGAGCTAAGCGAAGTTGATTGGTTATAAAGTCTAATAGTTTGAACGAACATCGCAGAAGTTTAAAATGGACTTGGCCGTCCAGAGTGGAAATAGGGATGAGGTTTACGACTGGTGTGGGCAAAATACATTACTTTTAACTAAAAAGATTAATCGCTGCTTTTCATTTCAGTAAGATCGACTTTGCAGATGAAATATATAACGCACTTATTAAAAACAAAGCAATAAATATTTAATAATATCTTAGGAATATTCGATGAGGATTAAAATAGGAACGAAAACTCCACAGGCTGAATTTGAATCGGGAACCTTCGAAGAGCTTTCGTGTCCCGGTTCGAATCCCAGCTGTGGGATTTTCTTTCCTATTTTCATCAATAAATATTTAGTTTATTTATTTTTTATTCTGTATTTTGAACATTGATATTTTTATTTATTACTTTTTAAATTCTGTAATATTTTGATACAAAATTGTTCATGCCGCCATATATTATGCTTATATAAGAAAATGAAAGCCATTATGATATACCGTATAGTAAACAGCATATTGTATACTGCATAAATATATGCTTTCTTCATATCGTCGTTGTCAAACAAATACAGGGGTCTACTAGAGTTTTAGAATCCATACCCTATTTTGTGAAAATACCAAGATTTTTGTGAAAATTTTTAACAAAAAAAATAAAACACCGGGCTTAATTTTAAAAAACTCATTTTTATTTGAATTATAATTTGAATTGACATTATTTACATTGATAAACGCCCATTTTTGAAGGTAATATGCTGATAAACAAGAGTTAAAATTTTGTGAAGATACAGTTTCCAATCAAAATAATTTTGTGAAGATAGCGTTCCCACTTAAAATAATTTTGTGAAGCTACCCTTAAACGGTACCAAATTGGCCCTAGATAGATCCCTGAAATATCTGCAATGTGCCAAAAATAAAGTTTTGAGATATTGAAAAAAAAAAAAAAAAAAGTTCTCCTGTAAAATTTTGAATGAAGGTGAATTTTGTATAAAGTGGTCATGGTTCATCGTATAGTGGTTATAAGCACATAGCAGTTCTTTAATATGCAAGTTTGGTTCAGTAACCATTGATTTTAACTCGTTGCAAGGGTCAAAATATTGAAATCTCAAAAAAGTGCACAAAGCAGATATTGGTTTGACAACGACGATATATAAGATACTGTATTGTTATACATTATTTTTTCCCGTCATGGATGAGAATGCAACTGTTTTTGCCAATACGTTATTTTTTTAAGCATAAACCCAGAAGATACTGTATGAAATTTCGAAAGATTGGTAGCTATTTCCTATGAAATACCATAACAGATTTATATTTTATATATTATTATTTTGTTAAATCTGAAGCAAACTTATAATGATTTAATTCATGCATTCGCCATTATATTGTTGAGCGCGCTTTGCCAACTTATTGCTTACTTCCTCGTGTAGTTTTCACAATATTATACTGCATTTCTGCTAAAATAATAATAATATACATTGATATATTAATAATAAAAAAAAAAACTTCCTAATAAAAGCTCAAAATCAGATTTCAATTAAAACAGTTTGACGTCACTCATTATGCCTATCTATCCCTGTTACTAAGAAACAAAATGACATCGTCCAATGTGATTCGAACTAGACTTCTTGTCTGGACTGATTAATCTCACTGGTTTAATGTATTGCAAGGAAGCCAAACATCATTCACCTAAGTGAAAACGCTTTTGGAATGAACTGTACATGTATAGGTAAAGCAATCTGTATACAGTCTACAATATATGGAACTGTAGTTAATTGTGCATTTTATTATTAAAAGCAGAAAAACAAGCAGAAACGTATCAAGTTGTTCTTCATAATGTTCAAATTAGATGGATAAAATCTCCCCAGATGACGAACTTGGTTGGTCAAAAAATGCAATCAAAAAATGATACATGAAGTTCCAAAGTTTCTTCGGGAAGGAAGACTGATCAATTAAAATTTATCAAAATTTATTATACATTTAACAGAACAAAAGAGCAAGTTTTAATTGGGTTTTATAGCAATACATGATTTTGGATACATGAAATATCAAGCCATGCCGAACATTTGGATAATTTGCTTGAAATTATTATGAAAGTAAGTAAAACAATATTTTTTACTACTGCGGGATCATATAAAAGTATAAAATTTTAAAATATAATGTTAATAGCACTTCACATTAATAACTCTCCATAACCTAATGGATCTCCAAGTTTAAATCGGTGGTTTTCAACCTTTTATCACAAAGGGCAACTTTCAACTTCAAGAAATAACTCTTTAAGCAGTTTGAAACACATGCGCCAATGCAAACTGATGGTGGGCCACAGGATGAACACCACTGGTGTAAATACAGGTCAATTTATGGGCAATGTTAGAATCTTTGATCTTGTTGGAAATATTACATCTCAAATAATATTATACACCTTTTCAATCCTCCCCATAAAATGTCAGTTCAGGTAAAGAAAGCAATTTATAAAGTGGTATGGATGCAAGTTACAGACATTAGAAAAACGGCAGACACTATCCCTTGCATACTATGGATCTCAGTTAATAACAGAGCAAAAGAATCTGCTTTATTAGTTAGGTTAGAACTAAGACCTATGGGACACCCTTATCTATATAAATTTATTAATCTGTGTAGGTAAATGAATAATTTCTTATTGGCTTTTAATAAATCTATTATTTCATTTTAAAACCAATGCAAATAATGACCAAATCCTATATGAAGAGTATTCCTATAAAACCTTTAAGGAGAAAAGATGTAAAGAAAAGAAGCAATTAATTTATAGGGAAAGGTTAAATCAAAGCAATAATTGCATCAAGTTTTACGCAAAACTTGGCATCCTTACAAGCTCTTAACATGTGCACACCATAAATTAAGATAAAGTACACAGGGGTCTATCTACAATTTCAAAATCCATACCCATTTTTGTGAAAATACCTAGATTTTTATGAAAGTTTTAACAAAAAATATAAATTACTGAGGTTATTTTAAAAACGCCTCTTTTATTTATTTGAATTGACATTTTATACACTGATAAACTCCCGTTTTCGAAGATAATACGTTGATAAACACAGTTAAAATTTTGTGAAGATATAGTTTCCGATCAAAATAATTTTGTGAAGATACAGTTTCCACTTAAAATAATTTTGTGAAGGTACCCTTAAACGGTACCAAATTAGCCCTAGATAAATCCCTGGTAAAGATTATCACAGATGCAGTTGGTGGCTTGGAGCTCAGATGAGTTCAAGGGAAGGAGCTTAGCAGTGCTTCTATCATTTTCCGAAATATAAAATAAGTGCCTAATGCTATTTTTTTTACAACTGAGCTAACATGGTCTTGTATTGAAATGAAAATTAGGTTAAAATTTAATGCCCAATGATAGCATTACTGATAAAAATTCTTTTAATTGCCTCTTTTAATAATATCTTGATTATAACCTCATCAACAGGGCATACAATATACCTTCCTTAGGTAATAATTGAAACATGTCTGCAATTAAAAGAATTTTTATGCTACCGTTAGGACCTTTATTTTAAACCTAGCTTCCAAGCGGCCCCCCCCCTTGGGGGGAGATCATAAACCCCTTCCAAGCATTTTGAATAAGCAAACTACGACTATATTTCAAATATTTGTATATTTGGGCTCATAACTTTCAAGAACTGATCATTATTATCTTAAGTGGAGTAATTAAGAGTTGCATACTTGTTCTCCTTTTCAACCTTTAGAGTATGACCAACAACACATTTAATAAAAAAAAACATACATAAATAACTAAATTTCACTATCAATAAGCCTATGGACTATCTTTTGTCTGCTTGCATTAATACTACAACAATGTAAATGCCGTAATTAATGAGTATTTCTAGTACCAATTCTTGTACCAAGTTATAGGTAGTCTGAACCTAGCTCAATAAAACGTCAAATGGGAAGGTTTTATTAGTGGGCCAATGGAGATGGCTACAGAAGGATACATAATTACAGTAAATTATGTAATTTAATTTTTGTTTGAAAGAAATTTGTGCGAGATACACTTCAATTGTTTAATTAAAAAGAATAAACATAGTCAACATCCCAAGATTCGCGACCACACTATCAAATCCTCTGTTAAAACCGTCCCTGTCAAAGCAATACTCCATGGACTAGGAATAAGCCTTGAAGGCCAAATCGACTTTTAACTGCTATTTTGAATTGAGAAAAGTCACTTTGCTTAGAGATGTACAATTGTTATTACGTTTTACTTCCTAATTAGTTGTTTGTGAATAACAAGTCTGAGTTTAACATCATTCTTAGATAAACAGTAGGAAATAACAATCATAACCATAATCATTCTAAGTTTCATATAAAATGGTATACTTTAAGGCATATAAATACTGAAATACAGAAAGAAAGAAAGAAAGAAAGAAAGGTATATAAATATGCGATATTTTAACAGGAAACGCTTCAGACGCGAAATCTTAAATTTATAGAAGAATGCAGATTTCCCGAACTCTAATGCTTTAAAATTTACAAAATCGAATACAAGATTAGTTAGTTAAAAGAAATAATAAAATGCATAAAGCGTTCTAATGACTGCAGCCCATGTAAATATTGCAACTTTGCTCTCAATTCATTCATTCATTCTTAAAGTAGGGGAGGTAGAAAGTTCAGCATATTCCAAAACGACCGTTGTCTTTATGACAACGGTTGCTTTTTAAGCTAGGTAAAACGTCTACTCTTTTTTTTTTTTTATAAAAAAGAAAATACAAACAGCAAAAACATTAAGGAATAAGGAATGCTAGAAAAAAGCTAAAGGCAAAACGATTTTTTTCCCTTGCCTGGCAACGGGATTCTAGCGAGCAGGATTTCGGCTGAGAACAGGGAGACATGGAGGCCATTTTTTCGTCATTCTGCATGGAGGAAAACCCAATAACCAGAATAGAACAATGTGAGGGAAATCAAAATAAGGCTTGCTTGAGTTTATTGAAACACGAGAGGCGGGCGCCCGAAAATCAAACTGCGGCAAAACGTCGTCGTCGTCGGGAGAAGGGAATTCGATCATCGATGAGTAAACGCAAAGGAAACAGACGCTCGCCAGGTAGAGCCACCTTACCAGCACCCTTCGTGTCACTTATCGGAAACGGAGGAGTAGCAAAAGAGAAAGAGGGGAGGGAGGTGAATCGTTCGTTACTTTGCCAATTCCTTAGTGGTCATCGAAAAAAGAAATAAAAGTTTTTAAAAAACAGAACGACAATCTTATTCCATGAAGTGATCTCCGTTCCCTTTGCAGTTTTACTCGCGCGCCTTGAGCTTCATTCATAGTCACTCGACTCAATTAGTAACAACAATTAGCGATAAAAATTGCGCATCCGAGCTAATAAGTTTTAAAATCTTAGAAACATACGTGTCGCATACTTAAATCATTAATCGTGCCTTTCGATCGTGTTGAGTGCACTCTCATGGTCTCAAACGTCTGGAATGGATGACAAATAAATTCAAGCATTTAACCTTGGCTGTCACATAATCCTCTGAATCCAGAAACGATAAGAGGCAACAGGCCTTTCAGTTTTACTTTGCAAAATACAAACAACTCAGTAAAACAAATTCCCATCAATGACTCTCTTCGCAAATTATTTCTCCCGACAAATACGGGCCACTTAATAAACCGACACTCATCCAGAATGAATGAAATAAGGGGCAAAATAAAAACTATAGCCTAAATCTTCTTCTCATGTACGATGTTTACGTACCTGCATCGACGCCATTTTGAATAGGTTTTCTTTTTTTAATTAAGTCCGAACAGAAGTTTCGTATTTCATAGCCAAAGAAAATTAATTGGATAATTTTGCTTCGAAATGCATTTCACGCTGGATTTTATCTCATTGTACACCTTCCAATTTCGTTATGCATTTACACGCTCCATTTCGACGAAAGCGTCCGCGACTGACGCTGTCGTTTCGTTGATCATGATTCCAGACAGGCAAAGGAGATCTCCAAGAGAACTTGAATCGGCGACTTAATCGATTTAATACTTTCGTTTTCATTTTCCAGCCCCTTTAATCACGTGATCGAAGCATGCGGAGTATAACCAAAGACGATAAGAAAGGTCTTTGGTATAACCATTGTAGAGATCATTGGCTCTAAACATTTTCGAGATGTGCAGCAAAATTACGAAATAAATGTATTTTAATATTGAAAATCTGTTTTATTTAAGAAAACTAAGTTAGCTTTTGTTCTTATAAATAAAGTACGAGAGTACAAAACTACAGTAGGTAAGTATAGAACCAGGGATTTTTTAAGGTTTATTAATAAATCCCATGATAAAACGGATAATCAAGTCAAATGGGTGAAACATTCCTTTCAGTTATTTTTTGCGCAATTTTATTAAATAAATAAAATAAGAATGGGACGACCTTCACTGTTCCAGACGGATACCATGGAAATTGAAAAAACGCACCGCCAGATGGCAATAGTGATTGTGTATTCTCAAGAAAATTGAAAGAAAAAGTGAAACACCTAGGAAAAGCAAATGGTTCAGCCGAGTTTCTAAAATTCATAATATACCTCATCCATTCTTGATAATACTGGATAATTTTATTCGAATATTGGCAACCGCCACATGGCTACCGATGGGGGATTTGAGTGCATTATTTAAAAAAACTCGATACGTCGACACAATCCATCGATGATTCTTGATTAATTGTAAACATTATGAACTAAAAGAAAAATTAATTCAAACTTCAACATGTATTGAGTTTTTTTAAATATCGAAACCTGATGTGGCGGTTGCCACAAAAAAGAAGTTCAACGAAGTAATAACATAAAACCGTACTTAAGATTTACATTGTTAAAATTTGTTAAAAGCTTGAGCTGCTGAAAATAACGTGTTTTCACGTGTTATGACTAAAGTTTCAATTTATTCAGAAACAAACATCCATAACAAACAATCAAGGAAGGATCGTGGCTCCCGACCACAGATATTTAGTAAATAGATCGCCAGAGCTTCAGCTTTAGCATTGTTGCTAGTGAAGTCACTTGCCGCCATCTTGCCTCACCACACTTTTCAAGCCATATCACAAACATACTTGAACATAAAGATTCAATACGAAGTAAAGGCATTAAATAATGGAAAAATTGTTCATAGATCAGTTTAAAATAGATTGACCATCTTTAAAAATTTATAGTTATTTTTACACCACTTCTACTTAAATGTCATTATTTGTGAATATTTATTTTATTTACCCTCGTATGCCAAAAGTCATGTTTTAGTTAACCTGTTGTTGCATTATTAAAAAAAAGTATCTTTTTAAAGTCTTTTTAAATATATTTTTTAAATATTATTTGAAACGATTCAGGTTAAATATTCATAGTCTAAAAAATATAGACTGCTTTTCTGTGAGAAAGAAAACAAGATTATCAATAATCCTGTAGGTGAAAAAAAAAACCAAACAAAAAATGAATAACTGATGGGTATAAGAAATACATAATTAATTTAATTGAAAATTAAATAACATGATATTAAACAAAAATTACAAATTGATCTCTTAAGTCCAATTGCAGAGTAGCCCTATCTAGCGGCTATAATTGGGTGGATGAGAATTCGGTGGACGACGAGTTTTTACTTCCTTTCTCTATGGGTGAACCAACGAGATTAATATTATATAATACTAGCTGAAGTACCCGGTGTCGCTCGGAGAAAAATATAGTTTTTCATATTTATGTATACAAACATGGGGGGGGGGGGGGGGTAGGGGGGTCAAATCTAAGCAACATTTCCCTCTTTCATTTTTTTCTCTGGGCATTGTTTTTGAGATAAAAAATGTTGGACGTCGCGTAGACGTAATATGCCACTTAACTCTACTTCTGTACCACGTCAAAATCATGGTCAATCATGTAATAAAAAGAACAAAAAACACACATCGTACAGTACAATAATGTGACTTGTTTTTTATGAAACATGCAAATGTTTTACTATAAGTGTTTTAGATTATAAATGAAAGGTCTTAAGAGGATTTTTTTTATTTTTTATTTATTTATTTTTTTTTACGCCAAACCTCAGATGTTGAAATTATTGATGAAAATAGGAAAGAAAATTCCACAGCCTAGATTCGAACCAGGAACTATTATATGCAGTAGGAAAGATAGGCCCAGCCTACGAACTGGGTACTGCTCCAACCAGCCCTAAGGATATATAGATAGCGTTAATGCTTCCATGGCCGCAGTGGCGCAATTGGTTTGCGCGTCTGCACGGTGAGCAGAAGGTTCCTGGTTCGAACCCAGGCTGTGGAATTTTCTTTCCTATTTTCATCAATAATAAGTGTTCTAATTCACTCCATCTGGCATGAGTGCATGTTTCACAACGTCGCCGCATGGACTGACATAAAAATTTCAAAAGTTCTGGTTCTTCGCGAATCTGGTCCGCAGCTATGGCGATTTCGGCTACCAGCTCTTCATCAGATCCCACTGGTGTCTCATATATCAATATCTTTAAGTGTATCCACAGATTCCAAACAACTGTTTCCTGCAGGTAGGATTTCACCATTTTTTATCTCAAAAACAATGCCCCAGAGAAAAAATGAAAGAGGTAAATGTTGCTTAGATTTTATCCCTCTATCACCCTCACCTAGAAGCCGAGAGAAACATACCTGCCAAATTTCAAGTTTCTAGGGTTCATAGTTCTGGAGATTTCGTAATGAATGAATGAGTGAGCGTATACATTTTTCGCTCTCTTTTTTTATAATAGTATTTTCCCCCTGAAAAAATCCTCGTCGTCCTCGGCCGGGATGGAAGCCATCTACGGGCATCAGAGCAATACCACCTGGACAGAAGGCCTGATAACGGAAACGTTATACACTGTTACATCATCATTAGTCGTCCATTGTTAATCCTATTTCTACCAATAATAAGCCCTAAATTTGGTCGACTAATGATTATGTAACAATGTATGACGTTTCCGTTATCAGGCCTTCTGTCTAGGAGGTGTTGATCAGAGGAGATCACGCAACCACTGTTAATTGATGATAATTGATCAGAGGAGATCGACCATTGTTAATTGATGATGTAACAATGTATGACGTTTCAGTTGTTTGGCTTTCTTTCTAGGAGGTGTTGGTAATGCCCACGCAAATGGCCAGAGAGCACCAATGAAAAAAATATCACGTTTTAAACAATGGAGTTTCCCATCCTGGATTTCTTGATCCATGACCATAGCCAAAGTAATTTTTTATGGCCTATTGTTGCAGAAACTTTACTCTGCATTGTAGGACATGACTTACATTGTTGGTCTGCGCATATCGTAAGCTCATGTCAGACAGACAGATCAAGCAAAATATTATTTTTACCTTTTCCCCTTTTGGCCAACCTTCTAAACCCCTCGGCACATATAAACCTTACCCTGAACCTAACGAACATCTGGAGCAAGTATGAGCTCAAAAGGAAGAGTGGTTCAAAAGATTTTAAGAACATTTACTGACGCACCCTGAATTTTTATATAGACCTTTCCATTGAAACCGAAACTGGAGTAACTGCGCAGAAGCAGGACAGCAAAAAAATCTTCTGTTTTTCTCCGGATGTATAGTACTTGTAGTGTTTGCACATTTCAAGGGAGGAAACGCAAGTTCGTTTCGGTTTCAAGGAAAAGATAAACAAACTCTACCGCCATCTCTTGAGTAAACAAACAAACATAAACCAAGATATATGATTTTTACCCCTTCCCCCCCTACTTTAGGGACATGTAAACCTTACTCTGGACCTAAGGAATATAAGTTGCAAATATGAGCTCAATCGGATAAGTGGTTCAAAAGTTTTTAGAACATTTACAGACGCACCCTGAGCCTGAATTTTTATATATAAAGAGAAGATTAATCTCGTTGGGGTGAACGTCAATTGGGTGGACGCGACAATTCGGTGGAAATGCAAATTCGATCGAGATTTTTAAATCACCGAAGAATTTTAGATATTTAGCTCGTTGTTTGTTTATTATTGACACATCTTTATTGCAATTACAAAGTAATTTGCTTCATTCATTTTATGTCAAAGTTATAACATAAAAAGTATACTTTTTTATGCGGGACTCTTTTATTTATTATTTACTAACTGATATGCCCGACGTTACTCGGGCTGTTTGTTCGATGAAATTTTCTATTCTAGACGCTGAAATTTAAGCTATGGTCACTTAAATCATTTTGTAGTAATTTTACTTCTAAAAACGAAATTTATTAACAAAATAATACAGGGTGTCCATAAAAGGTCTGGCACATTTTATCTGTGTACGAGGCGCATCCAGAAAGTAAGTTTCCCTATTTAAAAAAAAAAAAGAACTCACACTTACAGGAACATATTTATTGGCAACAAGTACAGCAATGTTTCAGCTATTTTTCAACATAGCCACCACCAGAATTGAGACACTTGTCGTATCGTGGGATCAACTTTTGTATCCCCCTGTCGTAGAAATCTGCCGCCTGTGAATGGAACCAGCGTGTGACAGACGTCTTCAGCTCTTCGTCGTTGCCAAAACGCTCACCGGAGGACAGGAATTTCTTGAGGTGCAAGAAAACGTGAAAATCGCTGGGAGCAAGATCAGGGCTGTAGGGTGGATGATCAAACAACTCCCAGCCAAATTCCGTCAAAACAGCTGCTGTGCATCGAGCCGTATGTGGAACGAGCATTGTCATGGAGGAGCACAACACCTGCAGTAAGCATTCCACGCCTCTTGTTTTGAATGGCACGTCGCAATTTCCGCAGTGTTTCACAGTAACGGTCAGCGTTTACTGCTTCACCACGTGGAAGGAAGTCAATGAGCAGAATGCCCTTCCTGTCCCAGGACACCGTGCACATCACTTTCCGTGCCGACAGCGTCTGTTTGAATTTTGTCTTGACCGGAGATCCACTATGCCGCCAATGCATTGACTGCTGCTTGGTTTCCGGGGTGATGTGCGAAATCCAAGTCTCATCGCCCGTGACGATCCTGTCGAGGAACTCGTCGCCGTCATCGTGATACCATTGCAGAAATGTCAGTGCTGCTCCTAAGCGTTGAATTTTGTGTTCGGGTGTCAGGTTTTTCGGCACCCACCTGGCACACAATTTTTTGAACAGCAGGTGCTTACTAACAATCTCATGCAACAAGGATCGCGATATCTGCGGAAAATGGGTGCTCAGCTCCGTAATCGTGACGGTTCTCCATCACGCGCTGCTGCACAAGCTCAACAAGATCATCATTGATGAGGGATGGTCGCCCACTGCGCTCTTCATCATGGACACTTTGACGACCTTCGGACAACTGCCTACACCAGCGACGCACCATCTGCGTTCGGCCCATTACTCATGATGTTCGGCCCATAGACCCGACAGAGCTGACGATGAATTTCAATTGGCGCAATGCTTTGTGCATTCAAGAACTTTATCACCGACCGAACCTCGCAGGCGGCGGAAGAAGAAATAAGAGCTTCCATTTCGGACCATTGCTACCACGCTACTGGCACGAGGCGGGACCTGTCCGGCTGGCATATGATTGATACGTCATAGATCTGTTACGCATGCGCAATTGACACGGCTAATTACGTTTACTTTAAGGGGAAAACATCGGGAAACTTACTTTCTGGATGCGCCTCGTATTACCAAAAAACTAATAAAGATAAACAGAAACGGATTTCAATATATGAAATTGTAACTAAAAAAGCTTTATTAAACCAAGTTAGTAGACCCCAACTGGTGCTCCTTGGATCGCACGGAGGATATCCAGCCTATAGACACCGCGCGCTGGAAACAATGATTGCGCATGCGCGAAATCACGCATCTGAATCCAGGGTAACAAAGGTTCCGGTTTAACCGGAAGTTCCTATATTCGCCAGCGTAAAACCCAGGGAGGAGGGAAGGGGGTGGAGGGAGCATATCAGTCAGCCAGCATTAGCTGAAGTGAAGCCGACACAGTGAAGCCCACTAAACCATTTAGGGGCAATTCCGCCATATTGGTAAACCCAACTTTCAAGGTGCCCTTCATTGCCTATGTTCTCTCAGCAAAATTTCACTTTTATTTTCTTTAAAATTAAGAACCATAATAAATATTTATATAAAGTACAGAACAGAATCATTTTTTTCTGAAATTTTAATTGCTTAATTTTTTTTACGCAGATTTAAAGAAAAGAGAAACTTTTTAAAGCTAAAATAAATGCATAATTATCAAATTGAACGCAATTTAAATTAAAATAAATTACGAAAACCAACACTTTTGAATGAAAAAGGAAACAACTTTATTTTTATAGTTATTACAATTATAAATATGACGAAAATGATGCTTAAAAAATCACTGATCAGAAATAAATAAATTTAAGATATAAACAATATTACAGAAATTACTATTTTAAAAATAAAAAGGAAAAATCCCGTATTTAAACATTAAAACAAATTACAGTACGGAGAAGAACGAGACACAAAAACCCTGGAATATAATAAAAGTTATTAATTAAAAAATAAAAAGCAAATAAATAATAATTAATAAAAAATAAAAAAATATTTATTAGTCTTATAAACAGTTAAGTGGTAGTATTATATTTTGGCAATAAATAATAGTTATTAAATAAAAATAAAAAATAAATAATAATTGACAAAATAATTAATTTTATTTTTACTTTGATTTTATTTATTATCCTTTTTTGCTTTGACGAAGGATAGTCTCTATTCTATAAGTCAGCTTTTTATTTTATTTTTTATTTTGATTTTGATTTTATTTATTAATTATTTATTTTTATTTAATAATTATTGTTTATTGTATTCCAGGGTTTTTGTGTCTCGTCCGTTTCTCTTATAAATATCCGTTCATCTTGGCAATAATAAATTATTCTCCAGAGAAAAAGAGAAATTAGCAACTGCTTATCTGGAATTTTCATGAATGAACAATCGATATAAATACGTAACCTCCTTAATTTAATGTAATAAATTAAATAAAATTTAAAATAATAAAATAAAGGATGCAGGCATTTCGCTAAAGATGACCGGAAGTTGGGCCAACCAATATGGCGGAGAGAACTCTTTCCGGCTTCACCAACGATATGAAATGAGGAAATGAGTAGATCGCTCATGAGCTGCTTTCAGCGCCACCAACGCGTCCCCATTTGAAAACCTGTCGGCCATTGCTTTGGTTGGCAAAAAATGGCCTTCATCGTATGCTTACGTTTGAAGTTTGCGTAGACAAACACAGTAAAACTCAATGCCGATTTCTTGTCCAGCTTTAAATTGTAGTAATAGATATAGTAAAGGTTTCACCACTGACCTTTCACAGGTGTGTTTTTATCTTTCTGCGTCTTAAAATGTTTTTCTCATGTAAAAATCCTGGTCATCTTTTATACGTGGTTGTTGATACATAAAAGATGTCGATCTTCTACAGGAGACGTTAAAGAGAGATCGAATCATTAATGTTTTAATGCTAATCCTAATTGTTTGTAAGCTTTCACAGCAATATTTTTTTAAGTAAACAAACTAGAAAGAGTTTCCAAATATTACTTGTCATTTTAAGTCATTTAATGCACTCCGTGTAAAGGTTTATTTATTAAAATGTGTATAGCTCTAAAGCGAAGTCACGAATGGATGATTTTTTTTTAAAAAAAGAGACGTTAAATGAATGACATTGAATGAATTTATTAACTCTTTTTAGTTTGTTTAGTTAAAAAATCACGCTGTGGACGCTTACAAACAAATATTGATAATTGTTTCTGTAATTCACGGTGCTCACATGGTCTTTACAGAGACAAATGAAAGTAAGAGACTGGCAGTGCCCTATTCATTTTGCTGAGCGCTAATGGTGCCATCGGAAGTGCAGCGATCGCCATTAAGAGAATGGCAGAAAGCTAAGGTGGCGTATGTTCTCAATGTTATTTCAGCTGTTTTTGTAGATGACTACAAGAGGTATTAGTAAGCGTAACCTGTTTTCTGATTTTTTTAAAAAAACTTTATTGCATTAACTAACGATAACGTATACTTTAATGACTTTCAATAGCTGATTCAATGCCTTACGAATTTTTAAAAGAGCGCGTACAACTCGCAACTCCTATCGTTATTGTAACAAGATAAGAGGAAAAAGGTTTTATCAAACCAAGCTTTTATAATGTTTTATTTAGTGGCAACAATACAGCTTAATTTTGCAACAATAAACAATAGATACATTTACCTCTCGCCATAACGAAATGTCCCATTCGTAGTAATGAGTTAGTACCATTAGAACACGAACCAATGAACCGATTTGAACATTTTTTTCTTTATCATAAATTGTCATCGATTCTGCATAAGTGTGTCAAATTGCAGCTCCCTAGCTTGTCGGAAAGTTGGTTTAATATTGATTACAAGATTTGACCTAAACAAACTAACACAGCAAAGTTATAAAAAGCTTATAATAATCGAGGCTTAGCCAGAGACAAGTGAAAGCATAGATGAAGAAAACTGAAGAAGCAAAGTTATTTCTTCATCCATGGTGAAAGTAAATGAATCTAGAGGAAGGCTGAATTTATTTTTTCAGTCTTAACTGATTTTTATTATTAACAAAGTTGATTCTTATAACTTAATCAGTCTTAATACCTAATAAATATTTTCATTTGTATTGCTAAATAAAAAGTAAATTTGAAGCCTCTTCATACAGAATTACCAATGGAGTTTCGAAAATAGCTTCAGTTACACAAAAAATTTAAATTGATTTATTCTTTATTGATTTTTAAATATAATAAGTCGTGATAAGACACTGCGTACATTTCTCCACTTATTTTTTCTGTCAGTCGCTTGGTTTCATGGTGATATCGAATATTACAGTATGTGATGATAATAAGTCTAAGCACATGATCGTCAGAAGGACTCATTTCAAATGAATGGTGAGTTAAATTAGTGAAAATATTAATTTTGTTTTCGGCTATAAAATGTAATGTTTTTGCTAGAATTTTGATAAGCATATTCAATTTAATTGCTCTTTGCTCTCCTAGATTATAAAATTCACTCCTAATGATTTTTTCTGAAATTTTGCACAGGTATACTACA
>JAHWFO010096610.1:277671-295684 GCA_023313115.1 Rhysida immarginata | reverse complement strand
ATAAGGAACTTTAAGTTTGTAATCATGCAAAGGATCACGCTAGGTACTTTATGACCATCGAACCTGATACACCCTGTATAATAAATTTTAAAAAATGTTCCGGTTGGTTTTGGCATAATTGTCGTTGATTACTTTATATGCACAAAAAATGAGATTTGTAACCTTTTGAGCAGTCAAAAGAAAACAGCATCCACTTACACGCGTAAGTCACTTCCGCATCACACCATACCGAGCGCTGCATCAGCTTATCTCGCATATAATTACTGTATATCGATACTGTGCATCATTTATGTTAAACTAATCTATTTGGTTAGTAATGTATTATTAAAAAAACCAAAATTTTCAACAGAATAGCCAAAATAATCCTTTTCTCAACATAGTTCCATATGTTGCGCAAAAACTTAATGGATTCGTTCCATAGTAAGCATGTTCGACTGGACACCTGGAAAAAGCAATCTCATTGGATTGAAGTATTGTAAGGAAGCCGAACAATTTTGACCTAGGTAAAAACCTTTTTGCACCCGACTGTACATGTTTAGAAGAAGAAATGGTTCGAATTTCAGAACAAGTGGATGAATTATTGCACTGAAAGCGTTACACCAAGTGAGCACGTGTATTTGGCGTTGGTCTAACACACGCCTAGGTATAATTATTACCAACGCATTCTTGTGCACAGATTAAAACAGATGGATATCTTGCCAATGGCCTTTAATTAGCGGACTAATTCATCGACATTATCATCTGGCCGCAGGAGACGACCCACCAAATTCAAGTGTGCTCAAGAATGGGCTAAAATGTGCCGTTTGTGCCAGGGAGTTGTCATTTCCAAAGTAAGCCTAGGTTTTAGCTGACGCAAAAGAAACGGCAGCACAACAGATAGTAAAATGTCCTCAATTTACTATACAGTAGTGTACCAGGGAGGTTCGGCTATCAAACGAAATGGCACCACAGACCCTGTTGCTATGAGCAAATGCCCTAAGTAGGAAAGTAGGACAAAAATATTTTTTCAACTTTTATTATTCCTAATGCCTCAATTAGGATCTTTTTTGTTTAGTAAAAAATCATATTTTGGGGATGAGCTGGTGCATCAAGGTCCACTACTGTATAATAACAAAGAGTTAATTCCACTACCACAATTTTCTCATCCCATTTAAAAGTTTGCGCGGTGATCGGCCACTAATGTTGACTCAACTTCTGTAGTAGATCGGAAAGCCAAGTAAGAGGAGGACCTCGAATGTTGAAAAACTTACGATTATATGATCAATTAAGCTACTGCAGTCAAGATTGTCATATTATAATTGTTTCGTTTCCAACAATGTCCACGTTCTGATGTAGTGGCAAAAAGGGTTTCGCATAATACAGAAAGGGCACTCGCTTTATGTAGGCTACTCGTGATCAGGCTGCTCGTGATATTAGGGTAGTTAAACTTCTTTCGGAAGTAAGTTTACATATGGTCATCTTAGCTAATGCTATAGAGAAAAGTTATATATATTCAGAAAATAAGAAAAAAGTTGACAATAAAAGTGGATTCATTCAATTTGGACCACGTTCCAAACCGAAAAGATGTTTCTTTCAATTAGGACAATGGACTTTTGTAAGCTTTTACAAGTTCCTTCGAACTCAATTGATTACTGGTGAATAACTGGATTAAAATATTAAATGAAATACTTCTCGTGTATTTTATATTCTTAAGAAAAGTATTTTCTTCGTTACAGTCAGCCTCTTTATATATAACAGTAAATATCCTCTCCATCAACCGCCATTTCGTGAATATTGTAGTCACCATTTTGTGAAAGTGTAGGTCCCATTTCGTGCAAGTTGTAGGCGCCATTTCGTGCTAACAGCACACGACTGCATAAATGTTGTTTCATAGATATTTAAAAACAGGCGGGGGGAAAAGTAACAAACAAAACAAAACTTGCGCTTATAATTTAATACACGTTCTATAACTGAGCAACATAATGCCTGTTTTGACAACACGTTCAAAATTGTTATTATGTTCTAAACACAGGTATTCAAACACCCATCCCTTCTCGTGTCTCATCCATGAAAGAAGTTATCTCCGCCTTTTTTGTTTGTTATCTGTCCGCCATTTCGTGTTGGTGTTACGCGATGTCGTTTGACGAACCAATCTTCATTCCTGAAAGTTAGTATGAGAAAAGTTTATTGAAAATGCTACAAAGTAACTAGAAAACGTTAATTCTATTTCGAATAAAGGTTTCATATTTGTTTCATCGTGGTTGTGTCTGTAACCCACTTTCCTACCTTCCTGCCATTTTGAGTGAGGGTATGAGTGTTTATTCAAACACCTGTAAATTTAAAAGCGCACATATGTGTATAATATAGTTTACATTAATCGCAATGTTCGTCTTTTTAAGCAATAACTGAAATTATATAACACACATTCAGTTTTTATTTAAAGGTGTTGTTTTTTTTTACAATAAGAACAGTAAAGTAAAAAGGAGAAAACATTATATTCACAGTTTCTGGTGAACCTTCTCAACAAGAACAGTGTTATTATTCGCTTTGTATAGATTATAAAATATAACTTTTATTAAATCCTTTGGATTTTTCAGATAAACCAATGATAACTATGAAATTCCAATTCACACAAAAAAGATTAATCATAAAATCAGCATTAAAAATCGTGTAAATCTGTTGCTGTGTACAAAAAAAAAAAAAAACACGAAATGGCGGGTGGAAGCAACCGTGAAATGGCGACATAAATGGGTATTTTATCGTGGGGGGAGGGGAATGATCGTAGACAAAGAGCGTAAAGGAATATCAAACATTTTATAGCGAGACATTTAATATTTCGTTCATATTTGAGTTTCATCATATTTATTCGAATGATTGCCTATATTGTATATTTAGTATATGAGTACGTCAATACACATATACCCTGACTCAAAATGGCGACGGTGCGGGGGGTGAACAAAAGAAAGAAAAACGAAGGATAATCGTATTCCAAAAGTAAATATAATAAAGAGACATTTAGTCGAAATGGAATCATGAAAATGCATTATATATGAAATTTTTCTTATATCGGCAGTTTTTGGAATGAATTTTTTTTTACTGTTTAATGATAGCGAAATGTGTTCATGAAATGGCGTCCGTAAATCCGTTATATGTTTTAACACGTGACACTAGCACGTAATGGCGGACTAAAAGTACACCATCGAGATCTATAATACATGTACTAACGTGAATGGGGCTATACATGTACTAACGTTAGTCCGCTATACTACTGACGGCAGTCGTGACGGGCAAATGGGGCTATTATACGGGATTGACTAGAATAGCGTGCAAATGGGGCGGCACTGGGCCAAGACGAGCACTGACGTATTGGACTTGTGAAGGGATTCATGGCAGTGTTGGGAACTCTATAGATCGCTAGAACTCCCCCATATTGCTTCACTACAAAGATTAGGCTCGTATCTGTACGTGTTCTTATGATTTTATAAAAAAAATTTCCATCCTTTTTAAATTATAGCCGCTAGAAATTATGTTTAGATAGGGCTACTCTGCAATTGGACTTAGAGATCAATTTGTAATTATTGTTTTATTTCATGTTATTTTAATTTCAATTAAATTAATTATGTATATCTTATACCATCCATTATACGTTTTCTTAGTTTTTGTTTTGTTTTGTTTTGTTTTCTAAGGGATTATTGATAGTCTTGTTTTTTTTTTTAGACAATGAATATTTTAATCTGAATAGTTTCAAATAATATTTAAAAAATATATCTAAAGAATTATCTTCAACAAATGGGAGATCAGAGAGATTGCAACAACTATCGAGGCATCTCTTCGCTCAGCATTCCTGGGAAAGTGTACGCTAAGTGTCTGGAGAAGAGAGGGCGGGAAATAGTCGACTCCAAACTGTCGGGGGAGCAGTGTGGTTTCCGACCTGGCCGAAGCACGACGGATCACATCTTTGCTCTAAGGCAAATCTTTGAGAAATCCTGGGAGCATGCAAAAGAGGTCTATGTTGCTTTGTGGACCTCGAAAAAGCATATGACAGAGTTCCTCGGGAGAAGCTCTGGCAAGTGTTGCAAGAGTATGGAGTGGATGGGCAATTACTGGTTGCTATCATGTCTCTGTACGAAAGCTCTGAGATGTGTGTCCGGATAAATGGCATTAAGTCAAGACCGTTCACCGTGGGTGTTGGACTCCGCCAAGGATGCATACTGTTGCCCCTCTTGTTTATTATCTTTATGACTGGATAGACAGGGGCAGCCGAGGCGATGAGCGTGTTTGTGTGGGCGACTGCCTGGTAGAGAGGTTGCTCTTTGCTGACGACCTTGTCCTCCTTGGATCTTCTCGCACGAACCTTCAGCATGCACTAGACCGGTTTGCAGCCATATGTGAAGAAGCTGGGATGAAGATCAGGGTGGCTAAAATTGAGGTTCTGGTCCTTTCAAGACAGCCTGCTCAGTGCGCTCTCCATGTCAGGGGAGTCTCATTGAGACAGGTAGAGAAATTCAAGTATCTCGGGATTGCATTCACGAGTGATGGACGGCAGGAGAAAGAATTGGATGCTCGGATCGGTGCAGCAAGCTGAGGAACTGTGGCGATCCGTGGTAACGAAACGCGAGCTGGGTAACAAAGTCAAGCTCTCCGTCTTCAAATCTGTCTTTGTCCCCGTTCTCACCTATGATCATGAGACTTGGGTAATGACCGAAAGAGTGCGTTCGCGGGTACAAGCGGCCGAAATGAGATTTCTGAGAGGTGTGGCAGGTGTTACCCTACTAGATAGAGTGCACAGCAGCACAATAAGGGAGTCTTTAGGTGTTGAGTTGCTACTTCTCCGCATTGAGAGATCTCAGTTGCGCTGGTATGGCCATGTGATACGGATGCCACAAACTGGCCTTCCTAGGCAGTTGTTATTTTCCAAGCCGGTGGGAAAGAGACCAAGGGGTCGGCCTAGAACCAGGTGGCTAGACTACATGGAGAATCTGGGTTCGAGTCGCTTGGGTATTACCAGGGAAGACATGCGCCTGATGGCGGAAGTTCGCGATCACTGGAGATCCTCCATAGGGCTGCTGCCCCCGCGACCCTAGCGGATAAGCGGGTTTGAAAAGTAAGTAAGTAAGTATCTAAATAAACTTTTTTTTTTGAAATAATGCAAGCAACAGACTAACAAAAGCACAGTAATTTACAACAATAAAAATTGTAAAGAATGTATTAATAAAAGAATGAACATAATGTTAAACAATAAATAAAATCTTGTAAACATTCCAAGGAGGAGCTTTGGCAGTGAAGCAGAAATACATTTATACGTTTATTAAAAAGAAATTAACCCCCCCCCCCCGCCTCCCAAGTAGGATAAGGCAAGTCATCTATTTTTACCCCTTCATCTGCACTTTTTACCTCTCCCCAAGTTTTTTTTAATCAATAAATTGATTTTCTCGGACCGTACAAAAAAAAAATGTAATATGTAAAAAATGTAAAACACCTCGTATCTTCTTTCCTTTCTCATCAATTCCGAACGTATGATATATTACATGCCAAATGTTGCCATAGTTCTAAGGACCAAGTGACTGCCACCCCCGCAAATCCGATCCCACTGGAACAATTGGGCCTAAACTTCATAGTAATGTAGATCTTGCATAGAGGAATCTGGATACTGGATTTTACGCCTTTACGTACCTAAATAGCACATAGATATGTTGCCCTCTCTGAATCCCACCCCCGTAATTCCGACCCCCGTATACAAATCAAAACCAAACTAAATAGTGCAGATGGACATGCCCATATTAAGTTACATTCCGAATTTCAACCTTCCACCTCAAAAAAATGTAGAAATTATGAAGGGGACGGACTGACATTATAAAACCAATAAGTAGCTCCATTCTTATTCTACTTACGAGGGTCAGTCAAATGAAAACCGGAAATATTTTTTTACAGCTCCTTTATTACAGACAGAGTTGGTACACTATTTTTCAATGTAGTCCCCATCTTTTCGATGCATTTCCGCCACCGAGTCGGGAAGGCATGGATACCTCGGGGAAAAAAATCTTCATATAATGGAGATCTTGCTTATAGGAATCTGCATACCGAATCTCACTCCTTTATATGCATAAATACATCTATACCGTCTGTTCCCCTCTAATTTTCACCCCCAAAACTCCGACCTGAGTGGGCTAATCAAAACCAAACTAAATAGTGAAGGTGCACATGCCCATAGTAAGCTACATTCCGAATTTCAACCTTCTACGTCAATAAATGTAGAAACGATGAAGGGTGATTCAAATCGTGTGTAAAATAAAACCAATAAGTAGCTCCATTTTTCCGCTACTTAATAATAAGCTTATAGATTAAGAGCACTTGAGCAATCGTGCGTCGACAAAGCGATTTCACGTGCGCGCGCCGATGTCAATAATGCTTAAAGATGAACAGAAAGTAACAATGTATTCCTTCTTGATAAATCGATTGTTATATAAAATGCCAGTATCTTTGAATTCTTTACATTCTGTTTTAGCACGTGAATTCGACTTGAAGGGGTCTACGAAAAATTCTGAAAAGCTGATACGGCCGAGCTAAGACTTTGATGGTTATATTTCTGAAAACAGAATTTAAAAAAGTAATCCGTTTTCAAGTTATTGTGCAAACGGTGGACGGACGGACGGATAAACGTACAGACCAAGGGCGCATTCTTATAAGTAGCTTTTATGCTAAAGCTCCTAATAAGGAAAATGATCATAAAATTGAGGTAGTATTCTCAATAAGTTTATTATAAACTAGCTGTTGCCCGCGACTTCGTCCGCGTCGAAATAGTCGAAATAGATAAAATCGCCTGCAAGTACAGATTTTTTATTTCCCGAGATTTCGTGATTAGTCAGCGAGGAGCATTTCCCTTTTAATATTAAGACACTGCCCCAAATAAATCGAGATCAGGAAGGAAAAATTAAATTACGACTATATTTTGTGGTTGCATAGAGCATGATGAAGAAAAGATTTAATCCATGCATAGAGTTAATGTGAAGGCCACAGATTATGAAACTGTAAATCCACCCATTTGGGTGACTTTCGGTGAAAATCATGAACGTTTGTCAATAAGGTTGCACGAAACTGTAAATCCAGCCAAATATGTGTTCTCTAAGAGTGAAGCCTATGTGTTCGTTTCAGAAACTCAAAATTTTTTTTTTTTTTCTGCTGAAACCGACTTAAAAACTCATGACTCGAAAAGATATGTTGAAATTTTGAAGAAAAAAAAATTCCAAAAATTTAGAATCGTTTGTGCCCAGAGTCTGCTGAATTCCCAGCCATGCTCTTCGAATGTGAGAAATCCTCGATAAGATGTAAAATAGAAGTCCGCCGATTACCGGACGTAGTCGAACACATGAAATGGATTGCGGAGATTACAAATGAAAGAAAGTCGGTGCAGTAAGTTTGTTCCTCTTACTAACACCTCCAAAACCGCGAGATCCGTATAAACTGTTTTGGAGAAACCCCTACCCTTTCCATAATTATTTTTAGTATAGTTTTAGATTTTTCCCTTCCCTAAACTTACTTGCGCAATTCCACGTGATCTAAATCAACCGAACTTTAATTTTCAAAATAAATACTTAACTGTTTCAATGAGACTCACCTAAAGAAGAAAACAAAAAAAAAAGGAAAAAAGAAATTAAACATAAATTAAGATTATTCATCTTTAAGAGAAACTGTGGTTGATTAAAGACTACTTGTATGAAAAAATGAGTTAAAAGGAAATAATTACAGAAAACTATGTTGAGTGTATAATATTATTGATGCAATAAAAGGGAAAGAAGATAAAAGAATTCTACTTACCTAAGAGGTCGAATCCTACTGGATGTTGAAGGATCCCAATCCAGGAACGTCTGACATGGAACTTAGACAGACATAAACTACCTCAATAATTTGTTGTTGTGATACTGGCCAGGATCTAATTTATGATTGATGTTTGATTATTAATTTTAATTTT
Organism: Rhysida immarginata; assembly: GCA_023313115.1. NCBI lineage: Eukaryota > Metazoa > Arthropoda > Chilopoda > Scolopendromorpha > Scolopendridae > Rhysida > Rhysida immarginata. The sequence continues at coordinate 287,736 of JAHWFO010096610.1, read as the reverse complement.
TTTTAGTTTTCTAACGCCGTGAGCGGTAAACTATATTGCTATTTTCAAGATTAAAATACAAAAGGATCATTATTTATTGTCGAATTGTAGCTATAACCGAGATTGAGGGAAGGTTTTAAAAATAAAGCCACGGTTATTTTTGTCGTGAGAAATCATTATTTAAATGTTGTGCTTTATTCGTTTTGATTAGTGAATTACGCACTCTGGGGAGATGATGATGCAAGACAAAGTGGAACCATGGCAGAATACCCAAGATTTGACTATTTCTCCTATCTCATTATTACAACCTGCAACTATTAATGACGGAATTCGTGTTTCTCTCCAGTGCAGTCTTTATCACTCACAGAAAAGCAACCTTCGTCAACTGAAGATGTCGGGGTACGGGAACGTCTGAATTGATTCCTTGCCTTCTTCTGTCTATTAAATCGTTACAGTATGTATATAACCAATTTTGTGCAGCTAACTCCTCTGAAAAGAACAAACAAAGCGGATGGTTTGCCGACACGTGAACATGCCACGTACAATTGACCATGAGTAAAACGTGCATTTTCTAGATTCAGACCACAAACACTCAAGGATTGGCCTTGTGATTTGTTAATCGTCATGGTGAATGCAAGACGAATCGGAAATTGAATTCGTTTAAACTCAAAGGGCATATCGGTTGGGATCATCGGAATCCTCGGAATGAGAACTTCCTCACCTTTGAATTTTCCTTTGAATATCGTCGCGTGAATCACATTGATCATCAGTTTTCTTATCACCAAACGCGTTCCATTGCGTAGTTTTGGTTGGTTTAGATTTCGAAGCATGATGACTACCGAGCCAACCTTCAGTTGTAAATTGTGCGGTGGTAAACCAGGCACATCCAAGGAGTTTAAAAATTCAGTTCGATAGTTGGTGGCTTCGTCTTCGTTTGTTACACAGTCAATGGATTTGAATCAATGCAGAGTACCAAGAGATATGATTCTGAATTACGAAGTTTAAGTCATCCACATCTTTGTTCTTAGCCGCCAAAATTGCTCGCTCACTCAACCATTTGTTATTTTTGTGGTTAGCAATGATGTTCGGGAATACTTTGTTGGTAAGCTCGTCTTTCGATGAGACGAAATTGCAAAAATTCGGAGGAAATGAAATCAATCCGCTCGATTCGTCGACAGAAACACGGCCATTACCGATAGTCAGCAATTGCTTGGAGAAATCTTCAGCAGATGGATCGTTCAACAATGCAACTCTCATGTTTGCTGCCAGCTGAAGCTTTTTCACATAGCGCCACAGATTTGATGATTTGAGGCAAGCGTTTATTTCATCGGCAGTAGTCGATCTTGGAATGACTGGCAGTGTTTGGCGAAAAACGCCAGACAGTAAAATCATTGCGCCTCCGAAACATCTCGAGTCATTGCGCAGATCTTTCAATGTTCGGTCAAGTGCTTCCAATGCGCGTTTGTGCGCCATTGTGCATTCGTCCCAGATGATGATTTTAGATGCTACAATAGCAGAATAACTATTAAAATATCGGAAAAATTCAGGGGGAAAAATATGCAGAAAATTAATTTTATTTTAAATAAATTAGGTTTGAAACTCCGTCATCTTCCGCAATTGACAGCTCACGTCACATCAATAATTACAAATAAGCTATGAGCATGCGTGACAAAGAAAAAAAAAGAAAAGAAATGAGAGAAGAAAATCGTCCTATTGTTTACATCGATGAAACATGGATCGACTCAAATTTGGCTGTTTGACCCCCACTACTGAATAGATTTATCTGCAACTGCAGCCACACCAACAAACACATTACGCAACTCGTAGCGTCTTCTCGTAGCGTGCGGACAGTATATAGTGTAACAACAGTTAATGTGTTAACAAACTTTCAACCCCCCTTTCCCCCCCCCCCTTTTCCGTGAATTTTTCCGATATTTTAATAGTTATTCTGCCATTACGAATCCAATAAATCAGAGATCATTAAAATCGGACCAGCCGTTCTTGAGTTATAACCCGACTTTGTTTTATGTATTTAGATTCATTAAATTTAAATTGATTATAATCAAAATTTTTTACACATAAGAATAAAAAAAATATACATAATAAACAGTAAAAAAGGAAAAAGGCCATGAGTGTAAGTTTTCAATATCAGCTTCTGTCTGTAACTTATAATTCAAAAAATTTAAATCAATTAGATTAGACAGGTTACAAAATTTAAACATACTAAAAATGTTTCAGAGATAAGTATTAATCACATACCCATATTATCATTAAAAATTGTAGGGTAAAAAAAGTCGAAAAAAATATATAAGAATAAGAAATCTGTATATACTAGTTTTCTAACACAATTCCATTTTAATATAAGAGACCAAATAAGAGAGACATATTTTTATGTGGATCTTAAGCATTAAAAAGGTAAATAGAAAATCCAAGATTATTAAAGGTAAGGAATTTCCGATATTAAAAATAAGAAATTTGATAGGCTTTAGAATTTATAAAACTGATATGATTAACAAAGCATAGTTTGGAATTAAAGATGATACCTAGATCCTTAGTAATGGATTTTTGATGTAATTTAGAACCTTTTTTAAAATGTAATTAAATTTATAGATTGCCTTCTTAAGGGAGTAATTAATATATTTACAATTATTCTTGGTGAACATTTTATTTTGATTACACCATAATCCAATTGAATAAAGATAAAGTTGCAAATTGATTACAAGCAATTTTACCTAATCCAATATATTTCACTGGATAGATTTTACCACTTCAGGAATGTCATTAATAAATAGAAGAGGCGTATTCAGAAAGTAAGTTCAGTTTTGTAATAAAAATAAAACTAGTAACTTTGTATCTATTATAAAAACGAACTTAATTTCTGAATACGCCTCGTAGTATATACTAAATAATAACTCCGATTCATTATACTTATACGAGGGGCGATTGATAAATAAGGTCTCCATGGCTGTAACTTTTTTATTTGTTAATCGATTTTCAAAATTCTTTTTGTATCTTATACTCACGTTTGTCCTCTATGTAATGCACTATTCACTTTTCGACATAGTCCCCATTCCTTTCCAAGCATTGCGCCAACGCGTGACTAGTTGGGTGAACCCGTCGGAGAGGAATTCCGGAGTTGTTGTCGACACCAGGATTGAATGGCAGCGTTTACCTCGCTGTTAGAACCAACTCATGTCCTTTAAGGGGCTCTTTCTTCTCTGGGAAGTGGTGAAAGTTGCAATGGGCAAAGTCTTTCATTTTTGAACTGCAATTTTTCATCTTTGAACTGTAGGCGCTGCAACGCCTCTGGTGTGTGGTGACTCGTGTGCGGGCGGACGTCATCGTACTCCAGAAGAGGGTCCAAAGCTGCCATTCAATCCTGGTGTCGACAACAACTCCGGAATTCCTCTCCGACGGGTTCACCCAACTAGTCACGCGTTGGCGCAATGTGTGGAAAGGGATGGGGACTATGTCGAAAAATGAATAGTGCATTACATAGAGGACAAATGTGAGTATAAGATACAAAAAGAATTTTGAAAATCGGTTAACAAATAAAAAAGTTACAGCCATGGAGACCTTATTTATCAATCGCCCCTCGTATGATAAAGTTTTCTGCAAAAAATGAGTACAAATAATATATAAATTACTTATAACAAAATAATTATAAATAAAATAAATATTTACAAATAATGACATCGAAATAGAAGTGGTGTAAAAATAACTATATATTTTTAAAGATGGCCAATCTATTTATGAGCAATTTTTACATTATTTAATTCCTTTTGTTCAAGTGAGGTAAGATGGCGGCAAGCCACTTCCGGTGGCTTCACTAGCGTCAATGCTAAAGCTCGAGCTCTGGCGATCTATTTACTATATATCTGTGCAGTACACCATCGAGATCTAATACATGTACTACGTTAGTCCGGCACACTACTGATGGCAGTCGTGACGGGCAAATGGGGCTATGACATAGGCACCGACTTTGGGGGGGGCATGAGACTTTCTGCCCCCCCAAAAATTTTGCTGGGGGGGGGGTGCATGCACCCTCAATATTTTTCTATGCGCTTTGCAATAACCTTGTGTATTCTCAAACTTTCACAGTATCTTTCTTATTTTGGACATTCTTCTGGATGGGTATACAAAGGTTGGGCCCCCCCCCCCCAATATTTTGGTGGGGGTGGCGCCGCTGGGCTATGATACGGGGTTGACTATAATAGTATGCAAATGGGGCGGCACTGGGCCAAGACGAGCACTGACGGATTGGCCTGGTGAAGGGATTCATGGCAGTGTTGGGAACTCTAAGGATTTTACCCTATGTAGATTTAGGGTATTTGATAAGAAACTACTATTTTCCTAAATTTGTAGGGATTTAGAGAAAAGGTATTAATTTCTAAGGAGATTCGCCATTTCTAAGGAATTCTAGGGAATTCGCCTAAAGTATCGACATAATCGAAATATTTCATTTATAATTCTATTTTTACTGTGTGAACTGGTGTTTTATTTCATTTTTTATTTTAATAAGATTTAACAATTAATCGTTTTAAATTAGACTGCCTGGGCCAATGAAACAAGAGGCAACATCTTGCCAATAGGGGAAGGAGAACTGAACTGAAACATAAAGTGGGTAAAAAAGCCAGAAATAAAATACTGTATTTTATGTAACGAGGTTATATCAGAAAGTAACTCCATTTATTTTTTAACGGAGGAAATATAGTCGCTGTGTAAAAGTTAACATGGCCAAAAAGAAGGCCGAGTACAGGCACAGACCAAAGCTACCTAGATAACATCAAGAACAGAGGAAGGATGGGCTAGATAATCCTCCCTTCATCCATCTCTGATAACATTTTCTAGGTAGCCTTGCGTAGACAATCCGCGAGTTGTTAAATTCAACAGTTGTACAGGGTCTTTATAATTAAAGTTCCATTTTGACATGGCCATAAAAGAAAAGTACTGGACCAAAAGCTATAATACTTGGTAATATTATACAAGAGAGCATGGGAAGTTCATACCCACCAAAAAAAAAATTAGTTCAAAAGGTCACCACCAGCATGGAATGGCGCTCTATACAATAAGGTTTCTTTTCGCAAAAGGTAAAAACCCAATGAAATTCATGGGGAAATGGTAGAAGTTTTCTCTGGACTACTCCAATGTGTACAAATGGTGTAAAATGTCTCGGGAAGGAAGAGTTATCCTTGCCGATAAACAGCGTTCTGGGCGGCCTGTGTCAGCGGCAACACCAGCCATTAATGAGGACATTAATAACACACTCAGAGAAAACCGTTGCATTTCCATGAACGAAGTGCATGAAACGTTTCAAATATCCTATGGATCTGCATGGGATATGGTGCATGAGAAGCTTGGATACCGCAAAGTCTGTTCGCGTTGGATTCCAAAAAGTCCAGAATAGACTGGTAACAGAATGGCGTGCAGTCTGCAACATCTGCAGCGATTCAACCAGGAGGAAAATGTATTTCTGAGTGGCATTCCAACAGGAAATGAGTCCTGGGTTTTGCACTTCACATCTGAGCCTAAAACTGTAAGCATGTCAGAGGCATGTTATGGAAACATCCAAATTCTCCGGTTCGCAAAAATTCAAAGTTTCTCATTGGGCTCAGAAAATTATGCTTACAGTTTTTTGGGATATGCAAGGCATCCTACTCGCAGAGTTCCTGCCTCGTAGGTCAACAGTCAACGCCGCTACCTATTGTGAAACGTTGACTAAACTGCGGCGTGCTATTCGGGATAAGCGACCAGAAAGAGGAGACGATGTTCTACTTCTTCATGACAACACACGCCCGCATGTGACCAATGTTGTCAAAAAAAAACTGGTCCGTTTTGGTTGGGAGGTTCTGGACCACCCAGCCTACAGTCCAGGCTTAGCGCCCTCGGACTACCACCTTTTGGTTCCATGAAGAGATTTTTGGGTGGTCAGAAGACTGACGAGAAACGCAAATCTACCGTGCGCCATTGGCTGTATTCACAGCCAACGGAGTTCTATGAGCGGGGTATTCTGAAACTGGTGCAGCGTTGGGATAAATTCCTAAATCGTCAAGATGCCTATGTGGAAAAGTAGATAAAGGCGTATCTTAGTTGTTTACCTGTATGTTTTGTAATTTTCGTTGAAAAAATAAATGGCGTTGCTTTTTGATATCTCGTATTTTATTTCTAACTTTTTTTTTTCCTATCTAACTTTGACCAGGTGTGGCACGAGGGGCTAATTTACAAGATGATTAGAGACGGGTTTTACTCCTGATTTGATTTCGATGGTGAAACCCTTTCTTACCAATAGGTTCTATCAAGTTAAAGTTTGTGAAAATCTATCCACGCCCCAAGATGAGGTAAAGGCCGGTGTTGCACAAGGTTCTGTCCTTGGAACCGTTCTGTTTAATTTTTTGTGCACGATTTCCCAAAATCCGAAAAGTATAATTTACATTTTTTGTTCTATAACCTTCTATAGAGCTTCGCTATTCCTTGATTCCTTCGCTTAAGCCGTTTAGTGTTTGATGGGATTTGGAATCTTAATAAAAGTTGCAATCATTATCTGCAGACATTTTCGGAAAATTAAAATTTCATGTAAATTGTTTTGATTTTGAATTTGAATTTAGGGAAATACCCCTGATTCAAAGTTACACCTCGTTATATTTTATCCCTGATTTTATTTTTCCATTATTCTTAAAACTATAAAAAAAAAAACTTGAATTTCAAGAAATTATTAGAAAACTATTTTTTCATATATTTATAGATTTCTATACAAAGTATCTACTCCTTAGGTAAAAACTTTTATTATGAAAAATGGCCTGCGCCATTTCGTGACGCATATAACGCGACATTTCGCGTCCTTCTCACGTGACTATTTATGATACGATTATCAACTTAGATTTTAAAAATTTTTAGTTATTGTTTTGCACTATATAAAACGTGTCTACAGTACATAAATAACGTGATTTTTAGCTCTTTTTAAATCTTAATGTTAATGCTAGATTTAGCATAAGTATCCCCTTCCCTCGTCCCTTTTGTGCATTGTTAGTCCGCCATTCCTTGCTGGTGTCACGCGATGTTGTTTGATGAGCCCATTTTGTTATTTTGTATCCAGTGAAATGCGATTTTCATTCCCAGTAAGGTAGGTGTAAGAAAAGTTTATTAAAAATGCTACAAAGTAAACTATAAAACACGTTAATTCCATTTCGAAGAAAACCTTTTAAATTTGTATCAACGTGAATCCATTTGTAGCTCGTTCTCCCGCCTTTGTGGTTGTTTTTAATGAGGGTATTAGTGTCCGTTGAAACACCTGTGGATTTAACCCGTGTCTTCTCTCTTTATAACTGACGAACGATACTCGTCCTTTTAAGCAACCACTCATACCTTGAGGCAAATACGCTTTTACTTTAATTAAAAGTTACCAAGAAATTTATTTGTTCGTAGATCAAGTAACAGTTGTTAAAAAACATCTCGTGCTATAAAAGTCTCTGTTATTATGTTTCTTTTATTTTCTGTAATTGTTACTTACTTAGAGTCAATTTATTCTCTGGGGAAATGAAAATTCCTTAAAATTTTTAATCAAAAAATGATTAATCATTAAAAAAAAAAAAAAAAAAAAAAGCTTAGGAACGTTGTCTAAAGGTAACAATCTGATAGAGACACAAAATGGCGTGTTGGAGGGGAGGAGGCACATGTAATGGCGACGCCACTAGGATGAAGGGTTGGTCATAAAGAAATTCAAACGCAATTTTCAGCCAGATGTTGAAAATTACATTTTATATTTTACAAAGAATTCAGTTCCATCATCGAACATTTGCTTATAAGGGCGAATATTATACATTTAATGTGCTTTGGACACTTAAAAATGTCAGTGTTGCAACGTACACTAATATCCTGACTGAAAATGGCGGCGGTACGCGGGAGATCTGTGGAAGGCGGGAAAGAAAAATGGAGAATTATATTCTTACAATTATTAAGAAACACTCTTCTCGAAATGGAATCGTAAAGCTTTATTGATGAGGCATTTTTGGAAACTTTTCTAACACTAATATTTGTTGGAATGTAGATTTTACTGTTAAACTATAACGAAATGTGTTCATGAAATGGCGTCTGTTTATCCGTGGTTTGTTTTTACGTGGCAGTATCACGTAATGGCGGACTGGCAATGCACAAAATGGCAGCCTGGAGGGAGGGATGGAAATGACACATGCAGCTCTAGGCACAGATCAAAGACACTGATAGCGAATTCCTCTCGTTGCTCTAGAGCACTCTTTTTTTGCTCCATGGCGTTCCACTCACTGCTCGTAGCATCGCGAGTGCTCCTACTCTGTGTTCCACTTGCTGCTCGTGCAGGACGTGGAGTAGCTGGAGGAGGAGTGGGAAGAGATGTGGATTCAAACTTCCAATATGGCTGATGACGAATTTTTATACGCTTTCGTTGAAGAATTTTTGGCTGGTTCAGAAGATGAAGATGAAAGGAAGCGTAATGCTCTTCTTTTGCTAATTTCCAAAATTCAAGGGAAGTGTAAAAGACCGAAAATTGAAACTTTTATGGATATTGTGGGAATGTATTGAGAGTTTGGTCTGGTCGAACTTTACTAATTGAAATTGAAACTCGTCATTACTCTCGTCTGGAGCAATGTTGCTTCCTCTCAAGGAGAGCAGTCACGTGAGTTGTGCTACTCTTGCTCTCCCTCAGAGCGCTGAGTGGAATTTGCCATGAGCTTTAGGTGAAGAAATGGCCTTGGGAGAAGAAGAGGTTTCGTACATGGCCTTTAGATCACTGGATGAAGCACTGCCTGAAGCTTAGACCTGAAAAAGGCATTGCTGTATTCCAAAGAAATACAGTCGAACCTCGATTTTCCGTTGTAATGAAGGAGAAGGGGGTGACGGTTATTCGAAAATGACGGATTATCCATTTTATTTAAATAAACAGAATTAATAAGGTAGGTATTATACACAAGGGCATAGTGGGCCTATAATTCAATCCACTTCCATGCTAATATATTTTGTTCATACATTCATGAAAAAATTTTAGATGATGACGGTTAATTGGCCGAACGGTTAACTGAGGGACGGAAAATCGAGGTTCTACGGTAGTTAATACTTATAAACTAGGTTTTTTTATATGGCATCGATATGTGTAGCAGCTTGAATAAAATAACATTTTCGCAATGACTGCTCTATCGCTGTATGTGGGGGTCGGTCGCATGTAAGGGCATTATCATATCTAATAATTGTAAATTTGTTTCTTTAATTTCCCTTATTACAGATTTCAATTTAAGTAGCCTTATACTAGAAAGAAAATCAGAATGTCTATTTACCAATATTTAAAATTAATGTTTGTAAATATGTATTTTATGTGCAAAGAGAATACTGAAATAATAATAAAAAGAGACGTGGTTAAAAATAATGAGAAATGATTTCCCCGAGGATATCTGTTAAGGAATGGAGTTCAATAATTTTAACAGTTGCGTAATGTAAATTTCAGATGCTAAGTTTGTACGATAAGCTGGATAGAGTGGTCATTGCTAAAAATAAATTTAAACTGAATCTTTATAATCCTTAAAGAAGAAAGAAAAGTGGATCCCACATAAACGGATACGGTACGCACGAAACTGAGACCCATGGATAGATCATCGGCCGTCAACCAACAGGAAGACATGACATAATCTAACGACGGAACAACCAAATCTACAAAGGACCAGTCTTCATTATCAAGGTCTCTCCAGGAAATTCCTAAGTTATAGAAACTGACAAGTTGTTGGAAAATCTCATGGGGCTTAATTTATTACTATTTATACGGACTCATCTAATAAAGCTTGCCAGTTTTTGCATGGAAGAATTCCTTTCTATTTGATTTTGTTCTTTAAACAGTTTTTGTAGGGATTGGGAAATCCGATATTTTCAAGAACTTAATTTATATCTTAAAAATTTTCTCGAAGAGCCTTTGTTATATTTTTCACGCCATTCTTTATTAAAATATTTATTAGGGCATTTAATCTAGCTTGGCTGGGCACCTGCAAAAAATCCGGAAGAATTCCTCGAAATTAGCCACCCTGGGGGGGGGGGGGGGGGGGGGGGGGGGGGGGGCGGGGGGGGGGGGGG
>JAHWFO010096610.1:213093-240616 GCA_023313115.1 Rhysida immarginata | reverse complement strand
TGTATCGATTATTTTTTTTTCTACATCATGTAAATTATAAATTAGAACATAGTTAATTTTTAGTTATTATGCTGTTCATCTAGACTAAAGAGGGGGGGGGGGGTAAGTAAAAGAACTAATTCGCAGTCTTGAGCTTGCTTATATAGATCATATAAGAAAGTATATACTGGCTCAGTGTTGCCATTTTTGAAACCAGTGGGTTGTGGGTTCCAATCTTATAGAGAACATAGATGTTTGTGTTCATCCTTTACTAACAGCTTGGTGAACAAACCTAGCTGCAGCAGGCCAATCCCCTGCTAGGCTGAATAAAGGTAAAAAGAGGATAAGGGATTAAGATAAGAGTTTATAGAAGCTTAAGAAATAGGGAAACTTGTTTGAAAACAAATGACTAAAAATTCATAGTTCACGTGTCTGCAATTTTCTCATTTAACTATATATACAATTTCTTCCTTAAAAATGCTTTGGCAGGGCTTAGAATGTTTATCTTAAGTGCATACCCAGATCATGTCTTATATCTCAAGATATAACCTGGTTAGTGCATCAAGAGACAACCTGTTCTAAAAAAAAACTTGCAGTTTCATTCTGAGCTTTGTTTTTGGCAATACGCTGGCAAGTATTCTGCAAGTCAACTTCCATGAAATTTAGTCTTTATTAGAATTTGAATTTACCAAACATTAAATGAAGTATTTTGCGTATTTATGCTGAATTTAAGTTGCTCATAAAATACTTGAAAAAAATCCTACACTTCACAATAAGGCTCTCTGTACATGGAACATATCGTATTTATGTATTGCAGAAGAGGATATACAGGGTGATTCAGTCAATTTCTGACCATTTCAGTACTATGATTTATTGACCCATTAATGTTTACAAACTTAGCATTTCAGTATGATATTTTTGGCAGTTCGGAGTTTTTATTCCCGTGGAAAAGTCTTGATGATATGCTCAATGTGGCCACCACGAACGTTTTGAACTGCTTGCTGCCGAATGGTGAAGTTGTTCATAACTCTATCCAGGATTTCTGCATCCACAGGGTGCAGCAGTTGACGATGCTTTGTCGCAGCTGGTCTAGGATTCTTGGTGCTGTAGTGAACACACTGTCTTTAAGGAACCCCCAGAGATAAAAATCACATGGGTTTAGGTCAGGACTCGTAGGGGGCCAAAGAAAGCCACCCCCGAATCGATCTGGAAACCTGTTTGAAATGACACGATTTCTGAATTTCTGATTGAAAAAGTCTAGCACTTCATTAGTGGTGTGAGGCCTAGCCCCATCCTGTTGAAACCATTGATGTCGAAGCGGTATACGCCTCCTTCGCAGCTCGGGGATGAAGAAGGTTTCCCAACATGTTAAGGTAAGCCTGTGACGTTACGGTGCCCTCAAAAAAGAACGTACCAATGATGCCTCTTTTGGAAATCGCGCACCAAGCCATAACCTTTCGTGGATGAAGAGGTGACTTATGGATCTCATGAGGGTGCTGGGAACCCCAAAATCAAACGTTGTGTTTATGAACGTCACCTGACAGATGGAAGAAGGCCTCATCTGACACCCACAGGGTGTCCACAATGTCCTGATTGGCTTCCATTTCTGCTCCAAACTCCACCGCAAATTGTTGTCGCTTCTGTCTTCCAGTGTCTGTTAACTCCTGATAAACATGGATCTTATACGGGAACAGGTGTAAATCCTTTCTCAAAATTCGCCACGTCATGGTATACGACAGCCCTTCTTCAATGATAGGCGGCAAACAGATTTTTTGGTAGGGGAATCGACCAACCTTATGGGAACATTTTCGACAACTTCGGCTGTTCGAACACGAGCTTCGCTCCCGCCTTTTTTCATGCCCTTAACACATCCAGTGGCACGAAATTACTTGACAGAATCCATGATTGCTTGCCTGCCTGGTGCGTCTCGACACTTCTACTCCTTCCAGAACTTTCTTTGCACAGTTACAGGTGATTTTGTCTCTAAATACCATTCGACAATCTTGCATTTCTGCTCTGTTGATAAAGCGGGCGCCATTTTTCAACAATACGAGTTTCATGCAGTGCCGTTGCAACAATACAAACTCCAACTATTTAGAAATTCGATATGGTGCTCATTCTTTCAATTGTTTATCCCTAATGCACGTCATTCGAGTGAAATGGTCAGAAATTGACTGAATCACCCTGTATTAAGTTTGACTGTTTGATCAGCCATTTCACAAAATTTATTATAACAAACATTCACCTCAGGCTTCAGCATTATTTCAAGCGACTGACATTGCTGTATAGTCAAGCTCCCAAATTTACTCAAATCTAAGTATATGACACTGACATGGAAAAGCAAGTGGCGACTTGTACTAGTATAATGGATGGACTAAATCCAGACATTGTTTGCAATATTCAAATGAGATTGAATGAGGTGAACGAGTTCCTGCCTGGAACCAATATTTCCAAGTAGTAAGAAAACGTCAAAAAGGCGAGAGTAAATCCTGGCAAAAAATAACATCAGGCATGAGTCAAATATCTAAAGTCACCAAAATCACTGGTAACTGCTGCATTTGGGAACCAGAAAATTGGCACGCTTTCTTAGAGGTTCCGTTCATTTCTCAAAGTGATGGTATGGTATGGATTTATGGCATCATTTATTCTCGGCCCATACTTCAAGGAGTGGGTTGAGAAATTACAAAATTTGGCTTAGGAAAAGGAGGCCTGACCTGAGGAAGACCATCAATAGACAGACTTTTTGTTTGATTCCTTAGGGTATAATTAAAAAAATTTATATCACCACTAATAAGACAGATAAAAATCATAGACAAAAATTCTTAATTTGCTGCAAGAAATCTTATTCTACCATGGCCATCAAATTCACCAGACGAAAATATGTGGAATATCATTAAGAAAAGATTACGTGAAGACCCTGCAAGAAACCAAGAGAAACTGGGAAAAAAAAGAAGAAATAAAAAGCTTGGGACCCTGCCTGCTTCGATGAATAAAATGTAGCTGCATCTTCGAATGCAATCGTTCAATTAAAATAAGGCGAATGGCACCAAAGCGTATGCATTTCATACGTTGCATCTATTAGGTGTCTATGACAATAGTTTCTGTGTACAGAGAGCCTTACAAACATCATAAAATGATCGATAAAAATTTAGACATTTGCTGCTCAAGTATAACATTTTTTTTTTTCAATATTAAATGAAGGACTTTACATATTTTGCTAAATTGTAATAAGTGAAAATGAGACATTTTAACTGGTACTTTAACTTAACGACTGACAGTTTGTTTCAGCCTGTGTTGTTTTCAGATTCTAATTACACGGCTAGTAATTGCATTATCTGCATAAAATTTTATTTACATTATAGGAAGTTTACACATCATAGCAGCAATTTCATGAATTTCTTGCAGTGGGGTGACAAAAGTTTGGTTATGTAAATCAAGCATATCTTTAAGGTGACAAAAGTTGTTTCAATTGCCCACAATCTCCAAATTAAAAATTCATGGTCCATTTTTTTGCTTATGGAGTTCATGTTTCAACAGGATGATGCTCTGCCACATCTCCTCCACCAACTCCAAGATTTCTCATAAACTAGTCTACCAAATCTACTTCAATTTTTTTGACCATTTCCAGTTATTTGCCAAGCACTCCATATATAATTTTTAATAAGTGTATATTGTTAACTACAGTTGTACTTCAACTTATAACAGGAATACACTCCATCCAAGGCCGTTGCTGGCAGGTATGCAACCTCTAAGTCAATCTTTTAACATGGTAGCAGTTCCCAAGGTCCCTAAGTACTGGCAATGGCAGCAATTCCATCTATTAGGTTTTAAGTGAAGAATACACAATTATATCAAGGGATTTGGAGATCATTGAATTGTATAATGTGAATAATTTTTAACTGCGGAAAAAGTTTTCTTTGGATCGCAAAGGGACGAGTTTGAAATTATACTGGTAGCTATATAACTCGAAAAATAGTTATGAAGTCTCTTTAAGTAGCAATTAATAACCTTTACCATATATTATAACCCTTTTTAATTATAGTTGATGCCAGCAAAAATTCACATGGCACATGCAAATTATTAGAACACCCAATGATGATAAAATATGTGCTGCTCTCCCAACAAAAAATAGTTTTGAAAATGATGTTACTGGGAAGAAGCTCTGAATGTTGGATTGCTGTAAAATGAAAAGATGCAATATTTATGCATCTTTGAAAGAGGGATGATAGCAGTGTTTGGATGCTGATGCCATCTTGTACATGGAAGATTTAATGGCTTTTCCAGAGTAACTGTAACCAGAAGTGTTCAGTGAGTGGCCTGAAAAGCAAAAAACAATCAGTGTTAAATTTTTCTACAGGCCAAAACATCTGATGATTGCAGGCAATGTCAGCTAAACAGGATCATAAAAGGATAAACATGCAATCATTTGTCAAATAATCCCGCAAACATCCCATTTGAGATGGACCAGCACTAACATGTAAGGTGCCTTTGTGCAGAAACCGATTTGACACCCCTGCAAAAAAAATTAACTTAGTTTTCAAAACTACATTATCATATTACAATTTGATTTTGCCTATACTATAGATACAATAGAAAAAGCCTCACATGAAAAATTAATTCTTTTCATTGCAGGCATTTTTCCAATTACCTTTTGATGCCCCCTCTAGCTTAGTGCCCTTGTGCACCCAATTGCACCAGCCCCGATTTGAATCCCATGGATTTCTGCCATAAACTGCAAAATTCACTTACAGTGGGCACAAAAACATCCGAAACTGGAGCAAAATAGACTGGTCTCATGAACAGCATTCCAATTGATGCACGCAGATGAGACCAGAAAATGGCATCAAGAGCATAAGACAATGGATCCTAATTGCAGTGTCAACTGTTGAAGCCAGCAGAAGCTCTGAAGTATATTCTCCTCAAATACTCAGTGTTTTCTCAGCATCACTGCTGATCAGGCACACTTCATGTTTTTGTTTTTTCCTGATAGATGGCTTCCTTCCATGCCATAAGGCTCAAATTATCAAGAGTGATTTGAGGAGCATGACAGGCTTATCTTCAGGATCTAAACCCCATAGCATGCCTGGGATGAGGTTAAAAACAAACTGTTCAAAGCAAAGAGATTCCTTCAGTGACTATAAGCGAATTGACAGTTATTCTCACAATTGCTTAGTCCGAAATGCTTGTAGAACCTGGTTTCTTCCATGCCACATCAAATTGTTACATTTTTCAAGGCCAAGGGTTGTCCAACTCATTATTGGGCAAGTGTTCCCAGTATTTTGCCATATCAGTATATTTTCCCTTATGTTGGCACTGGATATATTGTAACAGCTTGGTGGTTGATGTCGGCAATAGCTCAATTGGTAAGAGCAGTGCCAGCGATAGAGATGGTCCCTGGTTCGAGTCCAGCATGCAGAATTTTTTCTTCCCTTTTCTATTTGTTATATCAGTATAGATGAGTAAATTTAACAGACGTGATAGTCTAAGATATGAGCAGATTGTCATTGTAAGCTATATTGTTTTACGCTGTGACTACGTAAACGGTGACCGGGTCCTGATTCTTGTACACTGCTATGTTGCTGGAAGTGACTCGTAGCGCTATGTAAATTGTTTGCTTTTTTCTCGGGAAGGGTAGGACGACATTAGCACTTGGGGACGAGCGTGGGATGCTCGCTAGTACCATATTTCAGTGCTAATGTACCCGACAATGTAACCAACTGCGATAGTTAACGGAGTGAACCGTATGAAGGACTGAAAATTAAATCTCATGACGAACTGAAAGTTTCGTTAAGGAATACGAAGAACAATTTATTCAACCAGTGACGATCAATTCAAGAACTATTTCAATCGCCAGACAATGTAGGATTAAAAGATTCATTAAGATTGAAAGAGCTCGAGTGATCCCTGGGAAATTGCACTTACCCTGCTTTACTCACTCAGAAATATTATCTGTTGCTTACTCTACTAAATGCCATCGTGGACTGGAGATTTCTGGCATACCTGGCTTTGTATATAAGGGATGCTTTGCTATCCTCTTAAATCCGATTACTCATATTTTTAACTTAATTTTAAAGAACGGTTTGTATCCGGAGTCATGGAAGAAAGTATACTGCGTCCCTGTTCCTAAATGCGCTCGCCCTAAGGAAACCTCAGACTTCAGACCTATCTCTTTAATTTGTTTCCTAGCGAAAGTTTTTGAGTCGTTAATCGCCAAACATATATATTCTTATCTCTCACCGGTTCTTCCTGGCTGGCAGTTTGGATTCATTAAGCGTAAATCCACAATTTTAAATGTGGGCATTACTGTATCTACGATTGCCGAAACTTTGGATAATAAACAGCAAATGGATCTAGTTTTCTTTGATTTTAGTAAGGCCTTTGACAGTGTTTCGCATAACCGTCTACTACAGAAGTTGCCCTATTTAGGTTTCGCTGTTCCACTGTTAAATGTAATTCGCAGTATGCTTGATAGTAGGTCAATTAGGATAAAATATAAGGATAAATCTTCCTCGGAAAAAAAAATCACCAATGGTATTCCTCAAGGTTCTCCGCTGGGCCCTTTATTTTTTATTATTTATCTTATTGATCTGAATTATTACTTGAACTTAGAGAATGTTACCTTACTAGCCTATGCTGATGACTAAAATATCCCGCCGTATTAATGATTTCACTGATTGTAGGATCCTTCAGGAAGAAATCGATCAAGATGTCGACATGGTCTGCCCATAATGGTATGAAGTTAAATGCAGCGAAAACACTTGTACTCTCCTGTTATAGATCGAGTTCTCCGTTTTTATATAATTATAAAATCAATTCCACAGATATTATCAGAGTGCAGGAAGTGACTGACCTTGGTATCTCATATTCTTTTAAGTGCTCTTTTAAAAAACATATTCGCACTCTTACCCATTGTATCTCACGCATGCGGGGTGTTGTTAGAAGATTGAGCAAAATTTTACCTTCGTTTACTTTTTTAACACTGTCTTTAACTCAATTATCTTAAGTAAATTGACATACGGTCTGGAGATTTGGTTCACTGATATGGATCATCTCTCGTTAAGACTCGAACATAAAATTTTATCCATAATTAATATTATTAATTCATTATCGCATTCTTCATCATCTAATAATTTGATTCTTTTCTCTTAAAGACTTAAAGCTGAATTTTCTACTCAGCGTTTTTTAATTAATATTCTTAGTGGTAATTTTGAGGCTCCATTTTTCTTGGAGAGCATTGGCTTATCTACCGCTAGTATTACTAACCGTTCTGGTTTAACATTGTCAAATAGATTTTACAGAACAAATTTGAAATTTTGTGACTTAAGAGCCAAAATGGCTTCAAGTTTTAATAATAACAATAAGTATGTAACTTTTTTTTTTAGTCGATTTAGTTTGTCCTCTTTCCTTTTTATATGTTCTCTTTCTCTTTTTTCTCCTCATTAACCCCGTTTTTGGGCAATTTTTGCCAGTGGGGGTCAACCTCTGGTGCGGTACCATTGTCTGTAATAGCCATGGTTCTTCTACCGGGTTGATACATAATAATAATAAAAAAAAATTAACCTTGACCTGAAATACTACAAAATTACTTGCCGATCAGTTTAGTACAATAGTAAAATGGGCCTTGGGCAAATTGTGCTCTCTTACTGTATTCGTAGCGATGTACCTCAAAGCAGTTCAACAGGTAAACGGATTAGTCAAATGTAATTCTAATAAATAGAGGTACAAACTTTAAGGGGAGGTAGAGAACATCAAAAAGATTGAGAATTGCATAGGAACCCATCACCGGAAACGTCACCGTACGTCGGTAGGCGACGCTGTGTATGAGAGCACTAGAGGGGAAATATCCGATTTTTCCTCATTCAACTGCAGTAGTCGCCATGGGAAGGGCATGCAACGTTATACCATAATCATAGAAGTAGTGAAACTTCCTTATGCTTTTACATTGACATAAGAGAAAATAATTTTTCATTACTGAAGATTTAATGTTTATCTGAAACCAATTGTTGTATACATTTCTTTATTAGAGTTAAAAGTAAACTAAAAAATTTAGTTTACAATTTTTGATGAGATATTTGTAGAAAAAATTGCAATCGAACATTAAATTGTGCAGTCACTCCAAATTGTCTCCGCGGGAGTTTTGTGAAATTGTGGTGCTGCTGCAGATTTGGCTCCAATCGCAGGAATTGTTTTGCAGTTTGGGTCGTTTATTTAATTTCATTTAAAAGATATTGTAGAACAAATATTATTTATTTTTTCTTTGTTATGTAATTAAATAAATTGTTAATGAAAGTAAGTATATTTAAAAAATAAATTGAATAATAAAAATCAAATAGATGCATAATCATAGTACCATCATAATCATGATTATGGTACAAAAAATGTTTCTTTAAATTTATAATTAATTTATTAAAAAGAAGAAAACACAGCGTGGTAAGATTCTGTAAAAAAAAAAAAACTGAATAAAAATAAAGAAAACACTTTTCCACAAATTAATTTTAATGCACGTATGTATATTTCGAGGACTACGTCCTCTTCGTCAGCGTGATAACGCAGGAACTGACCCCTCGCAACGAGCGCAGAGAAAGTAAGAGAGAGCCGCCGCAGGGTCACCAGTCCACAAAAGGAGCCGTTCAAAGAGAGAGGGGAAGGGTTGTAAACGAGAAGAAGAGAAGCAAAACAAACTCACGTGGTCACCACATGCGCAACTACTAAACGCAGTGAACCACCTCTTCCTTCAAAACACCTCCTACATCCTCAAAACAATACTTAATGCCAAGAAGCACACCAGTGGCGACATCAGTCCCCATCCCCCACCCGCTGCATGGGGACAGCTCATGGATACAAAATTTTAGGAAATAATATATACTGAACAGACAAAAGAAAACAGTGATTGAGATATCTGTAGAAAAATAATTAATTGAGATATCTATATCACTGTTTTCTTTTGTTTGTTCAGTATATATTATTTCCTAAAATTTTGTATCCATGATCTATTTTGTGAGCTGTCCCCGTGCAGTGGGTGGAGGATGGGGACTGATGTCACCGCTGGTGTGCTTCTTGGCATTAAGTATTGTTTTGAAGGAAGAGGTGGTTAACTGCATGTAGTAGTTGCGAATATGGTGACCATGTGAGTTTGTTTTGCTTCTCTTCTTCTCGTTTACAACCCTTCCCCTCTCTCTTTGAACGGCTCCTTTTGTGGACTGGTGACCCTGCGGCGGCTCTGTCTTACTTTCTCTGCGCTCGTTGCGAGGGGTCAGTTCCTGTGTTATCACGCTGACGAAGAGGACGTAGTCCTCGAAATGTACGTATGTGCATTAAAATTAATTTGTGGAAAAGTGTTTTCTTTATTTTTATTGTTTTTACATCCACGGTTTCGTGACCTGATTACTTTATGTAAAAAAAAAAACAAAAAAACTGACTTTTTGGATAGAGTGAAAGTGATAAGAGAAGACGTCTTATATACAGGGGCCTTTAGAGGCGGGGAGGGAAGAAAAATGTAGGGAGGGAAAGCCAAAGACACCGAAAGAAACTGTAGAAAGCCCCTTGACAAATTAGAGAATAGTTGGAGGGAGAGGGGAGTGGGAGAAAGGTAATGAAGGAATGGTGACTTTGCGAAGGTTAATGTCATTATAGGGAATTGAATTTCGTGAGAAAAGGATTCGAATTGCTTTCTTTTTTGTTATGGAAGTTGTTATGAAGACTGACGTCCTGTAAGGAGTGGCCACGAGAATTTAAGTGTTTAGTGACTGTATTTTGTTCACCCTGTATTTTGTATTATATCCAGACTAGTTTTTATTTTCTGGCTAGAGAATTGAGAAGAGATGTTTGTAATGCAGTGAAAAGTAAAACAAATAAAAAATTTGCAAAATTGCTCTCTTAATATTTGAACTCTTTCTCTGATTATTTATTGAAGTGTTATTTATTTTTTAAGAGTGTAATTCTGTTTTAAATTTATTAATAATGAAAGGCAATAAAGTTTAATAAATGCACAATTGAAATTTTATTTTTGATATGTTGTCATTCATTTTAGATTTTATCATTTTGTAAATAAAAGTTAACAGGAAAATAAGCTTGGAGCCAAAACAACAGTGGCGCCATCATGCGGTGGAACATAGATAACTACGGAGTTTCACTACTTCCCTTCTATGATTATGGTTATACGAACAGGGAGCTGGCAGACATGCACTTGTGATATACTTGTTAGTGTATGGATTGGGGTATGGTTACAATATACTCGTTAGTGGAGCAGACATTAACAAACATTAAAATATTAGTTATTGACTGATGGCAATGCACGAGCAGCTGAACGCCTGTATCGAGAACTGTTCCCACCGAGACATGTACCTGACCACCATTTGTTTTCGCATGTGCATCACAATGTGTGAATATGGGTCTTTAAGAGGTAACAGGCATAGTGAGGGCAGGCAAAGTGACTCGTACATCTGCCATGGAACAAAATGTGCTGAGTGTCATAGAGAGGAATCAGAGTACTAGAATAGGTACAGTCGCTGCCGCTGTCGGAGGGCCTCGGGTTAGTGTTCAACGTGTTTTAAATAGAAACTTCGAACATCTCCTGTAACATTCTAAAATGGAATCATCTACTACGCCATTATGTAATATTTATCTCCAATAAATATTCTGGCAATCTCGGTCTTGTGTAAATTCATTTTCTTGTGCCTCTACTATGACGTTTCCGGTGATGGGTCTTAATCCTTTTCATGTTCTCTACTTCCCCTTAAAGTTTGTACCTCTATTTATGAGACACCCTGTATAGCTGTGATTGACCAGGCACAAGTTTTTTCACGCTTAGCCATATATTTAAAAGTTTAAAAAAAAAAATTATTAAAAAGCTGCTTGTTATGCCATTCATTTTGTCTAGTGTCTAAGTGCATGTCAGAAAAACATTTCTAAATATTTGAAGAATTAAATACTTTTAAGTAATTTTATCAGGTACAACAATATAAACTTTTGAAGTCATCTTTCCTAGACTTTTTTTTTTTAATCACTCCTTTTTTCCCTTCACTTGAATAATTGTGAGAGATTATTTTTGCCAAGACAAGCACACAGTCAAGACTACCGTCCGACATGTCGTCACTTCCGGCAACTTCATAGCAGTGTACAAAAATCGGGACCTGGTCACAGTTTACGTAGCCACAGCCATTGTTTTAATTCACACATTGGTCATGCATAACAGAAGAAAAATTTGTAATTATTGATCTGGTGTTCATGTTCTGTCCTCCTTTATTTATTTGCTTGTTTATGCTTAGTTTGGGGTTGGAGTGGAGTTGGTCCTTCAAAGAACGTCCACGTTGTCAAGACTTCACCAACCAAACAACGGAAGATCATTGTGTCACGTTCACATGCAGGTGACATCAGGAAAGTAGCTCTCAAAGTATTTGGAAATGAAACTGAAATCATCTCAGCTGGAGGTGCAGGTAAGTCATTATTTAAAGTCATAACTCATCCACTCATACACTTCAATCTGTGTAAAAAGGTTATTTAATAAAACATTTATTAAATAACCTTAATATTTATTATTTTATTTCAGTTTTATTATACCTCATAAGCCTAAATGAATATACAGGTTGTTTATTGATCAAAATCAGTTAATTCTTCATGCTTATGTATTTAGTTAATACATTCCTTATAATTTTTATTAGGGATTTACTAGTTGACTTCAGTGTATGTATCGTAAATTTCATTGGCCCATTAGAGAGTATCCATGGTCATTCACCCTAACAACTTTTATTTTATTTTTTATTTCGTTTATTATGACCAATTATTTTAGTTTAAAGCTACTCGATATGTCCTGGCTATTTTATTTTTGGTACACTTGATTAATTCCAAACTGTATTATTTTTTTATAATATTACTCTCTATAATTATTTTAAAAAAATAACTCCATTTTAATTAAAAAAAAAAATAGAAATAAAATAAATATTAAAAACTGTTCACCCGATTTTTAAATACAAATATTGAAGGACACGAAATACAGATGAAAAGAAGGTCTTGTGAAGAAATATTACAGGAAAACACAAAAGAAACACAGTAAACAGGAGAAGAAAATCTAGATGAAATTCCAATGATCAGTAGCACGTTGATAACAAAATTTGAATGAATAAAAAATAACGTTTTCGGGATTTTTATCCCATCTTCAGTTTGTAAACTTTTGAATGAAATATCAGTTAAACAATATAATTGAAGTCATAATAAAACAAAGAAATCAAAACGATGATATTAAAATTGAAAAGGTATTGTTATTCGTATGATTGTTATGAACAGGGTAGTGGTTTTGGATTGTTGAGAGCAAGGGGAGTGCTATTGTCTAGGTTGTGTTGTAATTTTAATTTTTTTTTTTATTTTTTTTAGTAGTAATTTCTGTAGATGGTTTGGCTAAATTGTTTTCATTCGAAATAATATTGATGGTTTCTTTTATTAGTGTTTTTTTGTAATTAATGGGAGGGGGGGTTAGGTTGCAAACTCTATTACTTCTGTTATTTCTAAGTTTACATTGGTCACAGCTAATTATGAGACCTTAACCATTATCATTAATAATACATTTATTCTTATTGCCATATACCACCCCCTGATGGGACATTTCCCGTCATTTTGACCCTCTTGTTGGATGCACTCGGCAACGGAAAGACCTGCTTACGCGAGAAAAGTTCTGGCGCTGCTGCTGTGAGAGACGCTCATTTCGGCAAGAACCGCATGCTCTGTGCACATAACTCATTTCTTTTCTAGCTCAATGGCACGAGAGATTACTCGACGAAGAAAAAGGAGGCTACTGTTGCACTTGAAAATGCTTCTGATGCTGAAAAAGCTTCAAAGGAAGCCAGTTTTTTAAGTTTAAATTTTGCGCCAAAATGTCGAAAGAAATCTTAAATGAATAAAAAAAAAATTGTCCTTCCATAACATATTTTTATATTAAATGCTTAAGAAATGATAACAGTGTATACAGGTAAAATAATTAAATAATATTGGTTATTAATTAATTCGGACAATAATATTAACAATTTGTACTTAGATTTGTTCAATGTTTGTGATTATTATTATGGAAGAACACAAAAAACAATCTCAATGTAACGCAAGCTCTGGATATAAGAAGCTTCATGAAAAGAGTTTCCTTTATATATCAAATGTTATAACTTTGTTTTAAAAATTATATATATAAATATGTAAACCCGGACTTACAAGCCCAGAAAAGGCTTTGGATTTGGCCTTTTGAAAATTATTATATGAAAGAAATGAATATTTTATCTTTGTGAAGTTAATAATGGTATTGTAAAGTAAATTAAATTTTGTAAATTTTCTGATATAAATATGATTCTTGTAAATTTTGTCAAAAATATCTTATTTGAAATTGAAAAACAAAAAAAAAAATGCTTATGTTTGCTCAAGAGATGGCGCTAGCGCTGTTTTTTTAAATAAAGTTTCTTCATGTAGTGATTTCAACTTCGAGCCATCGTATCTCAACGAGGTCGCGATCTGTGGTCTTTATGAGTCCTATTCCAAATAATTTACCGTTCACGGACGGCAGATATCAAATTTTCTCTTAACGTGGTCTCCTTTTGCTTTTTTAATTGCCTTTTCCTATTTCTTTGAAAGACGGGAGAATCGTTCATGGAGTCCATGTTGTTTTTAGCTGTTGCCTTTGCCTTGCTGCAACAGGCAGCCAATCACTAGAGCGGAGTGCTCTGATCGGATTGGCTGGGATCTAAGCACTTTCTTACTCTTGCGCGACAGAGCTAGACTTTTCTGTTTCAAACAGAAAACTCTGGCAACACCTTTTCTGGCGCCAGTTGCATCCACTCATGCGAGAAATGACCCAGGGTATATGTGAATGGCCTTTGCGAGAATTTCTGGCGTGGCTGATTTTTTCTGGCGTGAATAGGTCTTTCTCGCTTATATGTGAATGCGCCTTAAGTTTGGAACGCCGATAATTCTTTGTTGGTAAATATTGGCAAAACAAATGTGATTTTGTTCTACCAGCACTACAAATTGAATGTTTTCAGCTACCCGCCCATTTTCTATGACAACCATCCTATTAGAACAGTAGCTTCTTTTAAATATCTTGGTTTGGTTATCACCCATGATTTAACTTGGGATCAGCATATTGATACATTATTGCTGAATTTGAACAAGAAACAAGACTTGATCACCAGATTGCATTACCTGCCATTGAATATTCTTCTTCTTTACTATTCTTGGATACATTCCTCTCTTTGCTACAATTTTCTGGGAGTCAACTACTTCATTCAACCTTAAGCAGCTGTTTCAACTCCAAAAATGCTTCCTTTAAACCCTTCTTGATGTCCCAAATTTTTTTCTGCATCCTCATATTTTACTCCTATGCGCATATTAACTGTATACCAGATATTTTTTAAGCAATCGTGTACATTTATCTATAAGACCCTGAATTCTTTGCTGTTGATGACAATGCGTGTAACCGTTGTGCACAATCGAGACAGTTATACTTATTTAACTATCAGCGAACGATATTTGTCTACCTTTTACCAAATTACATTTTCTGGCGTTAAAAATTGGGCGCAGTTGCCTCTGGAACTGCACTCCTCTCCTACTTATCTAATATTAAACTATTAAAAATTTATTGTTGTACTTATATTGATATTCAACATGGAGCCATTCGCTCTTAATTTTTTACTATTTGAGTGATTGGATCTTTTTTCTGTGGGCCTATCGGGGTGGTCGATTTGTATTGCTTTCCAGGCTACTTTGCTAACTATTAAGTAATATTGGTTTGACCATCCGTTTTCCACGATATCATTCATGAATCTTAATCTATTCTGGTTGTAACTATCCATTGCTGTGCTGGTATTGGAATCAATATACCTATTTAGGCATAATTATGTTCAGTTTTTTCCAGGTTTCTTTCTTTCTTTAATCTGTATTTATGGATAATTTGTTGTATGTTAACAAATAATGGTTAAATATTTAGCTATTACCTTCTCTCTCTTCATGTGCAGTCTCCTAACGGAGGTTGGCAACCAATTGATACAGGCGAACAAGGAATAGTAATGCGGTGGTTTTCTGTTGCCTTCCACATGATTAGTAAGGGACAAAAAATATCCATGCCACAGTGGGATTTTGTGGGATTCCGGGACTACCAGACCCACCCCCCTCTCTTTTACTAAGCAGTTTGTACACTACTGTTTATAAAAATCGCAACACCCTGATGGAATGGTCTAATCCATATGCAATTTGCAATATTTGCATACAATGGGTCAGAGTATAAATGATTAGATTTTCAGAGTAATTGCTTGAAAGAACACCATGCCTCGACGACGACGAAGGGTACCATATCAACAGCTGACAGACTTTGAAAGAGGACGCATAATTGGTCTGCGTGAAGCGGGATGGTCGTATCGTGACATTGCTGCTCATGTAGGACGTAATGCAACGACAATTATGCGTGCATGGAGGCAGTGGAGCGAAGAGAACAGGGCACACCGAAGACCAGGCTCAGGAAGACCCAGCACGACGACACCGCGAGATGACACCTCTATCGCATGTGTGTAGCAGATCGTACAGCCACTTCCACAGTTTTAGCACAACAGTGGGGTGCTACAGTAGGCAGGACAATGTCTGCTAGTACTGTACGACGCAGTTTGATTTCCAGAGGATTGATGGCACGAGTACCATTGTTGCGGATTCCTTTGACTCAAAACCACCGGCGCCTCAGGTTGCAATGGGCCCATTAACACCAACAGTGGCAAGCTGAATGGCAACAAGTTGTGTTTTCGGATGAGTCAAGGTTTAACTTGCAGCACCATGACGGCAGGATACGAGTCAGAAGACATCGTGGCGAGCGTGACCTTCCAGAATGCATCCTGCAGCGTCATTCAGGACAAACGCCAGGGGTGATAGTGTGGGGTGCAATCAATTACCATGGCCGTTCCCGTCTGATCAGAATCCATGGCAATCTGAACAGTGACCGGTACATCAGGGAAGTTGTGCAACCCGAGGTCATCCCCTTCCTGCAGAACCTTCCAGGCGCTGTATTCCAACAGGACAATGCCCGACCGCATGTGGCCAGAAATGTCCTCGCCTTTTTCCAAGCACATCAGACGCCCTTGTTCCCCTGGCCTGCTCGTTCACCAGACATGTACCCAATCGAACATGTGTGGGACAGGGTTGCTCATCGATTGGCTCGTCAGACTCCTGCAGCAACAACTGTGGATGAACTGTATACCCGTGTAGACAGAGCATGGCAGGACATTCCCCAGCCCTTATTCAGAGCTTGTTTGACTCAATGCCATGACGTTTAGAGGCTGTAATTGCATCCCACGGTGGTTTCACCCGATACTAATGTGACAATAAAACGCATTGTATTGACCTGAAAATCTAATGGTTTCTTTTCTGACCCATGATATGCAAATGCTCCAAATTTAATGCAGATTGGGCTATTCCATCAGGGTGTTGCGATTTTTATAAACAGTAGTGTATATATTGTTGATTTAAATTAATGACTTTTCCAACTATTTTTAAATAGTTGTCACTTGTTGTTGACTTGGACGAAAGTTTTAATTGTCTAAGAGAGATATATTTCAGATTATCATTAAGTTAATTATTTTGTTGTTGAAATGAACTTAGGAGTTATGAAGCATTTATCTTTTAAAGAACATTCATTACAATTAGTAATTATTAGGAATCGTTTAACTTTTAAAATTAATTATAAATTTATGCTGCATTAATTAAATCTATTATCAATTAATTGTTTATTAATGTTTTATGGAAGTTAATGTTTGATCAGTTAATGAGGACTTTAACAGTTTTCTAAAAAAGATATTAAAATTTTATGAAATCGAAAGTATAATTCTACACCATACTTAGTCAGCATTGGGAAAGAGTCAAGTTTCACCGATGAAATCATTTGTTTGCCAAGAGCTGGATAGCAAGGACCACACAGGTATATAGTCTCTAGACACAACTTTCTCCCACACGCAATTGAAATCCATGAATCATTTTAGCATCACCTGATTCAAGAGTGATCGATAGGTGGAGTTTTTCTCTAAATTAACCAATTAGCAGAATTGTTACAGAATTCCTTAGAATCATCTCATTTTTCAATCTTGTGGAGAAAGACTGTCGAGTTAGAGAGTCGAGACCAAGCCGTCAAGAAATACAGACATCCTCAGGAGGAGAGAGCTGATTTCCAGAGAAACAGGTGCAGATGTTGACCGACGCAGACATCTGTAGATGCAGAGAAATACCATCATCATCTAAATTACAGTCGCGTCAAGAAATCTTAGAATAGAGTGACATAGCTATATTAAATTAGTTACAGTTATGAAATAAAGATTATTATTATTAATCATTTTTGATGAGGAGATAGATAAATGCAGAGCCCTCATAAGGAGACCAGCCCACATCAACGAATATTAGACGATCTGGAGACTATTAAAGGAGTTACAGCGAAATTCGGGTAACAAAACGCTCATTTATTCAATCATTTTCTCTCTGAGCCATCGTTTTGATTGATATTAATCTTAGTATAGCTAATAGAATTTTGATTCAGATTATAAAGCCATTTTCTATATTTAAAATATTTGCCAGTTCTCTTGGTAATAAGTTAAATTAGTTATTGTTATTGTAAACATAGAATTTGTGTCCTTATTTGCCCCATATGTTTAAATTTCTAAGACTCGAGGAGAAACACCACGAGCACGAATCTGTGTAGGAGGTATCCCGCTCTTGTCACAGAGTGGAGGGGCGTACCAAAGGGACCTTAAATTGGTATCTTATTACAGGGCCCCGGGTCGCACAATTTGAACCTGTGACCAGAGGATCTCGAGAACCACTGAAGCCTGTGTCCCTGCACTCTCAGCCACCGGGGCCGGCGCTATTACCTTATATGATTTAATATCTTATGTAGCGGACTTAAATTATTTATCCGATATTATTCGTTTCTGTATTTTATTTACGGTTAGATCACTGATCATTTGTTAGTTGTTTGTATTTGTATAGTTATGCCCCTGTCTATCCATCCAAATTTTTAGTTTATTATTTGATTTATTGTTATTACTAACACTGATTGTTCTAGCCCTCAGATCTGACTTGTCTGTCCTTTGGACCATTTGGATCTCTGTCATACTCTGTTGTGTGTATTTAACCTTTTTTTCTAAATAAATAAATAAATTAAATACATAAATAAATTTACATGCAGTACTCATAAATGCTCACTATTATCTAGGGAAATGCAAAGCCTTCAATTCCTTTATATCGGCCTCGGTGGCTCAGCAGGTTGCGTGATCGCCTCTGATGCCAGAGTACGCGGGTTCGATCCCGGCCGAGGACGACGAGGATTTTTCAGGGATAAATCCCGAGATCACGCACTTCCTTCGGAAGGGAAGTAAAGCCGTTGGTCCCGTGTAGTCGTTTGCCGGCTGCACGTTAAATAACCCTTGCGAGGCAAAATTTGCAGCCCCTATAACGCCGTCCTGAAATGACCATAGCAGTTGAAAAGGACGTTAATACCAATCAATTCCTTTATAATTAATGTAAACTTAACACAATCTTGGTTGTACCTATAAGTGAACTCTAACATATCCTGGCGATGCATAGAATAATTTTATTTTTTAACTATATCCAATTTATTAGATGGGATAAATTAGGTTAAGGATTTAGGTAAGCAATCCATTATGTTAGTTTTGAAGATGGCGATGTCTGGTGAAGACCAAAGTTTCGGCAGTAAGGTAGACCAAAGTCTATTACCAGCTATAGTAACACTTTTCAGAATCCTTGTTACGAATATTGTAAGGTGATGTGGTTTGGTTTGGTTTGTTTGGTATTAACATCCTTTTCAACTGCCATGGTCATTTCAGGACGGCGTTATAGGGGCCGCAAATTTTGCCTCGCAAGGGTTCTTTAACGTGCAGCCGGCAAACGACTACACGGGACCAACGGCTTTACTTCCCTTCCGAAGGAAGTGCGTGATCTCAGGATTTTCCCCCTGAAAAATTCCTCGTCGTCCTCGGGAAGGTGATGTGGACTTGGTGATAAATAAGGATTGAGGAAGAGAGGTAATTATACGATTGTTGCGTGTTTTATATAGAGTGTATCTAAACCCCTGTCACAAACTTCTGGTTTAGGTTAGGTTAAAACAAATAGCTAATTTAATGTAAATCTTAAAAAATAATGCACATGTATATTTTAATTAAAAAAAAAAAAAATTAGTTTTTATGTACCTGCATTTTCGGGATTCTGATTTAATAAATTGCATAGTTCAGTATATAACTTAATTTGCATTAAAATATCACTTTCTTAAGCACAACATAATAAAAAGTTATTTCAAACCACTTTGGATTACTGGAGGGTTCAGGCTAAAGAGATTTAGATTAGTGAAATACCACTTTAGCAGTACTTTATGTATGAGTGCCAATTTTTGATAACTAAGCACAGATAGTTAGATTACATGAACAAGTGGCAGCATTTAATAAAAACAAAACTTGAAAACCTTTAAAGCATTTTCAAGTGCTGTCACTCACAGAATTAATTTCAAAAACATTTCACTATTGATCCATATTTTGCAGGATTCATAAGCTACTAGGGAGTCTCAAATTTAGTTTAACTTAAGTCTCTTTAAAATTATTAATTATTTGAAGATTACTTCTTTTTTTCTTAGGATATAAAACCCTTCAAGTCATTAAAGGTGAAGCTGATGCATACATCCACAAAACATTGATAAAGAAATGGGATATTTGTGCACCAAATGCTCTTCTCAATACACTCCAAGGCCAGATGACAACGATTAAAGGCAATAGTATCAATTACAAAGGTTCTTCCTCGAAAGAAAACAAGGAAGGACTTTTGGCAACCATTGCAAACCACAAGGATTATTTAAATCTGTTGAAAGAATTTAATAGCTGAACTTTCATCTGGAAGAAGAGACTTGTTTTATGATCTCTTCCAGTTCCACAACAACAACAACAGAAAGCAAATTTTTGCAATAAAGAAAACCCCATCACAGTGCACAATGACAAGAATTCAAGTTTTGTTAGTTGAAATTTATGAGTATTTTTCGATTTGTAATCAGCGATTTTTTGAGGGATAAGTGAAACAATGTGGGATCTCATTTACTTGTGAGCTGGCCTAAGGTGCTTTCCATTTTCCAGTTTTTATTCATTATGGTTTCCACGTATTGAGCCCATTCTTATCACTGTACTGTCTTTGCACACTTGACTATGTAACTTTATTAGTAAAAATAGCTGAAGGTGACAGAGCTGAAAACTTTAAAATGTATAGTTGTTATAAAATGTCATAAAGTTACTTTAGCTATTTTATAACATTTTAATAGAAGTACAATCTGTGTAAATATATTACTCTAATAGCTATAAATAAATCTCAAGGTTTTTGTTGTATGGAGTGGTTTTTATTATCACATCAATGCTAACAACAGGAATTACAGGTAGATTCGTTTTATGCCATTGCAAGCTAAAAATCATAGTGGTAATTATTAAATGGCAGTTAACAATGCACCAATTCAGCATTAAAATCAGTCTGTTAATTCCATTTTAATTGGTGAATTATTAATCTTACCAGTTGCTGTGACCATCTGAACGCTTAGTAGGTTTCCATCAGTGTCAACTCTTTATCAACTTCAAGTTTGGAAACTGTCTCTGAAAAAGGTACCCCGATGCAATGCATCCCCTGCTTACAGTCTGATACATGGTTCCCACTGGACTGGCAACATGGCAAATTGGCACTTTTATACTCCTATCGCCCGCTGCCTGCCAAGGAGTAAGCAAGGCATGGAAAAGCATAATGGCAGTTTTGCATCAATGTTAAGTTATTAATTTCTACTTCATTGAGAAGCATGTTTACATAACGAAACAGTACACAAATAACATTCAAGCTGTTTTTATGTGCATATTCTTCTGTATCTATTAGTCATGAAAAAATTTTTAAATTTGACTGTGCCGACGACATTTGGCAATACAGTTGACCCTCGATTTTACAGTCTAATTGGGGGAGAGGGTTGTCCGGGAAATTTCAAAGTCCGGATTTTCTGAGGCAATACAAGTAATGCTGGCACATATTCAGCTGAACTTTTTAAACAATCTGGAAGCAACAATACCTTTTAATAGTAATATACATGTGTGTGTGTATAATATTGTTGCTTCCAGATTGTTTAATAAAAAAATTACAAGTCTCCAGCATTACAATGTAAAAAGCAAAAAAAAATTTAAATGTAATTATAATACACCGTATACATTATTATTATTGTTAATATTCTTACTGTGAGCGCTAACTGGTGGACGTATCGTAAACTTACTACCAGTCAGCGCACACAACACAAAAAAATTCAATAGAAAAAATGTCCGGAAAATCCGAAATCCGTAAAATCGAGAGTCAACTGTATTCCCAATCAAAGCTATCAAAAATACCAGTTGACAATCACATTTTAGTTCTAAAACTTAATTTGCAACCGAATTATCCAAATAAAATTTAACAACGTATGCATTATGCTAGGTTAAAGGAAATAGCAATTTCTATCTTAATGATCTACCTCTTGCATTATCTCCTACATCGTCACTATTATGTCGACGATGTCGCTTTATTCGCTGATCCCAGCATCTCTCACTACATTAATAAATCAAACACTTTCAAGTTTTTGGAACTCGTCTAATTCTTTAACACTTAATCTTAATAAAACTAAATATCGGATTTTTTTACCAGTGCAATAGATCATCAGTCCCCCAGGAATTACTCATTTACTTTCTAGTAACTATTCATTTCAGTACTTAGGTTTACATTTAACTCGAGATCTATCCTGGGATTTCCATGTTAACACGTTGCTAACTGCTCTTAATAAAAAAACAAGGTACGATGTCCCATCCTACTATTATTATTATACAACTCTCTAATTCATCTTGTTGCTACAGAATACAGTTCTAGAGTTTTACGACCACATAATTTAACTCTACCTTTACCCGCCTCAAAAATGGTTTCTTCGAACTTTGTTAAAAGTACACAAACATCACTCAGTTTCCCGTTTTTTGTCCATTTTGTATCCTAACTGTTTACCAAATACAGGCTGGACCAAAAAAAAAAACTCGCCACTGAAAAGTCCAATGGAAACAGTCCACAAAGGGGTGAGCGATTCTAGAAGGAAGAATGCTACCATTAATTAAGGCAGGCGTTAACGTTACTTTATCATAATAATTGGCACGCCTATAACACTCATTCTGCAAATTTAATAAGACTCTGGAATCAAATGGTGGTCAAGAATTCCTGAAAGTACACTATATGATCAAAAATATCCGGACACCCCTCACAGATCATCGATTGGCCCAATGTCACATGATAATGACTTGCACATCATTTAAATAGCTTCCCACACCTTCAGACACAACTCTGCTTGAACATTGGCAAGAATGGGTCGTTCGGCAGAGCTCAGTGAGTTCCAACGTGGAACCATCGTTGGATGTCACCTATGCGGCAAGTCCGTGCGTGACATTTCCAGCCTTCTTCAGATACCCAAGTCAACAGTAGGCGATGTCATTATGAAATGGAAGACCCGGGGATCAACAACAGTTCAACAACGAACCGGTAGACCCAAGAAACTAATGGACAGAGACCGTCGAGTGCTTCGTCGTGTCACCCGCAGCAACCGGAAGTCCTCGGCGGAAAAAAATTGCCACAGAGTTTCGAAACGCCTCTGCAAATGATGCCAGTACCATGACAATTCGTCGGGAACTGCACACGATGGGATTCCATGGCCGTGCTGCTGCCCGCAAGCCCCACATCAGCAGGGCCAACGCCAAGCAACGTCTGGAGTGGTGCAAAGCCCACAGAAACTGGACAATGGACCAATGGAAACGTGTAATGTGGACAGACGAATCTCGCTACACACTCTGGCAATCCGACGGACGAGTTTGGGTTTGGCGCATACCTGGAGAACGCTTCTTACCTGAGTGCACAGAGCCCACAGTCAAGTTCGGAGGAGGAGGAGTCATGGTGTGGGGCTCATTTTCATGGTACGGACTGGGCCAGCTCGTTCCTGTGCAAGGAATCATGAACTCCGACCGTTATCTGAATGTTTTGGACAACTGTGCACTTCCAACGTTGTGGCAATTTTTCGGAAACGGGCCATTTCTCTACCAACACGACAATGCTCCGTGCCACAAAGCGAGGCGTGTACAGCAGTGGTTTGCGGACTCAGGGGTCGAAGAAATGGGTTGGCCGGCACAAAGTCCCGACATCAATCCTATAGAGAGTCTGTGGGATGAATTGGAAAGACGCTTGCGGGCCAGATCACATCGGCCAACTTCTGTACCTGAACTGATTCTCGCTCTTTGGGAGGAATGGAGGAACATTCCGGAAAGAACCTACCAACATTTGGTAGAAAGTCTTCCCCGAAGGGTGGAAGCTGTGATTCGGGCAAAGGGATGTGCAACGCCCTATTGATTTCCATGGAATCGTGGCTAGAGCGCAAACGTGCATGTGTTCGGATATTTGTGATCATATAGTGTATTTGTACATTATCCTCTAGCCATATTTTTAAGAACCAATTGAAGATGTTACTATTTTCTAATATTTTTTTTTTTTTTTTAAATTGACAATCATTAATTAACTGCATTTTTCTATCCTTCTGTACCTTCCAGGGACCAAACATGTCAGCCTCTGGTAGGCTTGCCAACTCTCAGACTGGCAATTCCGGGAGACTTTCTCCAGTCGCGCTTGTTATTCTACCTCCTGGGCAAGGATTGCCCGGGAGACGGGAGACTTGTGCCCGATTCCAGGAGACTCCTGGGCAATCCAGGAGGGTTGGCAAGCCTAGCCTCTGGCCATACACCTCCCCCCTCTCCCAGTTTTTTTAATCAAGAAATTTTCTCAAACATCATGTTTAGAAAATATAAAAGCTCTATCTTCTTTCGTTTCTCATCATTCCCGATCAAATCTTATAAGCCTCGGTTATTTATATTTCTCTGTAATTATAAATACAGTAAACAAACAAACATTAACAAAATAAAAGTGCATTATTTTTATTCGGTTTTACCACTTTTAGAGCAATTATCATCTGCCATCATTCACTCAGCCATGAATGGATGAAGCTGAAGTAGAAAAAGTTAATCAGATCTCCCCACTTCTGCCCAAAAATTTGCCTGTTGCAGCATAGACACTGGGCAATTTGCTGGTCCAGTGTCAGAGCAGTATCATAGCTATCAATAGGACTATTAGCAGTCATCTGAAACTTATTGTAAGATGATTGGCTACATGACGAGAATTATCCAAGTTTGAATGCAGAATAAGAAGTTGGAACTAGATGCATGGGACATTCCATTTCCAAAGGGGTGCAGGCATTCAACATTCCTCAATCCAGTGTCGGGGTGTAGAGAGAATACCTCATTTCAGTCGTTATCTCCCATCATGGACATTGCAGTGGCCGACCACAGTTGCTAAATGCTCATGATCAGCAACATCGGAGCAGAATGGTCCTTCGTAACTATGGACACACTTCACAACACCAATTAACAGCCACATTCAATGACAGGCGTACTAGAAACGCGTCTCTGCGATCGGTGCAGCAAAATTTGGCACTGATGTGATAAGGCAGCAGAAAACCGACAAAAGTGCCAGAGACTCGCAGCATGTCATCAAAGGCTGTGCCTTGCCTGGGCTCATGAACATATTCATTGGATCTTAGATGGCTGGAAACTCACAGCTTGGTCTGATGAGTCACAATTCAAGTTTGTGGAAGCTGATGGTACGGTTCGTGTGTGGAGCAGAGAGTATGGACCCAAGTTGTCAGGAAGGCACTGTGTAAGTTGGCTTCAACATGGTGTGGGACTTCTTTAAATGCCACGGTTTGGGTCCACCGATCAAATTGGACTTGCCATTGACTAGGAATCATTATGTCCAGTTCTTGGTGATCATTTGCAATACTTCGTGGCCTTCATGTTCCAGGAAGACAATGTGCCATGTTACTGGTCCAACATGACTCACAATTTGTTTGAGGAGCATTCTGAACAATTCCCAATGACTGAATTGGCCACCTAGATCAACAGACATTAACCTCCTCAAACATATTTGGTATATTATCGAACAATCCATTTGTGCATAAGAGCCTGCACCTGCAACACTCACAAGATTATGGGCAGCTATTGAGACTGCATGATTGGACATCTCTTCAGAGGACATCGGCTGACTGGTAGAGTCCATGCTACATAGAGTTGTTGCACTTCGCTGGATAACAGGAGGTCCTGCACGATATTGAATAGATAGGCCATGGCTTTTGGCACTTCAATGTATTAGGTTAAATTGGAATTTTTTTGAATTGTACAGGGTCTTTATAATTAAAGTTCCATTTTGACATGGCCATAAAAAAAAACAAAAAACTACTGGACCAAAAGCTATAATACTTGGTATTATACAAGAGGGCATGGGAAGTTCATCCCACCAAAAAAAAAAAAAATTAGTTCAAAAGGTCACCACCAGCATGGAATGGCGCTCTATGCAATATTCGTATACGAAATTAGACACAGGTTAACAAGTCTTTAATCGTTACTAAAATTAGTTACATGTTGAATGTGGCCTCCACCATTTACTGAAAACAGGTTACATCGGATTACTGAGTTCTCAACTGTAGCTCGTAGCATATCAGGAAGAATGTTACGCACCTGTCGGCATATCGCATCTTTCAGTTCTGCCAAATTCCTGACGTTATCACCATAAACAGTGGCTTTGAGGTAACCCCAGAGCCAGAAGTCACAGGGGTTGATATCTGGTGACCGGGGTGGCCAAGAAAGGGGGAAGTTTCAGCCTATAATCCGTTCATCTGTGAAATGTTGCTAAGTAACTGTTTGACACATGTACCAATATGAGGTGGAGCCCCATCCTGCATAAAAATCATTGTGTCTAAAATGTCACATTGCTGAAGTTCTGGTATCACAAAACTTCTTAGCATCGACGCCATGCGAGCAGCAGTCACAGTGCATGTCACGAGTCCATCTCTCGACTGCTCTTCAAAATACATTGTTTTGCTTGTTACATCATCATAGTAGTGCAAATTCAGGGCTTATTATTGGTAGAAATACGAATAACAAAGCACTACTATGATGATGTAACAATGTATGACGTTTCCGTGCAGAGGTTTTCTCTTTAGGAGGTGTTGGTTCGCTTCTAGTAATAAATTTGTCCGTCTTTTATTGGTTGGGAATTTCCAATGGGAAAATTTGGTTCCAGGACGCAATCAATTTGTAACAGCTGAGAGTCTGCTATTGGTCTATTATCTTGGTTCAGAATTTCATTTGGATTTCCAAATTTCCATACTCTCGAACGCATCTATGTCAAAAACCATTTGCACGAATTTGTCATAAAAATCCAAAAAATACCGGAAAAATATAAATAATTTATATAAAAATACTGAAAAAGATATAATTTATATAAAAATACTAAAAAAAAATACTAAATATACAAAAATACTAAAAAAATACTAACGCTTGAAATTCTAGTCCAAAAAATACTAATTTAGTACCAAAAATACCAAATCTGGTCACACTGACCGACAGCCCGCCCGTAGCCGATGTTCATCGTCATGGGACTTTCGTGATTTTCCCCCCGCATAAATTTCATAAAATATAATTCCTATAATATTATAAATTATTTTTGCATTAATTAGACATGTTACAATAATGATTTCAGAGCATAAACGTGATGGGGCTGACCGATGTCTTCCGAGAAAACTAGGGAACGCTACTCTCGACTTTTACCCAAAAGGGGTTTAATATTTATTTATTAAAACATTTATTTATTATTACACAAATACTGGACAGTACAGTTCTTGTATTTTTAAAGCATATCGGCCAAATGAAAAATTAACAATATATAACATCTCTATTTAAAAAAAATTGTTGAAAATTCATTTGATAAACTTTTTTTTTTTTTTTTAGTTCGAAAGTTTAGCGGCGTTAGCATTTCTTGTTTAGACTCCATTTTAGCATTTTTTAGAGGGACCAATCAGAAGACAGCCTAAGCGGAAATGTTGCGGGAAAGTTTTAATTGTGAAATGCTCAGCGGATTCTGCGTTTCCACGCGGAATGCGTGCGAAGGGGCCACTATACACAACCCATGCAGATTTGCATCCGCTCTGCCAGGGGTTTTCTACGTGAAACAAGCTTAAGGTTGGGGGGTTCGCTCAATGCTTAATTTGAAGACACCATTAAGCTTCACACCATGGGTATACTGGACAGATTAGTGTCTTTAGAGGGACAGGAGAGAATTGAATAATTATTACGCCCATAGCGAAGTATCATTCAGGATCGCTCCATGCCCTTACTCATGCTACTACTCAATGCTCAAAGGAATGATTGTTTAAGCAAGCATACTGGACAAGCACAGGAGCAGATGCTCTTACTATTGCTCACTGGCACGTGTCTGAAAGAATGGACCCCAATGGAGACAGTTTGTGCGCATGAGTTTCCTTTGGGGTGCAACTAAAACCTGATCGCACTGATCAAAGCATGCAGGCCAGTCAACACCACTATGGAGATTTAGTATGAAATCTCCAATGATGGAATAA
>JAHWFO010096610.1:187489-203093 GCA_023313115.1 Rhysida immarginata | reverse complement strand
ATGCCTTGTTATTAAATCTTCCCAGCCATTCAGTTACTGTACTAAAATTTATGTTTGGCAAAACTGTTAAACTAATCGAGTAGTGTTTCATTTCTTCGTTTTACAACAGTGTGGCCAGATCTAGCGTAATTATGCTAAACTGGCATAAATTATAAGCCTTTAGCATCTTGCTTAGCATAACTGTTTATCAGCATAATTTTATCATTTTTAAGGAAAATCAACCATAGTGAACAGCAGAACAACAGCACTTTATAAAATTATGAATCGCCTGACAAGATAGAAGACACAATTCCACCAATTTTTTTTAATTAAAATATTTTTTGTGGAACTGTCTTCTCCCTTATTGTCCCGTTAAACCTTGTCCACATTTTCTGGTACATTATCCGAAATTAATATACTATGAATCACCTCATCAGCCCAGGAACATTTTCAGTCAGGACAAATGTGTGAATTTCGATTAGTAATTATATAAGAGATTTATTAATAATTAAATTTAATAAATCTCTCTTTAATTGTTAATGTCCTAAATAAAGTAATTATAAATAAAATTAATTAATAAATTAATAAAAATCAAATTATTCCACAACATCAAGAATATCATCCACCAACAACCAGGTTCATCCAATACTTCAACTTCTTCAACTATATCTTCAAACCAACTTTTCAAGCCACATCATATGGTCATCCAAGTTCAACAATCAAATATCTTCAATCCAGTTCTTCAAACCCAGTTCTATGTCAGTTCACATACAACTTCATCAGAACGTATAATTGGTGATTTTTATTAATTTATTAATTTATTTTATTTATAATTACTTTATTTACGACATTAACAATTAAAAAGGAGATTTATTAAACTTAATTCGATTAGTATCTTTTGCTTTCTTCTGAAGCTTAACAAAGGAGTAAGTAATTTTCAGAAATTTAATGCTTGCCAAAATTCTAGCTGAAATTCAGATTCTGAACATAAAGAAGCATAAAAAGGATAATAAGAAGGCAATTATAAATAAAAAAGTATTTTTTCGAGAATATGTTAGAATTATCCTTAAAACGAAACTTAAAAACTGCATTCTGGTTTTGAATTCTCTATGCGCAAACTTTGTGTTAATGTCAGAAAAATACATGTAATAAAGAAAAAATAATAAACTTATAACTTTAGCATAATTTTGGCATTCTTACGATGCCAATTTAGCACAATCTAGCATATTTTTAATGAGTGTCTGGAAAAGTTTTGATTTTTTATCTGGTCAGACTGTTTTACAAGCACTTTTCACCTTGAAGCAATGTTTATTTTGAAGGGGGCTTTCCCTCGAGCCTCGTTTTCGTGCTGCATAGGGATGACGTATCGTCTCGCTCAAGTCTCGGGGGGAAAAAGGCCCATTGAGAAGACTCACTTGAGAAAGTAGATAGTGAACTGGCCCATAATTTTCTAAAAACATTTTTATATAAGGAATCATAATGATCATCACTCATGCATTCCTTAATTTGAGGGACAATTTGCTTTTATGAGTTTTTGAACCATCCTAGTTTATAATAATAATAAAATTCCAAAAGGAAAAATCCATAAACTATTCAACACAGATTAAAATATGATTGATGAACCCAACTCTGCTTATACTTACTTATAAGTTTTAGTTGGTCCCATTAGCTTCCTCCAATGAGATATAGCATCGTGTCTAGCCAAAATGTTAACAAGCACTGGACCACTGATTTAAAAAGACATTTTTAGAAATGATAAAGAAATCGTTTAGTAACATTATCATTTATTTTTTTATACATGAATTACCTTGACATGAATGTAACCAATCTGTTGTAAAAGAACTTCCCTAAAATAAAAGTATAATGCAAAGTTACTCTTAAAATCTAAATTAAATAATTATTAAAATGAATGGTGCAAAAAGAAAACATACCAATGACTGCTATCAATGAATTTATTTTGGAAACTAAATTTTAGTTGGCTACACTGGAATGGCTGCAATTTTCAAAATGCTCACTAGAGGCACTGTCATACAAAATGACAAGATCAGCAAAAGAAAGTTTATTGTGTACTATACTACGATCAGCCAAAGATGGATTGCCTTATATGGAAAAAATGGGTCAGTTACTTCAGCTATTCCTGGAATTCACACCCTCATTATATACAAGTGGGCCATTCCATGTCAGTTCAGGCAAGCATTGGCACTGACCTCTCGGATTTTAATGAAATTTGGTATATACAATTGCCCTAGGGAGTTGTTAATGAATGCCAAATATTTTTTTTTTCTCATTTTTATGGAAGTTACGAACATTTAAAATTTTCGAAATTTGAGTAGGGGCCTTATCCATGAAATACTGTAACTTCTGTTGTATTTTACTTAGATGTGATTGGTGACATATGAAAGCTCTTTAACTGTAGATTCTATATGAAATTTTTAAAATTGTATTACGCATGTGCAAATTTTTGAATTTAATAAAAATATTCTGTTTATGCAAATTTCTCAAATGGTGGGTATTTTCTTTTTTCGTTAAAAATTATTAATATCTTACACATACTTTCATAAAAACAATACAAAAAATTCAAAACTGTGTTTTGCTCAGTTTTGAAAATATTAATTTTTAAAGCTCAAGTTCCAAGCCACAATTGCATGGCTACTCGAGCTTCAGTTCTTCAGATGAACAAGGTATCCTAAGAAATATAAATTTTGTAGTAATATTTGATTGTCTTAAACATTCTACAGCTGTTTTTTTTCTTCCTTTCAATGTGAACTCATTAAGTTTTAAAAGAAAATTCAATAAATGTAGAGAAGATACGAGGGTTGATCGAAAAGTAATGCCTCCATGGCTATAACATTTATATTTGTTAACCGATTTTCAAAATTCTTTTTGTATCTGATACTTACATTTGTCCTCTATGTAATGCACTATTCACTTTTCGACATTATCCCTATCCCTTTCCACACATTGCACCAACATGTAACTACTCGAGTGAACCTGTCGGAGAGGAAGTCCGGGATTGTTGTCGACACCAGGATTGAATGGCAGCTTTGAACCATCTTCTGCAGCACGATAACGCTCGCCCGCTAACAATCGCCACACACTAGGGGTGTTGCAGCGCTTACAGTTCAAAAATGAAAAACTGCAGTTCAAAGATGAAAGATCTTGCACCTTGCAACTTTCACCACTTCCCAAAGAAGAAAAAGCACCTTTAAGGGACATTCAATCCCTGATGACGAGATAAAAGAGCAGTTGCATGTTGTGAAACACTCTGCTCAATATGGCTGGTGAGATTTGCTGAACTTCAGTTGCGATTTCCTCCTTCAGCTCAAGCAAAGTGTGCGGATTGTTTGCATACACTTTACCTTTCAAGGCACCCCAAAGGAAGAAATCGAGAGGTGTGTGGTCTGGCGAGCGTGCAGGCCAGATCGCACAAAGATGATTCGATCAGCAAAGACGTCCTGCAGAAAGTGCACTGATGTGTGTACTGTACACGTTTCATGCACTACTGCACACTAACTTTTGAATCACCCTGTATCAACTTCAGCTGCCTCTGCAATTCATCTCGTCCTTCAGGTAACTCAGAAGTGACTGACTCTGAGGAAGTGTAAAGTAAATATATCTTCTTTATTACTAACAATTCGATATCATAATTCAAATTTATATTTTCTTACTAAATTATCTTCTTTTATTTATCAGCTGCTCAATACTTTTCTGGCTTCTGAAAAAAAAAATCTGAAGTTCTAGGAAACATTTTTCCTATTGATATAATTATTATTGTAATGCTACGATTGATTTTATTTTTTCGTGTAATTATAATTAATAATACTATTTATATAAATAATAAAACTTAAATAAATGAATGGTCCCAAGGTTACACGCTTTCTCTTCCCTTTACGAGTAGTCGAGTCCCCACTACCTGACTCCCGCTGCTTGGAGCTCAAGCTTTAAAAATTAATATCTTCAAAACTGAGCAAAACACAGTTTTGAATTTTTGTATTGTTTTTATGAAAATATGTGTAAGATATAAATAATTTTTGAACGAAAAAAAAAATACCCACCATTTGAGAAATTTGCATAAATAAATTTTTTTTATTAAATTCAAATATTTGTGCATGCCTAATACAATTTTAAAAATTTCATATAGAATCTACAGTTAAAGAGCTTTCATATGTCACCAATCACATCTTTCTAAGTAAAATACAACAGAAGTTACAGTATTTCATGGATAAGGCCCCCACTCAAATTTCGAAAATTTTAAATGTCTGTAACTTCCATAAAAATGAAAAAAAAAAAAAAATATTTGGCATTCATTACTAACTCTCTAGGGCAATTGTATATAGCAAATTTCATTAAAATCCGAGAGGTCAATACCAAAACTATAAAATTTCTGCCCGAATTGACGTGGAATGACCCATATAAAAAAAAAAAAAAAAAACCCTAAAAAAAAACAAAAAACCCAGAGGTAATTGCTGAATAGAGCAGTGGAAATGAGTCATGCCAGGAAAAAGTAATCCATCGAAAGTTCTTCTTTCCGAGCGAGAAGTATAGAATACAAAACGCTTCATTTGTAACAGTTTTTTAGAGACCAAATTTACAAATGATGAACCCCAATGTCACAACTACACAAGATGGGTGAAAACAGTCCGAAGAGACTGATTGTTTATTCAAGGGAAAAGGCACCAGATGCCCATCTGTCAGAACCAGTGAGCTCGATAAACGACTGGAATGTTTGCTGTAGCTCACAGGCCAGCATCAAAGTGAAGCTATATTTATCGATTACCTATGTCTGGTCTATAGGGATGTGTGCAGTGAAAAAATGGTTAACTACATCATTGAGTTTGGTTGTAAAAATGTTGAAAAAAAACATATGCTTGTCCATTTCCATAGTAAGTATTGGAATGAGCTGGATAAGTAGCTCGAGTGATTATGTCTGATCTGTAGGGAAAAGTTGGCTTCAATATATGCAGCGAGATGAGCACTCCAGTTGTTTATCGACCTTACCGGTCAGGACAACGAAATGATGGAAAATATTTGTGCAATTTACTCAGATAGCCCCAGCAAGTCAATGTATTCTTGTGCTGCAACAGTGTGGCATGTGTTAAGCCAATGTGTACAAATTCAAGCCTTATGATGTGTACAAATTTCACATAGAATTGGAATTATAAACTACCAACAAACCAAGAGAGAAAATTCTGCATGGATTTGCAAGCACAGGTGGAGGTGGATGTGAGCGGTTTTGCGAACAGATTAGTGCTCACTGAACAAGCAAAATCTGAGATTTTGGGATACAGAAAATCTGCATGCCACATTCCGACATGAATGTGATTCTTCGAAGATAGAAGTTTTCTGTGCCATAACCACCCAGAGCGTTTGAACCTTTTCTTCTGCATGGAGTCAACATGGTTGTTGCTGCATGTTGGAAGAATTGGCAAGATTTCATTTTGAGGTTAAACAGTGCCCTGCCACATTGGTATAAACACAAATAGTTAACCTAAACCAACATCTTCTAGAATGCTGGATTGGCTATGCTGGGTTGAGAATGTGCCCTTGATATTATGCCATGCCACCTCCTAACTCCTTACGAGTTTTTCTTTTGGAGATATGTGAAGGGCAAAGTGCTCGTATCCCCACTTTCACAGGAGTTAAAGCAGTTATAGGAAACGTATTGATCAGGGTATGTTGGCATGGGCGTGGCATGAGCCAGACAATCTTTTAGACACCTGTTGTAGCAGAAAGGGTCCACAGAAACTTGGAGGATTAATTTTCATTATCTGAACAATCACAAGTTGGAAATTGTAAATGCCACACTTTCTGCTACATGCCTCAAATAAACACCCAAACTCCGTAACAAGCTTCTTTCGCAGCACTACTTCCCTCTGTACTAACAGACTGATACATATCCCCAGCTATTTAGTCATCAGATGAGGACACCAATCTCGACCAACTTGCCAATTTGTGGCATTTGCGATTGTTCAGATAGTGAAAATTAACCACTTGGGGAGTTATTTTGTTTTTGTACCATTCATTTTAAATTACCTTATATACATTTACCTTCGTGTTCTCTGTAAAAATTCTCTGCTATCGTTTCACTAAGATGATCATATTTGCTTTGTACTATCAAAAAATTGGCTAAAATTATGTCCTTGACTACCTTCAAAAATACAAAATGGAGAAGTAAATTAGATGAAAAGTGGATAAATAAGTTTGCAAAATTTGGCTGCGAGCGTTTGCCTTAATTAAATTAAGAAATAATTTAGTACATAGTCCTCCAGACCCCTCCCCCTCCCCTCTGATATATTTCCCTTATTTTACTGGTCACAGTAAAAGGCTATAAAAGCGTCGAAGCTGGGCCTCTAATGGTCACGTTTACCAAAAATTTATATGAGGGAGTGAGAGAGAAATTCGAAGGCAAAAATGAATGAAATGTCAGATGCAGTTCGCACTCAAGTAAGCTAAATGGACTGACTTTTAAGGAAAAAGGATGCTGACAGACATCTGGTTTAATGATGGCCAATGTTAGTTCCAGAGGTGTGGAAGGTAAAATTTCTCCGCGTTTAGAGGCACTTTTTCCAACTACTAATGGATAAAAGGGCAAAACTTTGTGCTTCCCAAGTAGACGTCGGCGCAAAACTCGCGTAAAAAACATGGTTTCCGGTTTGGTTGGGAGCACGAGTTAGCATGATGAGGAAAACTTCCGGTTGAAGTGCGAGGGCGCCACCGTCGTCTAAACATCCGTTCTGTATCCAGGAGGCGAGATGCTAAATGCCAAAGGATGAAGTCGAATAGGAATCCTCCATTCATTAGTCTCCAGTAATATATTTAGATATAGTCTTGAAAAATAAAAGGCATTTTTTTTTTTGATAATTTACCTATTTTTTTTTGTAATGGAAATGGGAAATACCTAAAAAAAAATTTTGATTTTTTTTTTTTTTTTTTTTTCCC
Organism: Rhysida immarginata; assembly: GCA_023313115.1. NCBI lineage: Eukaryota > Metazoa > Arthropoda > Chilopoda > Scolopendromorpha > Scolopendridae > Rhysida > Rhysida immarginata. Next base: position 196,175 of record JAHWFO010096610.1, on the reverse strand, counting down.
TTACCGCACGTAAACGGAATATTAAAATGAGAACAGTATTAAAAATCGCCAACCAGAAGTAAGAAATGAATTGTTGTAAAATTATAAGCTTGACTGGTGGTGGAGAGGCCCCCATAGGCACACAATAATCCGGATGGATCTTGTTGAGGACTATACATTTAGATGAGCTATGGAAATAGAAATCGAAGGATTCCGCTTTACTTCTAATTTCGATTCTGGAAATTTAGCGAGGGTGGAGTTAATACCGAAAGAATTAAGTAAAAACCGACCGTTGTCCTCTCGAACGTAAGTCGAATTCCGAGTTGTTTGCTCCTTCAAGAAGAATTTAAAATTGAAATAGCAATTCTTTATTGTCATTTATTTAAACATTCTTATGCACAAATTAAGTCCCTTTCCCTCTCTTATAATTTTTTTGTTTTTAAGATTGTTTGATGCCTTAAATTCGGTGCCTTCGCCGGAGCATCGTTTCAATCTTTGGACCTGGCCGGACTGCGCTGGAACACCGTATGAGAACTTAAACCGATCATGGTTTCACTTTGGAATCCAGACGAGCCACCGCTCACAGTGCGCAGTGCAGTTCATCATGCAAAATTTAAACAAGCACACCCGCCTCTACAGCCACGGCATGGCCCCCGTCTACTGCACCTTGCCAACTAACCCCAATTACGAACGGATTCCTTACCAGCCTTCCTACTGGGTAAAAATAAATCTATAATCATTATACAAATCTATAATGAATGCTTTCACCACAAGGCTTCTTTGACCAGCAGGGAAGGAAACTAGAATTATAGAAACTTCCCTTTCTTTAGTTCTCGAACATCACCGAGATTGCTAAATAAGTCGCGAGTTCATTAACTGCTTTTTAAACATTAAAAACAATAAAACAGCCTTATCTTCTAACTTTATAATGTAGTGTTTATATAAAGAGGCTCAACTTTTTATAATATTCAAACCATTCACATGATAAAATCCCGTTCATCTAATATCATATGTTTTTATTCTTTATTAATTTTTGATTTTCTTTTAAATTATTTTCCATCAAAGACATTAAAAAAAAAAAAAAACTTTTTATGCTCCAGTTTTCATTTTCGATAAAACTTAAATGAATAGTAAGGAAGTGACTATAGAAAGCAAAAGTCATGCTAAAAGAAAAAAAACATTAAGAAAACTCACTTTGATTGTAATGAAGAAGGAAAGGTGAACTGTAGAACTAAAAATTCTGAAAAGAAAATGTATGTGTGTAGGGGAGGGGGGGGAGACTATATTCACTAAACAAAACTTTTACAATATTGGACATGTATAGGTTATACCTTCATGATACCATTGAAAATGAAGGCAAACGTCTCATTTTCCCCATTGAGAATGAAGGCACAGCCTTTGAAGTGCGATTATCTAATTTTGACTTTTCTCATGGATAGGAGGTTTTCTTTCTTTATTTTCATTTTCATTAAAAGCACTATAGCAGTTGATCTATGAAGTATATATTCTTTTTTAGATTACATGTGGCTTGTTCTAACTTGGATTGCTTGTTCACAATTCATAGGTGCAGACAAGTGAAGCACAGTTTATCATATTAAGCTATCTGTTAAGTTTTTAACTCTTTTTATCAACAGAAAGTGACTTAAGTAAGCCATTATTGTTTCACAACATTAGTTTCATATATGCAAATGCTGATAGTAATGAGTGCTTCAAAAATAATGATTGTCTTTAAATATTTTCAAATGCTTGAGTATACAGCATCACAATAAGATTAGCCTAAGATAAAGTTACTATATATATATATATATATATATATACAAAACATTTACAAATTTTATGTGATATTTACCGACTCAATATCTTGTTTACATTGCATTTGTTTAAATCAACATTGCAATTTATATAATTTATTTCACTCGTTAAATTTTATTTTACAGGTTGAAGATGGGCAATTTTATATGTCCTTTATACATATTCTTCCGGGAGATCCTGAGATAACAACTTATTTTGCATTTACTTACCCATATTCGTATGAAAAATTACAAAAATACTTACAAATTTTGGATGATCGATTTTATGATCCATCAGATAAGACTAATCAATGGTAGTGTCTTCATCTTTTCTTTCATTTTATATTAATATCAATGCTTTATTTCTCTCCCCCCCCCCCTCCCCTGCAAAAAGTTAATCCCTTTTGAATAATTTTCAGTTCAAATGATCAAATTTATTATGCTCGAGAACTGGTATGTAATTCCTTAGAAGGTAGGCGTGTGGATTTAATAACTGTAACATCCCACCATGGTGTAACGGATGAGCGTGAACCTTTTCTGCCATGTCTCTTCCCACTAGGAAGGTCCCGTCCTCATCTCTTTAAAAATAAAAGGGTAAAGGCTTTTAACTCTACTTTAGTGATAACCTATCTACTTAAAATTTTAAAATGCTGAATTGTTTTAAAAGTGATTTATTAATTTGCTGTTATTAGGTGGTGTTTTTAAGTGCCCGTGTCCATCCAGGAGAAACTCCGTCGAGTTATGTGCTTAATGGGTTTTTAGATTTCATTTTAAAAGAAGACGATAAGCGGGCTGCTAAATTACGTAAAATGTATTTAGGTTTTTTATTTTATTTGCTTTGAATTTTAAGAAATTAATAGATATACAGGCTTTTTTATGAATTTATTTGTTTGTTTTTTGAAAGGTATATATTCAAATTAATCCCAATGTTAAACCCGGATGGGGTTGTAAAAGGACATTACCGCACGGATACACGTGGAGTTAACCTAAATCGTGTGTACAAAGATCCTATTTTTGAATATCACCCGTCCATTTTTGCTGTGAAAGCACTGGTTTTATACTACCATATTGCTTATAGAGTACAGTGTAAGACAAGTATTTCTCGTTCAAATGGGTTACACCGAAATCACAGTTGGTCAGCTAGCAGTAAGAAAGGCTTAGACATTTGTCGAGTACCATCAAAATATTTCAGTACTAAAAAAAGCAAAGCTTCAAATTCAAATGGCCCTTTATTAGAAAAACATCATAGTGATGATAGCATTTCAAGGAAGTCCTCCTGCAGGAGCTCTCTTTCTGTGAAAAACTCTAAGGCTGTTGCAATCTTTGCAGATAATACCAGTGATCTGAACCAGGATTATTGGAATACAACCAGTATTGTTAGCACTTCACCTATATTTGGCCAGACATCAGAGAACACAACAGCAGAAATGAAAATGACTGACAAACCTGTGATACAAACTTGTACTTCTGTTGTTTCAAATGAGAACACTCACGCTAAAACTGTTCCAATGTCTCTTCTTACACCAGAACCTGAGAGTGTGGTCCAGGAGCAAAACTTTACTGCTCAAGTTAGCAGAGATAAAAAGATTTCATCAGTTGCCTTTCCTTTTGTTGCGTCCCATTTGTCAACTCCATCTAATAGTCCTCATACATCCAAGGACTCAAAAACTGCAGGTCCTTTCCTTTCTGATGTCACAGATGCTAATCTTGTAGCGTTAAATGACAGAGATAAATTCTTAACGTTTTCATCTGATTGGAACGTATTTGTTGAAAACATTATTCAAATTCGGACAGAACTGATAGAAACTCTTCGTGAACTACGAGAGACCATGACCTCATCCTTAACAAAAACCTTCAGTGACACTTCTGCATGGTCAAACACAACGGAAGATGAATCGTTAAGTCCAACTTCACCTCAAGTTACTTCTGCTTTGTCTTCACCTTTTTTTACTGAAGATGCTGATGTATCAGTTGACAAGAGCCCAACGCCACCAGTCAATTTGTCAAGCAATAATTTTGTACCCGGTGATAATGTAAATTTACCTTCGTGGAATATTTCAGACAACATTAAGGCTGAAACTGGCTTAGCTGGTAATAATTTAATTCTTATATTTTTCTGATTGTTTTTCTGATTATTTCTTGTAACCAGTGGAACCTTGCAGTACGAATTTAATTCCTTCCATGACTGAGCTCATTTTACAATTTACTCGTCTAACAATTAATCTGTTCCAACACCCAAAAAACTACTCAAAAATCACGTTTTATGGGTTTTAAAACAGAAAAAGTGCAGTTACAAGGAAAATAACAATTATAAAATCATTATAAAAGAGAATGCAATGGAAATATATAAACGCTTGTATGAAACTTGCTCGTACTGCAAGATAAAGAATCGCACGAGCCTCGGCTTGTACAGCAAATTATTTGTACAATGGTGCACTCGTACTGCGAGGTTCCACTGTATGCTATCACCACTAGATTACTTTTATCTTAAAATTATTTTTTGATTTTTGGTTTTTATATACTATTTTTGCAATGGGAAAATGGGGGGTCAGCAATAAAATGAGTATATACCGTAATTGTACAACAGATTTGCTCTAATACTGTTAAAATATAGTGGTAACAGACATATAACATGCTACACTGCAGAGAAAATTTCATTATGGTTTCTCAATGAGGAGATTCCCTTATTGAAATGAGAGGAATGATAGTCTCCCTTCATAATATCTGGGAATGAAAATCCTAAAAGTGTTATCTATTTGCTGAAAATTCCAAAAGTGTTGTGTTATGAAATAAACTTAAGACACACTTATCTATTATATAAGAGTAGAAGTTGAATTCTGTATAATTAATTTTAAAAAATGATAACTCCATTTTAATGCAGAAAAATAGAAATAAAATAAATATTCAAAACCGATACAAAAGTCACCTGATGTGGAGAAATACAAATATTGAAGAAGACGAAACACAGATGAAATGAAGGTCTTGTGAAGAAATATTACAGGAAAACACACAAGAAACACAGTAAACAGCTATCAGAAATAACACAGAAATCAACGTGCTATTGATCATCAGACTTTCATCTAGATTTTCTTCTCCCGTTTACTGTGTTTCTTTTGTGTTTTCCTGTAATATTTCTTCACAAGACCTTCTTTTCATCTGTGTTTCGTCTACATCAGCTCCACAAGACCTTCGTTTCATCTGTGTTTCGTCTACATCAGCTCCACAAGACCTTCGTTTCATCTGTGTTTCGTCTTTTTCAATATTTGTATTTCTCCACATTTTTATCTGTCTTTAATATTATTTTATTTCTATTTTTTTTGCATTAAAATGGAGTTATCATTTTTTAAAATTAATTATACACATTTAGCTATATTTATTTCTGGGAAAGAACTGTTATTGAAGTCTTTTTACATGATTGTATACAATTGTTAGAAATTACATTCCTTAAAGGAGTATGCAACTATAAAGTTCAGTTGGGACATTATCAACATACAGAATGATAATGTCCATTCTATATCTACAGACTCTACACTAGGCTAGATTTAGGAGTGCTCTAGCGGCAGTATTTGAAACTCTGGGACATTCTCTTTCAAATGATTTGTAGGTCATTCAAATACTTTGTATGAGTAGGGAGGTCTAGCCATATGAAATAGTCTATCTTTTTGAATCTCCCTGTATTTTAAGAAACATCAAATTTTAGACTGGATTTTATAGTTGTTAGCACAGCATGAGAACAGTGTCATGGACTGAAGTTAATTAACTGTTCACCATCTGAACATAACTAACGGCATTTATTTTATATATACTGTTTCAGACACCGACGATAAAATCAAATCTTGTGATTCAGTGCCAAAAATTTTGTTTGGCACTCATCTTATAGTACCTGAATTCTCAACTGCCATTTTACCCCAAAGAAGCGGAGTGATGTTTTACATTGATATGCATGGACATGCTTCAAAGAGAGGGTGCTTCATATATGGGAATCACTTTGCAGATACCGAAGACAAGGTATGACTTTATAACAATCGCATTGTACCCTTTCAAAAATGACTTCTAAAAACAATTGAATGAATAATTAGAAAGCATTGCTGGACTCAGTTTTTTTTAGCATCCAGTGTAAGAAATTTGCAGTTTGGTTTTTGGAGGGTAGCTCTATAATTTGACTACCTTTGCACTTTGATGCACATTTTAATGGTGCTACTTAAAACATTTAAGGAGAAAAGTCAAGTTTTGATATGAATATCAATAATTTGCTCCTTTTATAGTCTTTCTCTTATACAGGTATTCCTCACTTAACAAATTGGTTCTGTTCTACAAACCTGGTTGTAAAACAGATTTGCCTGTAAATAAATTCCTCACATAACAACCAGGTAATAAAGTACTTCTCATAGGTTTTTGATATTGGTGTAATGTCATCTGATGGATAATATCAAAACAATAGTTTGAGTTCATTAGAGTATGAACAGGAACCAAATATCAGTTTTAAATTATTTATTCGAATAAAGCTATGAAAATACCGTATTTACTCGATTCTAAGGCGCACTTTTTTGCTGATATAAGTACATATTGCATTAAAACGTGTTGATTCCTATAAAGATGATTTTGGTGCGCCTAAGATTCGAGGAATAATTTTTTTTTCAAAAATGGTCTCAAAAATCAGCATGCGCCTTGCATTCGAAGGCGCCTTAGAATCGAGTAAATATGGTACTGTCTTAGTAACTGTACATACATTTGTTTTATTTTGCAACTCTTAGAAACATAATGTTATTTTAATGAAAGATGTGTAATTTGGGAATGACTAGCAATCAATACCATGGATGAATGACATGCGGAGTTAGATGCAGTTGACCCTGGGAGGATACTAGAGAAGGCAGTCATAATCCATTTTCTCATTTCTTCTGTTGATATTAATTTTCTGTTCTTTCACTTTCTGTTTAATAGCTTCATTTTTGAAGAGTTCTGATCATGTGTGCATATGATAACTTTAAAGTTTAAATAACATCTAACATAGTTTAGACAGGTTTTTAGCTCTGTGATTTATAGAATGAGAAAGTGCTCAATTTTCAACATGGGGCACAGAGATTTGATGGTTATTGCCATTCTTGATAGAGGACATTGTGGTAACTGGTATATGATAATTGTCTTTAAGTACAACCATTTGTTAAATGAGAAGTACCTGTATAATAAAAATGTTTCATTAACAAAAACTTAAAAGTAATCTCAAATCGAAATTACTACAGTGAGAACCTCATTTTAATGTACACCAAGGGAACTAGAATTTTGAAACTTGGGAGAAGGGGTGATCCCATGCAGTACAGTGTTGTTTGTGTATGATGCATATACAGTATGTACACAGAAAAACATTAGAATATCTATAGAGTAGCAGATTGAGAATATGTATTTTAAGTTAATGACATTCATATACCGGGTGTTCAATTTATCTGAAGACATTGAAATATCTCAAGAACCACACATCAGATCAAAAAAAGTGTGGAATGAAAAATGTTCGTTTCTTCCCAATATCGGAATCTAATTTCAGTAACCATTCTTGGAAAATTTCTCTTGCCATTCCTGCATTGGCATTGTTCTTGTACGTTTACGGTAAGAAAATAATGCCTTTGAAACAAAGAAGCTTACAGTGTTGATTCCTATCAGAGGATGGCTTTCACCCTGTGATTGTTGCAATGAGGGGATATCTTACCTAGGGAATGTTAAATTAGAACGTTAATCTGCTATGTACATTCATTTGAGGTATGTTAAACTGAAACTTTTTAACTTCAAGAATGGGATTTCTCCTGGGATTTTTTGAAATGTACATTAAAGTGAGGGACGTTGTAACGAGATTTTACTAACTAATGTCACTAAATCTATCAAAAGTTAAATTTAATATACTACAAGTTAAAGGAAGAAAAAACATCTTGCCACAAAAACATCCAAGATAAGAAACACCAGATATATATTTCAAAGGTTATGCCTTCGTTCTTGATTGCAAAAATATTAACCTACACTGAATTTTGCTCCTAAGCTTAATTATAATCAAAATTTTAGATACTTCAGGAATTTCAGCCAATATTTAAGTTTTAGGCTGCAATTTTCTGGAGGGAATATTAAAATAGAAAAAGGTTTTACAATTAATTAGTGCTAGGCTTGAATCTTAAAATACAGGTTTTTTTTTTTTTTGGTTTTTTTTTTCATTTTTTCTTTTCTGTTTAGATAGAGTGCATGTTGTTTCCTAAAATTCTCTCCATCAATTGTGGATGCTTTGATTTTTCTTCCTGTAATTTCTCCCAAAAAAACATGTATTCAACTGACAAAAGGGATGGGACCTCAAAGGAAGGCAGTGGACGAGTGGCAATTCACAAGATGACTCAAATAATACGAAGGTAATATATTGATATAATGTGAGGTAAGAGACTTTACATAATAGGTATGATGAATCCATAAAACTACTGTATTTTCACTTCTTGGCTGCAGTTACACATTAGAGTGTAATTATAACACAGGACATTTTAATCGAATCTCCCCCAAGACTGGCACCATTCTCACTTTGGGTTCCAACCCTATTCCACTTCATGTTATGTATAAGCCTGAAGTCTATCAACAAGTAAGTACCCTGTGAAATTCTATAATTCAACTAGGAGCTGCATTTAAAAAAAAATTAAATTTTTCTCCAATCCTTCCACAAGGTTGGTCGTAGTCTTGCTTTGACAATGCTCGACATGGAAGGGATTCCAAATACAGGGACAAAATTGGCAATTTCCGACTATAAAGAGATAGGTGGTGTTCGAGATTGGTTGCGTCACCACATCAAATCTAATGATTCACCGGTAAATTCAGCGACCCATCAGCCACGATCAAAGAATCCAATGTAAGTGATGTTAAGAATTACTGTGAAAACAACCCCCCCCCCCTCCCCA
>JAHWFO010096610.1:156042-187389 GCA_023313115.1 Rhysida immarginata | reverse complement strand
AACAAGCCCCAAACATCCAATCTTTTTTCTTTTTTGTTTTTAAAGATGCCCTTCTATCTTGTCTTGCCTGTTAAAAACTCCAATCCTCTTAGAAAACAAAATTTCAGCTTTTGATAATACATGTATTTTTAGCATGTTTCCCCCATTTCCCTCCTGTGCTTTCTTATTTTAGTTACTATATGGAATGGCCTAGAGAAGTAATTTTTATTTTTATTTTTTATTTTGCTTTTCTTTTAAGAAAATATCATTTTATCTTTTAGCAGTTCTTCATTCTCCCTTTCCAATCCTCCTTTTTTAAGATAAAACCGAAAAAAAAAAATGCTGCATTTTCCAACCTTTTAATTATTATTTTTTTGCAATAATTTACAAAGCAAAATTATTGAATTATTGCTCTTTGTCAGTGTGCATCCTTCACACTGCCCTAGACGTTGCAAAGCAGGAAAAACTGGCATAACACAGAAGAAGTTACAGGTAAAGCCCACCACTTCATATGACTCGTCCCCTCCTGTACCAACCACCAAGACAACACAGAGAGATTACAGTTTCTTTAAGTTGGCAGTCAGAGCATGCATGGACAATCTTAGGAAAAAAACAGATAATTAAAGCAATAAAATAAAAATATAAAGTAAAAGATGCCCTACAATTTTAAATAATCAGGGGGGAGGGAGAAAAAGTAAATTATAAAATATATAAAGATCATAATAAAATGTTTTTTTATGGTATCTTTTATGCTTGAAACAACTCAGCTATCCAAATGCACTGCCCCTAATAAAAGGTCGGTTCCCTTTTAGTATACAGGCTGGTAAATGAAATAAAAATATATGTCCTTCTTGCAGCATAAAAATACATGAGAACGAAATAATTTCTGTAATGGAAGACATCCCTTGTTCCTCGCAGCTCACAAAACAAGGGAGGGTCATCCAGCAGACCCGTGGTGACAACAGCGAAAAAAGCAGGCAAAGGTCAGCAAAGACGAACGACGAGGACTGTGATGGCAGTTAAAGCAGGCCAGGGGGATGGCAGCATTGCTTTCAGCATGGCTACAATCAAAAGGATTCTCGAATCCCAGTTGCATTCGCAGCCCTGTCTGTTTAACGTCTGTTCCTCGCTCTCCTCAGCTAACCTTGTCCAATGCGCTTCCTGCTCACGAGCGAGGAAGAAGCTCCTACACCATATGGAACCATGTCGCAAATCTCTGAGTGAACTCTCCATCCGTACGAACCCATCAAATGCTTTTGCATCGGCAAAAGCATCAAGCAGCGCTACTGGTATCATTCGACCAACTTCTTCTCCTCATCCTTGTGTTGCCTTGCTGCTGTTACCTGGCAATAATACATCTACAGAGCCTAGTGAAGTGAGCAGCCACAAAACAATGGTGATAACATCATCACACCCAAGGAAACGTAAGAAACATGCAAAATCAAAAATTCTTCTTCGCAATGCAAGTTAATAAGAGAACTCATGTGAAGATTATTATCTGGGTACTTTTTTCTTTTGTCATGTTGTGCTTAGCAGATTGTTTTTTCCATTCAAATTTGCTAAATGTAACTAAAGAAATAAAAAAAAAATTTATATATATAAAACTTTGTTTTTTTTCAGCTAAAAAAAAAAAAGGAAATTGTTTTTGTTAGCTAACTTTTTTTTTTTTTTTTGCCAAAACATTAGTATCTATACCAGTATTAAAATAGTATATTTTTATAACCAAAAGTTATAATCTAAATATACATTTATCTATTCAGTGTTTTACATGCATACATGCACACTTTTAAGTACACACTTATCAAAAATGTCAATATTAAAATAAACATTTACAAAATAATTTTAACAAACATTATATTTACACAATGACCATATTTACACTTAACAGTTAAAGAATGAAATGGTGCTTGCTTTTATATTTCAAGCTAATGTTAACTGTTAAAATGGCTTTTCATTTACTATGAGTTTCTCTTTAAAGGGTTGCAACAAAAAAAAATACATAGTCTCTTCCCATTATTTCATTTGAATAACTAATTGCAATTAAGGCATCGTTACAGCCTGGTTAGCCTCTGCGAATATCTTCAAATGTTTCTCATTATATATTCTTATCTAATGCCCTGTCATTTTAAAACTTTTAAAAAAATATACCATGATGCATGTATATGAAAATATTTCTGCAAACAAAGTTTTAAATGTATAACTAGGAAAAAAAGTTAATGGTTATAGGGAAGATTTAGCACTTAACATTTATTTCTTGGTGAACCTAAAAAATGAACAGGTGAAACTAGAAAAGCAGAAATGCAGTAGTTCAGTTATGATTAATGTAAGTGAATCTTTGAGATAACTACACTCCTTGATCTTCACTGGAATGGACTCTCTTAGACTTTCTACTTGTTCTAGATGATGGAGAAGTTTCATCTGCACGTGTCACCACAAACCTCTTGCCTCCAATCAAGCTGCGAAACAAGCGTGATGGTGTGCTTGTGAACCCAGATGAGCTAGTTGTAGGAGACACGTGATGATGCTGGGCTCCATTTTCACTGGCTGCACCTCGAGTATTCGAAGATGAATTTGGAGGAGTTGTAGCATCCACTTCTTCAGAGCCTTCAGTCTCTGTTTCACTTATAGTGTGCAGCTGTGTATATTTATCCCCTGGATCACTAAACATTCGGCGTCTAACTGATGATCCTCGTGGATTAAAATCTAGATTAAAAAAAAACAAAAACACTGTTGATTAGATTCTGAACTTAATATATTAAGTTTTATACATTTGATGCATATGCAAGATACTAACAATCTGTAAGTTCTAATTAGGCTAAGACAGTGATGGGAAAACTTTTTTATTAAAGATTTTTAATATAAAGTGCACTGTTCCCTAAAAATAATTTCAAATTATCCTATTTCTGGTCTTTCTTGCGCATATTTCTAAATCTTGCGGGCTGCATGGAATCTGGTAGCAAGCCAAAAAGAAACCGGAAACTGCCCTTTCAGAAGTATTAGTCATTAACCAAACTAATTAAATGGTTCTAAAATTAAGTTTAATAAACATTTATTTTCTCGAGATGGTTGTGCTGAGATCCACTTAATGTTTGTAAATTAAGGTGAGTAAATTGTACCATATAAAAAAAGACTGGGTTCGTTATAGTGTCCTTCTTAATGAAGTTACAATACCTGCCAAACTGAGGATAAAATTTCCTGACTGGTTTTGTTGTTTATTTCTAGAATTTATCAAGGATGTAAATGAAAGGCTACTAGTGGTCATTTAGTAAAAATCAAATCCAACCAATAACATTTAATGGTCCAGAATTTATTGAAATCTATAATTTATAAATAATTTTGGCATTGTTATACACAAATTTTCACTAAATTAAGACCACATCTGCCTGTGATGCAAATAAAGGTAAAGTTATCAGAATCATTCACTGCTTTTTGGTGTAATTGACTTTTATCATAAACTCTCGTTCCACACCCCTTCTTAGCCTTCGTAGCCTTGACTACCCACGTGACCACATAAAAAATGGCATCCCTTGGTTGCGTTGTAAGAACTTGTGATTTGAGTAAAATTCATTTTTTTTTTTTACATTTTCCATAGGTTTTTACTATTTTAAAGATTTTTATTATTATCTTTATTAATTCAACATACATTATTAACCTTAAATTTGTAAAATATAATGATTTAAATGTTTACTGATAACCTTTCATAATGATTTCATAATCATTTCCAAATTACCTCTGACAATTGGGAACACAACAATATTTAACCATAACAACAAAAATTTTGAACAACAACAATTAAAACATTCACTTACGATACAGTCAACAAATGCTGTTAACACATCCAGTATCCGCCATTTGCATTTTGTAAAAAAATCAGTGACGTTTAGTGGCAACCAATCACAATACAGGGGATAAAGGTCAATTACAACTACCATTCCAGAATATTTAAGTTGCAGTATATTTTAGAAGGGCTCTCTCCAGAATATTAAATAAAACAGTTGTCTAGAAAAAATGTTTATGTAGCAACAACAGGCAAAAATGCTGCCTTATCTCTCCAAAATATCCAATACATTCACCATAGGATTGAAACAAGACAATTGTGAGGGCTAGAAAATGCAGACATATGTGTTTTGAAGCATGCTTGCACAGCAAAGTGTTGCATTGACATCTATACCAAGGCCATTGTTTTTTTTTGTTTTTTTAATCAAGGCAAATATAACTGTGTATTTGATCAAATAAAGTACACTGAAATGCCAAAAGTCATGGGATTCAATATCGTGCAGGACCTCCTTTTGCCCAGCCATGACCTACTGTATTATTAAGTACCGAAAGGTGCTTTATGCTATCAGTGTGGGGAAACGTGTCTGTCTGTAACTCAAACTTCTCCGAGGCTATGAAAGATGAATATGGTTCATGGCACGAACAGTTACAAATATTATTTAAATCGGTTCATTGGCACGTGCACAAATGTTACCTCTATTTTCCCGCCTAGCAATTTTCAATATTGAGTAATATATCAAACAAATCGTAATGACAAGATAGATGCGGTTATTCATTATTATTTTCGTCAGTCGATGAATATGGTACATGGCACGAATCAATCACAAATATTATCTAAATCTGTTCAATTGCACGTGCACAAATGGTACTTTACGACCCCACCTAGCAATTTTCAATGGAGAGATATATTAAGTAATATTTCAAACAAATCGTAATGACAAGATAGAAGCGGATATAAATTACTATTTCTCCAATTAATAAATAAGGTTCCGGGAATGAACCATTTTGAAAATGGTTGAAATCGAAACAATGGCACGTGCTCTAATGGTACCTTTATGACACCCTCAGAAATTTTCAATGATAAGATATGGCATGTAATATATCAAACAACTTGGAATGATGTGTCAAGAATGAATATAAAGTAAAATTAATGGTAGTCGAAATTGTTTTCAAGGAACCTGGTTTAGTGGAACCATTATGGCTCATTGGAACATTCAATGCTAAAATATGGCATGTAATATATCAAACAACTTGGAATGATGTGTCATGAATTAATATAACGCAAAATTAATGATAGTTGAAATTATTTCAAAGGTACGGGGTTTAATTGTATCATAATGCTCCATTAGAAACTTCCAATGTTAACATAGGGCGGTTTAAAAATATAGTTCCGCGAATGGTTTAGTTTAACCTTTCGGTGCTTCGTTATGTCATTCCTTAATGGTTTATTGCAGACCTGTTTTACTGAATTTCTATTGTTGCTTTTCGCATTTCTAAATTTTGCCATGGCGCTACTTAACCAATACTGCCTAGAGAGAAAGCCTGCTCACGGAAAAATCATACATTGTTATATCATCTACGGTAGGGACAATTTCAGGCTTATTATTGGTTAAAATATAATTAACAATACCCTACCGTAGGTGACGTAACAATGTATGACGTTTTTGCGCTCAGGCTTTGAGTAGAGGTGGTGTTGGCTTAACCCCCCCTCTCTGATTGTTTCCAACAATGAAGGCTATGTTGTTGCTTGGACTAAGATGGTCAGGTGACTTTTCAGTGAGGTTAAAAACAAACTGAATAAGCATTCATTTCATTAACCAAATTTAGTTTTCTTTTTATTCGCTATTTAACTCCCTTTTAAAATAAAAGATTCTATGCAAAAAAATTTTTAATACGTTATGTACTTTTTTTTTTATTTTGTTTGCACTACATTTTGTTTATCTCAGTTGGCAAGAAAAGGGGGGGGGGTAAGCAGTGCCATGGAAATTGAGAAATGCAAAAAGCAACAATGGAAATTATTCAGTAAAACGGGTCTGAAATAATATAGTAGGTTATGGACTCTGTGTTGCATGGACTCTCTACCAGTCAGCAGAAGTCCTCTGAAAAGTTGTTCAGCCATGCATTCTTGATAACCATCCAAAATTGTGAGTGTTACTGTTCGCACGCCACGAGAAGACTGCCGAGTTGCTTAATATGCTCGTATGGTGTCGCTGTAGTTGCAGATCAGTCTATAGTTATGAAGGAAGGAAAAGTGCTAAAATCATATAGCGCAAAAATGAGTTCTCGCCGCGTTTTCCAAACAAATGAAAACGTTTGCATACCTGAGAAATATGAAAAAAAAAATAGAAGAAAATCGTCCTATTGTTTACACCGATGATACAAGAATTGACTCAAATTTGGATGCTTGTCCCCCAGAAGTGAATAGATTGGTCTGCAACTGCAGCGACACCAAACGAGCATATTAAGCAACTCAGCGGTCTTCTCGCGGCGTGCGAACAGTACAGATGCAGCTCTTGTGCATGAATGTATCATTCGATAAGATCACAAATATGTTTGATGGGGTTTATGTCCATCGATCTAAGTGGCCAATTTATTTGTTGGAATTGTTCAGAATGCTCCTAAAACCAATCGCGTGTAATGTTGACCCAATGACATGGCGCATTTTCGTCCTGGAACAACCCATTACTGTAAGGGTTCATGAAGGTGCAAATGGTCATGAAACAGCTGGACATAATGATTTCCAATCGATGGTAGGTCCTATTTGATCAGAGGACCCAAACCCATGTAAATATGCCCCACCACCAGATTACACAGTGGCTTCCTGACAACATGGGTCCATGGTCTCATGGGGTCTGCACCACAAAGTAACACTACCATCAGCTTGCACCAACTTGAATCGTGACTCATCGGACAAGCTGTGTGTTTCCAACCATATAACTACCAAGGAATATGTTAGTAGGTGCAATATGAGGTGCACCCTCCAGTGGCATGCTGTGAGTCTCTGGCACTCGTCGGTCTGCTACTGCCATATCCCATGAGTGCCAAAGTTTGCAGGACTGATTTCATAGACACGTTTCTAGTATGCCCTCATTGAATATGGCTGTTAATTGATGTAGTGGCATGTGCCCGTTAAAAATGATCGTTCTGCTCAGATATCACTGGTCACAAGCGTTTAGCACCAGTGGTCGGTCACTGCACTGTCCATAGTGGGAGGCAATACCTGTACACCCTTGACACTATGAATCGAGGAGTGTTGAATGCCCGCACCATTTCAGAAATGGAATATCCTATGTATTCAGCTCCAACTATCATTCCGCTGCTAAGATGTTTCAATCAACTACAAGATGTTTCATATGACTGCTAATAGTCAAATTGACAGCACTGATACAGCTCTGCTTATTTATACACCTGTTATGTGATGCAAGCAACACGTGAAAACTTGCATCCAACGCTCCCATGACTTTGGCACTTTGGTGTATAGTAATTTTGAACATACAGGGTGATTCTGAAAAAGTGTGTATAACTGTAAGCAATGGCAGAGGTGACCAGAATGAACATTTTCTTTTAATACAATGTGGGTCCAAATACAACGCTAACTGAGATATGAACAGAAATAAAAATGCCGCCACCAAGATCAACAAGTTAATAACCCAGATTCTGCAATGCCTAGAATAATGAATTTTGGAGGAATAATAGGGTACATAAAACTGTGTATACCATTAAAATTTGATCGTATTCCAATGAGTAGTTTCCGAGTTACGCATTCAAAATCGTAGTGCTCACATGCAGAAACTACTTGTTGGAATTCGATCAAACTTTAACGGTATACAGAGTTTTATGTACCCTATTATTCCTCCAAAATTCATTATTCTAGGCATTGCAGAATCTAGGTTATTAACTTGTTGATCTTGGTGGTGGCATTTTTATTTCTGTTCTTATCTCAGTTAGCGTTCAAATTCGGACCCACATTGTATTAAAAGAAAATGTTCATTCTAGTCACCTCTGTCATTGCTTACAGTTATGCACACTTTTTCAGAATCACCCTGTATAGTAAGTTTAACTATCTCGTACTCAAAATAATATGTTTGATATTACTCAAGAATTTTATGGCACATACCTGCTTAACAGACGACTTCTCATTTAAAAAAGCCCATTTATGAAGACTCCATATAAATCTGATTAATGGATTAAACAAAACTATACAAAGGAAGCTCTGTTAAAATCCTTTCTGTGAAGAGTTTCTTGCATTCATGAGTCAAATCTGCTAAAAACAATGCTGTTCATTTTTAGCAGTTCTTTAGTTATGATACTTTGAACAAGTAGTGTTCAACTTATAGGTCTTATTTCATATGATGTCTCTCAGTGTATTGCCATCTATAAAACTCCAGGACTCAGACTCTATAAAACTTCCTATTTGAACTTCTGCAGAGGTTCCTTTGTTGCATGGCTGTGTGTGGTCTAGTGTTATCGTGCAACAGGATGACACCATGAGACATTTCCAGGATGTTTTGATTCGATTGCCTTCCTGAGCTTTGTTAATACTGCTGAGCAATGACCGTTGGTACTCCTCTTTGGATGCCTCCATTACAAGTCACTTTCAAAAAAAAATGAATGGACACTGCCACTGCTCGCTTATCATTCTTTGCTCATTCCTTGCTGGAGATGTAACTCCATCTAGCGAGAGAAACACATACGAATCATTTTCGTCACACCATCGACTACACTTCAGGCCCGTCTCCATGTTAATGAATATCATAGTTTTGGTGCAATATCCTCTGCTCGTTATTTATCGACTGTAACTAATATATAGCATATATCCTGTCTCAAGTTGAGAGTGACGTCATGAGTGAAGTGGTTACAGTTCGTTCGCATGAAGAAATAGTTTAAATAAATTTCTGTATAAAAAGTTCAAAATTTCCATCTACAATCATATTTCATATTTTTCTCTTCGATATAATATAAAAATAGGCGGATACAAAAGTCATTTGACAAAATTTAAGAAAAAAAAATTAACTGCGGAAGGATACAATGTTCTGTACTATGTCGCAGTGATGGCTACAGAAACAAAGGGCAGCATGGCACGCTCGAAGGCAATGGGGGACTGAATGCAGCTAAATTTTTGCTTTAAAGTTAATAAAAGTACATGGGCATTTCAGTGACCTACATTTATATTTTTAAGGCATAATGCTAACTTTGGAATCTGTATGCGATTAGGGCACGTTAAGGCTTTCTAATTTCTTCTATAGTCCATCCAGCCTTAGTTTGCGTGAAATCTGATGGACATGTTAATTGTCATGTATTGTTTAATTTCTTTTGTAACAATGTCCAACAATTGAAACAGCCATCACGTTTCGCTGGATGGACTATAGGCTACTCTCTTTGTGATGCCACGAAAAGACATCATCTGGTGGTACAGTCCTCAATAGTTTTTAAAGTAATTTTTCAACAATTTATGCACTATTTTTGTAGGATAAAATTGCAAATAATGATTGCATTAAGATTTTTAAACTTTATATCTTATACAATTGATTTGTATTATCCCTCAACATTTTATTAATGCTAATTTAAACATGAAAGCTTATTGATTTGACATTAAAGCGACCACAGGAAACCACCACACACGAATACAAAAGGCTCGACTTGTCAGCGCGGAGGATAAAAAAGCACAAGGAGTAACGTGATAAACAGCTGGTCACGGCTACCAACTAAACTGATGCAGTTAGTTAATATTTTAAATGAATGTACGTAGAAGTTTAATTAAAATGTTTAGACTTTAAATCACTCACGCCACAATGATAAGCTCCAAGGAATACTTAAGCCGCACATTGTTGGCATTTATTGGTTTCAGTTTCTTGCGTTTGTGCAGCGCCGAGGGGCAGCGTGGCGGGGTCGAGGGGCAGCGTGGCAGGGTCGAGGGGCAGCGTGGCAGGGTCGAGCGGCAGCGTGGCAGGGCAAGGGGCAGCGTGGCGGGGGCGAGGGGCAACGTGGCGGGGGCGAGGGGCAGCGTGGCGGGGTAAGGGGCAGCGTGGCGGGGTAAGGGGCAGCATGGCGCTGCGCCACGCTAATGTGAGGTTATGTGACGCTATGTGTTGGTTAAGTGACGTTTTTCGGTGACGTCACTCTCAACTGAAGCTGAGACAGGGTATAGGATGAATGCAAGTCTACTATACAAACCTGAAATTAACTTTTACAAGTTTTGTTTAGCGAGATTGAAAATGTAATTTAAACTCTGGATTGAAATGATAACTTACATTGTATTCCTTACTTTGAACTCAATAACCACTTTAATTTGGTTTTAAAATTAATTTTATTTGTTTACTTTTGTTTTAATTAAAAAACAAGAATATAAATTAATTAATGAACATGCATGATCAATATTTTTTTTTCTCATTAAAAACAAAAAACAAAAAAACATTAATGCAAACAAACGTACAGCAATGATTTGTTACGAAAGTGTTAAAAGTATTTGTAGCCTTTTTTTAATCAAACTTTAAAATTTTTCAAATACACAGTATCTGAAAAAATGATGATCCTCCTTTGAAATTTTCTATTATGGCTATCAAATTATTATCTCTCTAAATGCTTCGATGCCCTATGAAATCTAAAATCATAAGCAATTTTTTTTTATAAAACTATGTTTTTTAATAGATAAAAATAACATAAGATATTTGTTAAGAAAAAAAAAAAAAGATTTCATATAAAATATTATTTTTTGTAAATTGAAAAGATTCTCACCAATGTCCCACACTTTGGGTTTTTTGATAGATCCTCGCTGGTAGCCTGGATGTGGCCATGTTGTACGATTTAAGCTACCTAAAGTCGCAGTTACTGGCTGAAAAAGATATTGGAAATAAAATATTAAAATTATGTATATTTATCAATAAGTATGTATAAAGTATTAAAATATCTAATTTTCTTTTGGACATTAGATATGAAGCCATACAAGTCCATAGATTTTTCAAACATAATACAGGTTTATTACAAATGATTCATAGGGTTTAAGAAAACTGTATTTCACAAAGTATTACACATAAAACAATGAGTGATGCATGAAAAGAACTGGAAGTCTTCAAAAGTTTAACCAAAACCCCACAGATGTTCAATGTATGCAGTAGACTAGTTCAGGCCAATGCATTGTAGCATTTCCACTTTGTTAAAAATGCTTGATGATCCAGTGCTTTGAACAGTCAATACCACAACAGAAAGTCTGTCTCCATTTCATGCAGTCTTCAGAATACATGATGCACAGTAACCACAAATACACACTTCCAATATGGCCAAAGCACAAAATGCTTTCTCCTGCATAGTTGCCATTTTCTAAAAGGAGCTTGTGCTATGACTTGGTCAAGGAGCTCTGTACACATGAATTTTAAAATTTGAGATACAGTATTAAGTGATTGGTATGAACGAGTGCAATCCTTAGATTAAAAGTTATGGAGATTTGAAACCCGATGAATCATTTGTAGTAACCCTTGTAGAAACCTTGGCATTGCTTTCTATTGTAGAGAAGCCAAATGAAAGTGAATCCAAAAATCTTGGATATGGAAGTAGGAACACTCCAAAAGAGCAAAAATTTACTAATGCCCAATCCCTTCCTATTAATTCTAACCAATCTTCCAGTGAAGAAAGAAGGTCAATATTTTTATGTGGCAGAGGTTTTGAAAGAGTGCAAGGTAAAAAAGAATACTTTCTGATGGAGATCTTACTTTGAAAGTATAGTAAATAGTAATAATCTCATTACAAAAATATCTTGTCTGATCATGAAAGAACTTACTCCATATCATTCTAACCTGACCATTACCTCTTTTAATAAGGCATGGGAAACATGGATTTTTTCAAATTAAAATTTAAATTAAGAGAAAAAGATAACATGCTACATGTACAATACCTGTTATTGTTAATTCAACAGCCATCATGCAAAACACAAAGCTTAATGATCTAAGAAGGTTATGGTAATTAATTTGCTTATTCACTGATGGCTTACCTTCTCCAATATAGCATTTTACTTTAATCACTTTGAAGCAGGTGTTTATTAACACTTATGGATTGGATATCGTTCAGATTAAGCAGAGAATATGCAGCAAATGGTTAAACAAAAATGAAGCATTTTATTCCTCTTTAAAAGCTTCATGCAGCAGAGCAAAGATAAAGGAAAACCATGAACCCAAGAGAAAATAAAATGAACATTAAAATAAAATTGCTAGTGCTTTTAAAAAAATCATCTTCCATTTATAAAAATTCAAATAATTTTAATTCGTCTCATCTTAACTTTACAATAAAATAAATAAATATATAAAAATGCTTTATGTAAATTTACAGTGAAGAAGGGAGATTTTAATGGGAAATATACACTGAAGAAAGGAAAGGGGAAATCAAATGCAAATTAAAAATTGACATGATTAATATACGCATGAAATGGTTTTTCAACAGGCTTTTTCATAAATGTATAAAATTCCAAATATGCACTATATTAGATAAGCTAAAAAGATTTCATGAATTCTAATAGAGATGGGCATGGGTTATCGTGGAAGACGTTATTGCAATGAATCTTTTTTTTCTTGTATCCTTCACCAAATAAAACTTACATCTATGGGTGCTGGATGCCCCATGGAACGGACTACTGTTCGATACACTTCATCTTCTTCTGCTTCCTGGAATTTGATAATGAAGTAAAAGTTTATCAACTCCTCACCATATAATGAGTTTTACAAGGTATACTTAACGAAATAGACTTGATGTTGATTATACTGAGGTAAAAGTAATAAACTTTATTAATATTTATGAAATAATGGCAATGGTTGGATAATAAGCACTGGTGATATTCAAAATATTTGATAGCTGCTATGTAAAGATATTAACTGAAAAATGGAAAGAAAAATTCTATGACCTGGAATTCTGCTGCTATGTTTTAATAAAATGATTCTTAAGGGTGATGTAGATAAAAATAAAATTTTACAAGAAAAATAAATTGTTTCACAACAAGTTCTTGTGTCACAAATTGTTGAACAACAAGTTCAAGTTTGTATTGTTTAGTCCTTGGAACATACAAGAAGATATTTACACTCAAACAGCTCCAGTTTGTGATCATCAGTTTTTCACTGAAGTTCTATGCCACTGATAAATGAGAACAAGCTTTTCCTCTTGGTAATATATACCATTGATGAATAAATAGAGAAAAATAATAAAGAAAATTCCACGGCCTGAACTCAAACCATGGACCTTCGGGTCACCGTCCCGATGCTCTAACCACTAAGCCACCGTGGACATGGAAGCTGTTGCTATCAAACATGTCCTATGTGCATAGGTTAAAGTGCGGCTCCTTGTTCGCAAGCCAGGACTATCTTTACTATTAATAATAATTGGAATGTACCATTGATTCTCGTTGATTTAAATCTGGTAGCATCAAGTTCAAAGACTCAGCAAACATGTTCTCTTTGGCACTAAGAGTTGCATTACTTGTCTAACTTCTTCTATGCAATAGCTTATTTACTTATAATAAAATTCTTTTCTTATTTTGGACAGACTATCAGGTCCTCCAAAAGTAACAGAAAATTTGAAAACGCAATACATGTACATTTAAAAGTATTCATAGTACCGGTAATCTGATGAGGTTTGCATGGAAGTGGAATTTTTTGGTTCATAATGAAGAAATTTAATACCAGAATAGTCACATTTTTGATCACCAGATGGCACCATGTTGATGAGCTTAACAAGGCAGCATCTACCCTTCTTAATTAAGAGCCATTGTAATAGCCTTCTTTCATAGTTTGTGATACTAATCTTCGAAGTGACTATCATATAATTCACTTATAAGTGCCCCCAGATGAAAATATGCTTAGTATTTAGATAGAGTGATTTTTTTTTCCACAAATGAACATATACATTGTATCCATTGTAGACAACAAACTAAAATCCATGGCGTAGCCGTCATCCTATTGCACAAAGAATTTCAAACAGATGAGTCAGTCATTCCATGTATGTTCCAAAATGTCAGGGGTTACCCACTTGACATGCCTGGGAGATTCTGGCTTTCTCTTCACAAATGCAAACCTTTAAATGGATCCACAGGAAAAGTATTCAACAGTGTGATGTGGAGGCCACTTCCACTGGCCCATTTTGAACAATATATCACTAAGCGAAAAAGCACAAATATTACTGCCTTTGGTGTGTGACTTTGGGATACCCTGTAAAATGGTTGTTGATGCTAGATATACTGCCTTCAAATATCTTCAAAAACAACTGTTCTTTTGAGCTCATGCACACAGTTTTAAGAACTTACAAGAATGGTACAAAATAATAGAGAAAAAAAAATCATGAATTAATTTCATTCTTACTTCAACAACATTGCGTAAATAGTTTAATTTAGTGCTGGCCTTAGATGTTCGATCTGATGGGTCAATGTTGTTCAAAGCCTAAGAAAACAATAAATTTAAAATGTGCTTGAAGTCTCTTTCTTAATCTGCCCAGTAAAATCTAATTCTTCCAAACTTAGCTTACAGCCCATTCTTCAACAAATGTTTTTGCAAATTTCTTGGCCTCATGCCCCTGCATTGTTCGGTTATAATCACGAGTAATCTGAAGAGAAAAGGTAAACCATGTCAGCATGTGAAGGATAATTTATAAAGCATAAACAATAAAAAATTGAAAAGTGACAAACTTTAATATCTTCTTTCCAGAAACGTCGTGTTGTTAAAACAGTAGTATATGGTGCAACCTCTTTAATCTGTATATTAAGCATATGTGCCATGATGAGTCAGACCAATTCTTGTATTAAGACAATACGACATTTATATGCATGATAAACTTACTTTAAAGACAAGGATAGCCATAAAAATGATACACAGAATGTTTATAAATGAAAGGAGAAGACTAACAACTCCTATTAGGAGATTTTCAAACATCATATTGTTTGAATACTGGACTTCATAGGATTTGATTGGAAGAAGTGATGGCTTATTAGTTAGAGTCAAGTTTCCATGCTGTAAAAAACAGACAACAATAAAATACAGATGCAGTATTTTAAAATTAGAAAAAACTTAATGAACTCAATAAAGCGATTGGAAGCTTTACAATACAATGTTAAGACTTTTATTCCAACATGATTTGCCTTTTTTACCTGGCTTTCTCAAGGATACAAGAACGAGGTTTATAGCTGTTACACAGTATGTTTCTGAATGATCTGTACAAACTTTCAGGATATGTTCCAAAGATCAAAACAAGAAAATGTCACAAGAAAAAGGGGTCGAAAATTCTTCTTTCTATAGTTATAACGGTTTGACGGTGTCCTGCAGTAGACGAAATTAACATTAAAGCATATAGGAGTTCCCAACTGTTTTATTTCTATGGTATATAAGACAATGCACTTGTTATAGCAAATTCTCAAAACGGCCTACATTAGATTCCAAGGAAGCAAACCATCAAATGCTCAGCAGTTTATCGGCACTTATATACCATTGAAATAATGGGCCTTTTTCACGTTTACGAGACTTGAGAAATGGCGGCGTCCTTGGCAGATTGAAAACAAGGCTGACGGGTGAAATTCACACACGGGAAAGCATTGTACACGTACTAATTTATAGATTAATAAAGACGTAACTGTTTAATCACTGGATTTTAACTCAGGATATTTCACGGATTCACTTGATGGATTAAGATTAGTTAAGAAGGAGGCTATTCCAAATAAATTTGTGTTGCGAAATAGACCAAAACGAATGACTAATGAAAATCACTATACTATCATTACTTTTATTTATTTATTATTTCGTTAATTAATATTAAAATTTGATATAAATTATATTGAATATAATTCATGAATTTAACACATACCATTTGTATAATAAATTTTATTAATTGAAATCAATCAAAATTATATTGGGATGTTATTTTTTTATTTTCATTTTTTGCTTTTATTATTTGTTATATTTTTATATCAATATGGCAAGATCAATTAATCAATCAATTAATTAATAGATTTTAATAACATTTTACATATTGCATATCTGTGTGCAAGTAACAATATAAATGTAAACGCACTGGCAATGATTGCTTATTGCAATCCATGCAATGAAAATAATAACACATATGACAAAAAGTTAAAAGAGATAGTTTAAGAATCTCCTTCCAAAAACCAAGTTTATGACGAATGCCAAGACTACCCAATATGACAATTTGACATAATAAATAAAAGTTCAAATATTTAGGAGAATTTAACAAAACGGATCAGAGAAAAAAGCTTTTAAAGCAAGAGTCAGTAAGATGAAATCGGCCTATTTCCTCACCAGAGATAGCTATAAGAAGTCAATATCATTCAACGCTAAACTTTGGCACTAAACAACAGTAATAAGCCCAGAAGCACTTTACACAGCTAAGTGTCTGACCCTGATCAAAAAAATGTTAACTCGAGAACTGAAAGTAGCTGAAAGAAAAATATTAAGAAAAATGTTGGGGTCAATATTTAAATTACGTCGCAACAATGAAATATACACACATACTGAAAAAATTACTGATACTGTACCGTTAGGAAAAGGAGAATAGTTTTTTATGAAAATCTTGAAAGAATAAACCCCAATAGGCTCACAGGAAAAATTTTCAAATATATGTCAAAATTGAAAATAGCCAATACTTGAATAAATGAAACACAAAAGGACATAGCAGAATTACAAATTTCAGTCATATAAAAACGTACACCACATGAAACCAGGATGGTACAATCAAAAGGCTTTTGGGAAAAAATAAAAAATTATAACGGCGCATTTTGGACTCCGGAAAGGAATAATAATGAGTTGAAAAGAATGTAGTCCATTGCGGGTTATTCAACAAACAACAACGACGACGACAAAATAAACCTCATTTGTCAAATGAATTTGAAGTAATGATCATCATTGAAGAAGGAACTGAAAATTTTTATATATGTCCTGAAAATTGTAATTTGCATCTTGAAAACAATGAACGGTTTGATTTGATCAACAGTTTCCAGATTTCTCTCGGTTCCTTAAGCGTTGGATCTAACAATTTCTTTTACATCCTTCAATGATATCTGTGGTAGTGCATTTAAAAAAGGGACTGAATAAGCATTCATTCCTTCGCAGCAAGCTGCGCTTCACCAGTCAGTCTCGTTTTCGATCAAGCATGAGCGCGGCCATAATCTCGCGCTTTTTCGTTTGAAAAAGGCCCATTGAGCAATTCAGGCCCAGTAACAGCCAACAATGGTGCTCCAAGAATGTTTTGAATTTGATGTTGAAGAGAGTACAATTTTCTTCAAATGGTTTGAATTGTTGTAACTCTTCTTCTACTAAAGGACACCTTCAAACCATTATAAATATAGAAAGAAGCATTTTTGACCCCATGTTCATATGATATTTTCTGCTTGTTTTGGTCCCTGGAACATATCTTGAAAGTTTGTACAAACCATTCAGAAGCACCCTGTATCCTTATAGTTCTGCATATAAAAGCTGTAAGCCTCATTCTTATATCTTTGAAAAAGCTTGGTAGAAAATAGTGAAACAGAAATAAAAGTCTCCACATGATTGTATTATAAAGCTTCAATTCACTTGATTAAAAAAGACAATGCAGAGAATGTCTTCAGGAATGTTAATGAGTCTAGTTATTGTGTAAAAAAAAATAATAATAAATAAATAAATAAATAATAATAATAATAATAACCACCTAACAAAATTCCATAAAAATATGGCTTTCTGATAGTCATTCAAAAATAATCTACACATTACTTACTTGTACTGTTTCATAGTCTTCAGAAAAAGATCGAATATAAATCACAAATGCATAACCCCAGACCATGCCCTATATTAAAAAAAAAATAAATCCATAAATAATTTGCATTATTTTTTAATTCATTTACAATACTTTTGATACTAAACTGCAATAGATGCACTGGAGGCAGAGTCATGAATATTCTTTGGCTTTTGATACTATTTACTGTCCACTTCGTAACACGTGCTTAGAACATTCATAACGTTCTCTCCAGGAAAATTTCAAATTATAGTATTTATGAAAACTTTTTGGAAATCAGTACTAAACAAGAGGTACCATGAAGGGACATAACTTTGAACATCTTTTCGCAAAAAGTATTTCCATTTATACTCGCCACTTTTTTTAAAAATTACACAAATGAAAAGCTGAAAGCTTGTATTTTGTAATTAAAAAAAAATACAATGAGTATATATTTATAAATGGAAATATTTTTTGTGAAAAGATGCTCAAAGTAATATCCACGGTTCAAAATTATGTCCATTCATGGTACCATCCATGACGTATTTTTTTAAAGAAGTTTTCATTAAAAAGGAACCGAGAAAGAGGGAAACATTAATAAACAGATTTTCAGTTGCACCTACTGCCAACTGACTGATCAACTTACAGCATTAACACAAGGTGGAAGAAGAGAGGCAGAGATGGCAACACCAACAAGTGAAGTGGCACTGCCACCTAATATGGAAAGCGCTACTCCAGCACCCGAGGGAAGGGCTATCAACATCCCTACCCACAGGACACGCAATTTCCCTCTGTTCAAGAAAAATAAAAATAATAATTAATGTGCCAAAAGCAAACAAAAAAAAAAAAGAATATTTCTTTTATCATTTTAATAAATCAAAAATTTTATTTCTGAAATTGTAGAAATAAAAGTTAAATTTCAAACTAATAATTGCAAACTTTTAAGTATAGGGTAAGAATTCCTGAAGTGGGCCCCTCAAAAACAACCATGTCGTGAAATTTAAAACTTTTATTATAATTTGATAGTACCTAATGGAGTATTAAAATTTCCATTTGTTAAAAAGTTATAAACAAATCCATTTTTTTGGTACTTTTTGTTTAAAAAGTCATATCTCAAGCTAATTTTTTTAAATCTCTTTGAAATTTTCAAGATAACAAGTAAAGCGTATATATTTCATAAAAAACATAAAAGAATCAGAAAAATAATTTTTTGGGTAAAAAAAAATAAATTTTTAATAAAAAAAAATGATTTTTTTTTAATGTTCTCAATCGATTTCAACAATTTTGAAAAAACACATTTAACCTGTATTTATTAACGATTTGTTAAGCAAGTACATGTTTTTTGTAACTCTTCATCTTTCAATATTGACAACAATAGGGTGCTTCCCTGTAAAGCAAGAATCATAACAGTTCCTTTACACCTGTAGCCGATGCGATCTAAACATCTTCCTTACAGCCCAGTGTTACGATTGAATAGCTTGACAAAAATTGATGGCATTCGTGTAAAAACAGAGATCACCAATATTATTTTTCAAAATCTAAATCATTAATAACCAAAATTAGCCAACTCCAATCCCACTACGCTCTTTACGCCCTACAACACTCCCTTAGTTCATCCTGTCTTACCTATATCTTGCGTTCCTCTCCATCCTGGAAATGCAAGACGTACCTTCAGGACCTTGATTCCATGTTTAGATCCGGTCTCCAGTCCATATATAACATAGCCTTTTCCACCACCTCCTGGAAACAAGCCACACTTCCCATCAAAATAGGGGGTCTGGGTGTCCACCTGACTGGAAGTATGCTCTCTCCCAGCCTTCCTGGCTTCTTCTTACTCAGCCGGCGACCTCGTCTCTTCCATACTTGCAAATGCTGGCTTACCACCTAATATCCATCAGGTTGCCGAGGCAGAATCACTATGGATGCAGGACAATTTACCACTCCCAGCCCCCGATCTCCGCAGGCAACAACGAGTTTGGCTGAAGCGCGCACATAAAATTTTCTCTTCACCGAAGTATCTGATGCTATTTCAACTACATGCCTTCATGCCGTTAGCACCAGTGAATCTGGAAGTTGGCTACATGCCCTCCCTTTCCCTGCCTTGGGTACTTTCCTTGATGGCAACTCCCTTCGTATTGCCGTCGGTCTCCGCTTAGGCAGTCGTCTATGTTTTCAACACTCTTGCCGCTGCGATGCAACCATTGACGAACTAGCCCTCCACCCCCTCAGCTGTGACAGTTTTGGTCGTAGAAGCCGCCATAATTGTCTAAATGACACTATACACCATGCCCTCACAACCGCAGGCATTCCATCATCACTGGAACCCAACGGTCTGTCCCGAAGCGATGGCAAACGCCCTGACTGAATGACCCTCTCCGCCTGAAATCAGGGAAGATGCTACTATGGGACGTGACCTGTGTGGATACCCTTGCCTGCTCCTACCTAGACCGAAGTTCAAAGGAGGCCCGTTTTGCGGCGAACCTTGCCAAAAGCAAGAAAACGTCGAAGTACGCTGACCTGCTTAACAACTTTCTTTTTGCCCCCATTCACTTCGGTTTTAGACTTCCCGTCGCTACACAGGACACAAGATCCATGGAGTTTCTCCGCCAGAGAATCTCCCTAGATATTCAGAGAGGTACAGGATACAATTATTCCACTGTGCGGCGAATGGCGGAGGATAGAACTGTGGTACCAAGAAGATTTAACTGGTGTTCATATTTCTTTTATGTAATTAATTTCATATTGAAATATATTTAAAACATTTTTCATTTAAATGTATCCATATTAACAGATATTATTTCATTTCTAAATAGATTTAATACAATTTGAAATTTAAGATAAAATTAATTTTATATTATTGCATTTTAATATCGCTAAAATGAAATATTGATAACCTTGAAATATTGATAATTAATACATACAGATCCAATATGTTTTTTCAAAATTGCTGAAATCGATTGAGAACATTAAAAAATATTCATCTTTTTAATAAAAATTTATTTCTTTTACACAAAAATTTTTTTCTCATTCTTTTATATTTTGTTCTGAAATATATAAGTTTTACTTGTTATCTTTAAAATTTCAAAGAGATTTGATAAAATTAGCTTGAGATATGACTTTTTAAACAAAAAGTACCAAAAACATGTACAGTGGTTGCTGCTTAATGTAGCCACCTTTAATATGGCCACCCGCTTTTTATGGCCACTCCAGCTCGGTCCGGAATTTTCTAACTGTTTCTTATATAACAAATTTTCGCTTTGTGTGGCCAGACTCCGCTTAATATGGCCACTTTTTTCAGAGGTAGTTCACAAATTCTACTTTATCATCTCATCTTACTCCAGATAAATTAACACTCCACTTATAATATCCACTTTTCTTTTCCCTCTAAGCCAATGAGCACTGCTACCCAAAATTACAGATTGTACTGATTGGTCAATTACATGAAAGCTACAAGGAAAGGGACAAGCAGAAAGCATAAAGCAAAATTGAAAAGATGCTCAAGTTGAAAAAGGTCTTTTAAGTTAGTTTCAATGTCAGAAACAGAAATGCGCCAGTGAACAGTCCTCTCTTATGTCAAAAGGCTGATGAAATTGCAAAGACATTAGGCCACACGGGCTTTAAGGCAACTGAAGGCTGGTTTCATCGCTGGAAAAAACGCAATGGGCTAAGCTTCGAGAAACTTCATGGAGAGGCTGCTGATGCACTTGTCTATTGCAACTTGGAGGGACAGAGAGAAAAACTCATTATTGTTAAGTCAGTATCTCCACGCTGCTTCAAAAATGTAAAAACTTTCCTAAATCTTTACGAATCGTCTACCAATGCATGGACGACATCAGAAATCTGGATTAATTGGCTAGCTCAATGGAACAAGCATCTTAGGAGTGAAGACAAAAAAATTTCTCTTCTAATTGACAACTCATGCTCATGTTCCTGATGATCTATCCTACATAGAAATCATACAGCTTCTACCCAACACAACTTCACTAATGCAGCCAAGTAGACAATATTTTAAATAAAGTATTTTGACAAGATGCTGTACGTGTATAAATGATTATTTAAGCAAACAAACTTGTCTATATGTAAGTACAAACACATGCTCGACTTGTTGGATAAAAAAATAAGTACTTTTGGTAACCTCGCTTAAAACAGCCACCGGTTAATGTGGCCCCTTAAGTATGGTCCCGAAGTGGCCATATTAAGCAGTGACCACTGTATTTGCTTATAACTTTGTAACACATGCAAATTTTTCAAAAATATTTTGGGACTTTTAATATTCCATTAGATACTTACCAAAGTATAATAAAAGTTTTAAATTTCACGACATGTTTTTTTTGAGGGGCCCACTTCAGGAATCCCTATAGTGTTCTAAAAATGACATTTTACTGCATACGCACTGAGAATTCAAAAACCCTTAATATTTATGGAAGCCTTTTTTTTTGGTTGTTTGTTCCTTTTTAGTTTGATTGAAATTAAAAATTGCTTCCTGATTACCGGCTGCAGGATTTATATGTTTCAAAAATAATCTGACAGCACATTGGGAAAAGATGGTTTATTATGGCAATTAGTAATTACTCAGCTCTTCTGTACAACAGTGGGAAAGCATCAAGGCATACTTTCAACCAATTCTGCTAGATCCAAACAGGAATGGATCTCCATTCATCCTGCAAGGCTGCTGCTAGAGATGAAAGTAAAACGATTATTTTCGATCTAGTTTACCTCAGGTGTTCAAGGGAATTAAGATCAGGACTCCTTATCTCAGGAAGAGTAGACTACTTAAACAATAACACCTAAATTACAAGTTACCATCCTCCAGCACTTTGCAATGTGGCAGAGAGTTCTACCTGTTTTGGAAGAGACAATGGTCATTCATGTGAACTACTGTCCAGGACTCAAGAGAAGATCTCAGAGTTGCACAATTCCACCACTACACGGCAGAAACGTTTGGGTGAGCTCATTTCTAAAAAGGTTGGATAGGGATATTGCAATTGTTGTCATATTTTTCTCCGGTAATTGTTGTCATATTTTTCTCCAAAGCACACACACAACCAAAAACAACGCAGACACGAGGAGACAACATGTGACGCAGGAGAAAAAAATGACAACAATTGCCGGAGAAAATATGACAACAATTCCAATATCCCTATCCAACCTTTTTAGAAATGAATTCACCCAAATGTTTCTGCCGTGTAGTGGTGGAATTGTGCAAATCAGAGGTCTTCTCTTGAGTCTCTGACAGTACACTGGTTGGTGCCCCAGGAAAGGTCATGGTATCCTGCCACTCTGGTTACAGAAATGGTGAAAAAGTAAACAAAAACCTGTTTTGTAATTTCTAAAGCAACTGTCTACGTTGCCCTAGTCCAGTTTCATTATTCCCTTTGCCCCCCCCCCCTCCTTATTTTGTTTGCACAATTGTTCTAAAATATTTAATGTCTACCACATACAATATTCAAAGACTCTTCCTTTCTTTTAGACTGACCTGGATTGCATCTCAGCTGTAGGCAACTGGCCACTTCCTCCCCACACATGATCGAGAGGACCACACACAAGGCCAAATAGAAATCCTATAATAGTGAAGATATAGTAAGAAAATTTGTTCAAAAAATCATGGAAGCAAAACAGTTACTGATAATTTGATCCAATAGTAAAAAAATTTTTAAAAATTCAAGAAAAGTAATATTTAAGACAATACTCAAAACAGATTTTTTAGGATTATAGTGTTCAAAGGATTATATCTTTTTATTGCAATAACTATAACAGTGTATTTAGTTCATTAATTGTTATTGATAAATGATGCAATTTACTTATCTGTAGTTACAAAAATAAGCTGAATTTATAAATCATGTAAAATAAGAAAAGTTGTAAACTAGTCATATCTGATGTATGTTTAACCAGGGATGGATGAAGTTGTAAACTACCTTCATCCATCCTTGGTTTAACTTATGCATGTATTTTCAGAAACTGAAAATCCATATTTCATAATTAGCCTTCATTTGAAATCTAAAAAGCCTGGTGATTGTAACAGTAAAAAAGAATGAAACAAAATTTAGATAGGAATGACTATATCTGTTTGGCCTTCGAAATAGTGTGCACCAGACACAACATACTTTTGACAACATTCGTGAAGCTTTTGGAAAAATTTTATTTGGAAATTACCATTTTCACTCAAACAAAAACCTTATACAGGATAAATCCATATTAGGATCTAGTACTGCTGATAAATACAAAAAT
Source organism: Rhysida immarginata (assembly GCA_023313115.1). Classification (NCBI taxonomy): domain Eukaryota; kingdom Metazoa; phylum Arthropoda; class Chilopoda; order Scolopendromorpha; family Scolopendridae; genus Rhysida; species Rhysida immarginata. Next base: position 163,677 of record JAHWFO010096610.1, on the reverse strand, counting down.
AACAGAACTTGTTAAGCAATACGACATATGATGTCCTTGTATATGATTTGGCTCTGTCAATGAAGGTATTCCGAAAAACGTCAGCTAAATAATAAATCGTATGCCGTATTGCTGTATTCTGTGTGCAAACTTTTAGAGGTGGTAGAGGATCTTATTTTGAATAATATTTTGCCAATAAACTGGGGGTTACAAATGAATCCTTGCTACATAAACAAATTGTCAATACAACAGCTGTCTGAGACTTCCTCATAATGTTGTTTCTCTCGTTAATGTTTTTCCAGAAAACAGAGAAACTGGAAAACTTGATACTAATGGTCACAACGTTTTTAATGGCCAACTCTACATGTTTGTAACATTACAAAAGGTGTTCAAAACTGTTTATTAACATTTCAGAAACTTAAAATTTTATTAATTTTTATTTTTCTGCCTTTCTAGAGCTATGAAAGTATGTAATAAATTCTAGACAATGATAAAACTTTGCTAAAAAATGTATTTTCTGTACAGCCTGTAATAAAGAGTACTAAACAACAGGATACATGATAATTAAATAAATATTAAAAAAAATATATATATATACAAACTTGTCAGTTTTAGCTTTGTGAATTGAAGTTTTAGCTACACTTCAGTGGCCATTTTTAACAAGTTAAAAATATTCTCTGTTGATTTATTTTTTTTAATTTTATTTTAAAAACCTGGTCTTATTTGGGTCATTGAAAGAAGTTCTTCACCTAATTAGAGTTTCTCATAAGATATTTTTTTTATCATTAATTGATTGCCCTTAACTTGATTTATGTGGTTTATTTGTGTTTCTGCAGTATTGTGGCTTCTGCACAATAAAAAAATTATTAAAACTCTTAAACAAAACCTAAATGAATTTTTATAAACCTGACAAAACCACTAAAGAAAGAAATAATATTATCACTTGACAGTCATGACTAACTTTTGATATCCAATAAACTTTCAACATTACAGTTTTATAAACAGTCTAAACCCACTGCATCCTATTTGTTTCTGACTTATTCCTCATTATAATATCTAAATGTTTTGGCTTCTCTAAAATTATGTTCAATATAAAAATCACAAATTAGAGTATATTCAATCAAAAATTCTTTTACAAAGAGCTATTCTCCTTAAAAGTAGGCACAAATTCTAAATTAAATATAAACAGAATAATAGAGATTATAACCATAACCAGATTATAACCAGAACAAATGGGTTATTTCTCTGGCACTGTATCTAAAGCCAATGTTAACATTATTAAAATTATAAAAACATTAATAGACCCATTAATTATATATATAAAAAAAAAAAGTTATCAACAAATTTCACTGTTAAATTTATCTGTTTAGGCTACATCCTTCTATTAATCTGCCATTAAAACTAAGATTAACATTACACATAGGAAAGTGGGAAAGAGGTTAAAAACCAATATATCACACCCGTGTAAAGTCATGTCATTTCATACCAGTAGCTATGCATATTGACAGGCCAACTAGTTCAGACTTTATGCCTATCCTCTGCAACCGGGTGTCCTGGATTACAGTCCCAAATGTCCATGCCATAATGGGACCCTAGAGATACAAAAATGGCAATAACATCAGCAAATATTATAAGAGGTTCATATCTTCTGATAAACACCCAAAAGTAATGTATAAGGAGTGATCAAATGAAATATAGCTACAAAATCCATTGCAGAAATAGAATGGTTATTAAAAGTACATTTCGTGGGATTTGAAGATACTTATCTCACTGTCTCACTAGCTGGTACATTCCTTTGCTCATATTGCTCCTATGGGCTGTGAACAAAGTCATTATATGATTACCTCTTGCATCTTTCTATCCAATGAAAACCTTTCTGCTACATATAAAAGCATGACAGGTACACACAAGGGAGGGGAACTTCCCCAAATTTCTTCAAACAATCTTCGGTTTGGATAGCAACAAGATGAATCGCATTATTTATTTTTGAATATCTCAGGCCTTTTGCTTTTGATAATTTTGCAAAACTTATTTTTGATAACAATATCATTCGGCATAAATAGCTGAACCATGTATTGAAAATGCTGTTTTCACACTCATGTGAGCTCAGTCCATTTCTTACCAAAATTATGATGAACTACACACACTTTCATGACACTTTGTGTCACTAACAAATAAAGCATGGAGCCCAAATTTTTAAACTGTGCTAAACAAGCTTCCTAATATCACTGCTTTTATAAACTCTAGCAATGTTTTGTTTTATAACCTCCCTTATACAATTCCTGAAGGACTTAAATGTGGTTACTATTAGAACACTGAAATACTTTAGAATAAATGGAGTGATATTGACAATTAATTTCATCACTGCATTTTTTTTTAGAATTTTTTACATGGTTCTCATCCACATTTGAGCTTATTACTGCTACATGCATTATTTGATCTGGCAAGACAATAAACATGAGATCCAATTCCATTCTTTTTAAAACTTTCTATTTAATTTACATTTATTCAAGAAATGGTCATAAAAGATTAAATAATTTCTGATTAAGTCGATTAACCTTAAGTAACTACACTTTGAATGAAGTTTTCAAATGTGATAGTTACCTTCTACATTTTAATCGCTAGAAAGCATTCTTTTTTGAAATAAGCATTGATTCAAGCCATCTTTAGTGGGCTATTGTCTACATCCTCTTCAAAGAAGGAGAATGAAATGCTATGGTGTATCATATCCTTAGCTGTAACTCCTACCGAGTGGGTTCACAGGTGGTGGGACTGACCTTACAAAAAGCCACATATGCTTAGAAACTGTTATAGGAGAAGGGAGAGATCATGTGCCACTATTTAAAATAAAGCACACCCGAGAGATGGGCAGCAGCATCACTCGTAACAAAAGGGGGTGATGTCTTCATATATGATAGTACGGCCCTTTTGTGATCATACAAGAGGCAGTCTTGGTACTGGCTCTGCAACTGCAGGTACAGAAAGATAAGGGAACCTATTGTTCCTATTTCTCCTTAAAAAAAACCATCATGACCTTAAACTTTGGCATGATGGCCACTAACACCCATATTGGGAAATAGAATGTGGATGGGTGGATGGATGGATCACATCCTTTGCACTTTAGAATTACCCTATTGGAACTATAAATAATTTCTATGTTACATTAAGTTATTTCCAAATTATTCACAACATGTATGTTTCTATTACCATGATAGGTGAGATGAGCATACTTGCAACGACAACAACAGGACTGTCTTCGATCAGACCAAGAGCAGAGATTAAACTTGAAAAAAAATATTAAAAACAAGGAAAAATTAAAACCCATGATAAAAGCTGCCTAATTTTTCATATTATTTTTATAAGCTTCATATTTCTATTAATACAAAATAATTACATCTGCCCACAGCAAATTTGAAAAGCTGGATTTTAATGAGCAGGTCTAACTTATTTATGCTTTGCTACATAAATTATAAAATATTGCATATTTGCAGAAGTACTGGGAAAGAAAACTATTTGCATAGAAGCTGCTCAGTTTCATATATATATATATGCTTGCTAATTTCTTCATATGACATCTGTTTTACCACACTGTTCACTAGTTCCTTACTTTTTTTTTCTTTTGCCAGTGATTTTTTTTAACAAAAATCAGACACACATTATGCACTGGGACACTTAATGACATGTTTGTTGAAGACTGCACTCATTAATTACACAACCGACTACAGACAGTTGAAGCATTAAAGAGATGTATAAAAACACACAGTTAAAATCGTGTGATAAAACTTTTTTTATTGACATTCATAAAAAGTTTTGTCATACGATATTAACTGCATATTTTCAGTTCAAAAACAAACCACAATATAATGTACAGTCAATAAGGTAATTTGATCATTTATAATTTTCATTAAGATTCAGTTGATGTTGGATATCAGGATTATCAAAACTGGAATGCACATATCCAAGAATAAATAAATTTCTATTACAATATAGCATAAGGTTTGGTGTGTGCAATAAATTATTCCCTAACAAAGAAAAAAAAATTGTCCATGAAGCAATTATCTAATCAGCACAAAACCTGTCACATACAACAGTGTCTTAACACTAAGAAATTATTACAATTTCATGGCAGAGACATTCAGTAGAATGAAAATTCCCATCTCTGTTGGCTTTAGTAGCAGACATTATGGCCTCTGTGGATATTGTATGGTGTTCTGTGATATAAAGTTGTTCATCATTTGTTGTATCTTCCATGTTGGATGAGGACAATAGCATCCAAGAATGTCCATTGGCAATACATCTGGGGAGCCCTAATGGGCAATGCAAGCATGTTAACAGACAAATGAGAATAAGGAAGAGCAGATACTAAATCCAGCAGATACTAATTGCAGATATACTCATAGTTTTTAGAATAGTACAGTGCTCCCTCTGCATAATGGCAAATTTATAACGGCAACTCCATATCATGAAGTTTTTTTCCAGAAAATAAAAACTACAGACATGAATGAGTCTGCAGTTTTTATTTTCCAGAAAAAAACTTCCGTTATATGGACTTGCCGTTATAAATTTGCTGTTATGTAGAGGGAGCACTGTATTTATACAATATTTTAAACTGAACAATGAGTGTAGATTATTACGTAGAAATAGTGTGTACAGAAATAATTTTAAATACCTTTAAAAAAGTTCTGAAATTACCTTGCAATTATTACAAACATTATGTAATCGAAGGTCAATAAGGCACCAGATTTAACACCCTCCACAACCTAGCAAACAGAAGAAAAACAAAAAACTGACAAAACTATTTTCTCTATATTGGTTGTGACTGTAGTCCATTTCTCAGTATTGCTTGAGAAACTCAAGTGACCAAAGTGACCTTTTTGCCAAAGCAAATAAATGCGACTAAAAAAAAAACCAAAAAAAGTGCTCTGCACCTGCACACAGCTGACTAATGACGTTATTAGCTTTGTCCATTCCTTGAAAGTGAAGGTCAGCTTTTGCATTCAGTGGGATAAAAATGACTTAAGCTTTTCAAATTCCATCTTAGAAATAAAAAATAATAAAATCACTTTTTTGATGTTTTGGAAGGAAAAAGAAAAAAAGTGTGAGTTAAGTGACATAAGAGGAGTGACATGTAAAGGGGCTACTTTCTAAAGAGGTCACTTTAGTCACGTGAGTTTCATTACCAATGTAGGGAAACAAACTATATACATATTCATATACTTAAAAATTTTAATGAAAACATAATAAGAAACAACACATACACTGACTGCTCAATTGAAAGTGAACACTTTCGATTTTAGACGTTTTGTCGAATATCTAGAAAAATACTTGATGAATTATCCTTAAACTTCAGAGGTGTAAAGAGCATGTTATACTTCATATATTTCAGCAAAGGTTTTGTCCCGAAGGCAAATAGGGGACCAGCAACAAATTGAACAAAAAAAAAATAAAGTTTGGGATCACCCTGTAAAAAATAATACATGAAATGCAGTGTAGCTATAGCATATGATTATGAGGCTTCTTTTACTTATTTGTATTCATTTGTATGAGAATAGCACGTATATTCATGGAGATATAAAAGTTTCTTTAAAAAAAAAAATTGAAATGTTTTTGTAAATTTTTTGATTATAACATGCAGGATTTTCAACCCAATGCAATGCCATTTTCAGGAAACTACAGTAGAGACAACACCCTACAATCAAATATAAAAAAATATTAAATATTTGATGATATATGAGTATTTTTACTAAATAATGTTTAACTGTACATGCAAGCATTACCAAAATGTATAATTTATTAGCCAAATATATAGCTACTCTTAGAAAAAGCCCCAACAAATGTCATGAAAATTCAGATAGATATCCCCTATAGAATAAGTTCAATTTCAGTTGCTCTAAAAAACAAAAAAAACGATAAGGGGTGTTCTCCAAATTTTTATTTTTGGACTGGATGCCTGTATCAACTTCTTCTCCTTACACTGATATGAAGTCAATATGGCAGCTTAAGGAGAAGTTGGTATTGGTGTCTGGTCCAAAAATAAAAATTTGGAGAAAACCCTTTATAGTTTTGTTTATTTTTGAGAGCAACTGATATTCAACTCATTCTATCGACGATATCTTTCTGAATTTTCACGATATTTGCTTGGGCTTTTTATAAGAGTAGCTCTATACATTTGGCTAATAAATTATACAAAAGACATTTTGGTAATGCTTGCGCATGCACGGTTAAACATTATTTAGTAAAAATGTTCATATTTCATCAAATTTTCAATATTTTCATATTCCGATTGCAGGGTGTTGTTTCTACTGTAGTTTCCTGAAAATGGCATTGCATTAGGTTGAAAACCCTGCATGTTATAAACAAAAAATTTAGGAAAACATTTTCGATTTTTTTTAAAGAAACCTTTATATCGCCATGAATATATGTGCTATTCTCATAGAAATAAACACATAAGTAAAAGAAGCCTCATAATCATATGCTACAACCACAACGCATTTCAAGCATTATTTTTTATGGGTTGATCCCCTTACTCAACGATTATTTTTTTTGTTCAATTTGTTGCTGACCCCTATTTGCCTTCAGAACAAAACCAGTGGAAAATTAAGTGATTTGTATCCCAGGAGTGATTTGACTCCAATAATTTCGTAAACCTAAAGTAGTAAACAAAAAAAAAAGATTCCTTAACCAATGTCCTTGATGACTCAGCTTGTAAGAGCATCAAGATGGATATTCTTTGTCCCTGGTTCAATTCCAGGTTGCAGAATTTTTTCTTTTCCATTTACTCCTTTATATTTACATATACCAATGTATAGTGAAAAATAGCAGCAACAATTAAAGGTTCAATAAATTTCCAGATTTCTGTTATAATAATATGATGAATTGCAACACAAAATTTGGTATTTTGTCACACAGGGATTTGCATCACAGGAAATAAGGGATCCGTAAAGGAGAGACAAATTGAGAAACATGTTTAGAAAAATCAACATACAAAATAATGTGAACACCCACTCAAAATAGGATCGTCCAAATAATTGTGACTGAGAAAGCTCAAAGAAATTTGCATGTCCCATGTATTAAAATCAGTTCTCTACTTCTCCCGTATTACATTTCAGTATATTACAAGTTCTGTTCAGTTGTAGTTTGCAATAAGTGCTTCCTGATGTGTGACCTCACAGACTTTGAAAGGGGGCAGATCATTGGTGCCCATTTAGCAGATGCTTCCGTGTCCAGAACAGCCACATTGTTGAACATTTTAAGAGCACCAGTCTCCACTGTTATGAGTGCATACCAAAAATACAGTAAGACATCATCGACGAAAAAGAATAGTGGACGGAAAACAATACTGAATGATACGGACCGTCGAGCACTAACCAGGACGGTGTCGAAACAGCCAAAAACTACTGCAACAAAAATGACTGCAGAACTTAATACCCATCTTGAACACCCCATTTCAGTAAAAATAGTTCACAGAGAGCTTCACAAATGTGATATTGATGGAAGAGCTGTAATTGAAAAACCTTTCATCACAGAAACCAATGTTAAAGCCCAGGTAATGTAAAGACCATAAAACCTGGACACGATGACTGGAAAAGAGTGATATGATTGGATGAATTCTCCTTCACATTATTTCCAATGTCGGGGCGCATTTACATTTGAAGA